>JAWZYV010013034.1:0-382655 GCA_038373885.1 Cheiracanthium punctorium
TTTTTTTTAATCTCTCCTTTCCGTTTTTATATTTAAATAAAATTTGCTCTGCTCCCCCCCCCCCTTCCTCAAACTTTAGATTCTTTCAAATTATCTCTCTTAAATATTTTTTTAAAATGTTATTGTTGTTTTATTTAAAAATTATATTTATAATGTAAAAAAAAAAAAGCTAACTTTTTTTTTTTTTTTTAAAGAATTGATCTTATATATCATAATATCAACTGGCAGAGAAGATACCGTTTTGTGGTAAGCTATTTTTCTGTAACATTTTTTTTTCCCCCAATTTATTTCACCCTTTTATTTTTTGTGCTGGATTTTTATTATTATTTTTTATGCCAGAATTTTTCAGTCTATTTTTTCATTTAATTTTTTACTATAACTTTTCCTGCAGGATTATACGACTGAACGTTCAAGGGCAGAAATGCCTGGAGGAGGAAGGAAACCCTGGCCACAAAAAGGCACTGGAAGAGCCCGCCATGGGAGCATTAGATCACCAATATTTTTAGGAGGTTGTTTCATTACAGAAATCTCTATCCTCACCTAATAAGTGACGATTAAAAATATATACATTTCATTGGAAGATTGAAAAGTTTTTATAATTTCAAGTTGTTTCTCATGCTCTAATTGCCATAAATATGTACGAATTGCTACAAAATGTATATGTATTTTTGATTTGGACCCAGTTGAAAATAGTGTTATATTGTAGCATAAATAGTGATTTACATGAGTCTATAAAAATATTATGTCATACAGGCAGTAGTTTTTTTTAATTTTATTCAAGCAGTTAGCATGTTGTAAAGATCTGCATGGACCTGAGCTTTTGTAGCAAGTTGAATTTTGTGATGAGTCAACCTAGGCCTCCTTGCTATTCTTGATACTTTTTTTAAATAAAAGATTGAAATGGGTCATTTTGTTAATTTGTAGGTATTGATAAATAGCTGTTTTTTCAAGATTAAAATAATATAAACAGTAGCATATTTAGTAGTGTATATTTCTTCCTGAAATTGATTAAGAATATATTTAAATTTGCAGTGCAATAGAAAAGTACAATAGTAGTGGTTGATGTTGAAAATAATAATATACAGAAAACCTTGATACAGTGATGCTTAAGGGACCAAATGAAATTATCATTCTAAAGGGATATATCATTATATCAAGGAGAGATTATATTGTATGGAAATTCCATAGGACCGCAAAATTTTATCGTTATAGAGAGATTTATCATTATATCGAGGTTTTACTGTATATAAAAGAAAAGGTAAATAGTAGTTGTTAAAGTTAATGTCATCAAACTTCGTATGTAACAGCCAATCATCTGATTCAGTGGTTAACACTAAACTATCTCATCTAGGGGCTTCACACTAGAATCTTGGTTTATGGATGAATGATTTTAATGATTTGGAACCACACAATTCATTGTCCAGTACCTAATTTTTTGCTTTTAAATAAATTTGATTTTAAACTTTAAAAGGTTTTTGAAATATAGAAGTTTAATAATTTACTTAGAAGATTACATAGAAATTTAATTAATTAATGGATTAGCAAGTGATATTTGAGCAATTATTCACTGACTCCTTTCTTTTCTCCCTGATTTTCTTCCATACCAACCATGCTTCATATAATTTAGATGGTCTTTTTACTAAATTTCGTGATTCATTAGTTGATACAATGAATTTTTCATATTCTTAAAACAAGAATAAAAACAGGGAGGGAAATTGGGAGACAAAAAAAGCAGGGTATACAGAGGGGATACTGTATAATTATTCTGAAGTAATATATTTGATTAAATACAATTAATTTGGACCTTAAAGTCTGATGTATGGATTTAGTCTTGTGACATATACTAAAGGGGATCCTGGTAATCGGGGATAAACCAGCTATTTTTTGCAGCATTTTAATTTAGTTTCAAGAATTTTTATTCTTAGAAAAAACTTAAAAACTTATTATAGTTTTATAATGTCTATTAATTATTTAAAATGGCTTACTTCTAAGTTATTGTTGGTAACAGCAATAGAAACAGAGTTAGCAAATCTAAAAACTAGAAGTTTGCATAATAGTTTTCAAGTGTTGGCACTAAATTTCGTAGTTTAGTTAAGGGGAAATGATTATTTGTTAGTATCTAGTTGTGCCATAAGTTTTGATACAAGTGTAAATGAATTAAAGTAAAAACTCTTTAATAAAATTTAAAACTAAATGTTTCTAAAGTTTTATTTTACTTTTGAATTTAACCTATTATATCTTTTATTTTAAGTGATCGACTTTCACCTTTGCATCTCTTTGACCAATTATCTATAGAGTCACGCACTACTTCCATTGGAATTTCCATCGCTATTTTCATCAGCAATTGGTAAACTTTTCAAATTGGGATGTTGTTTTTGGCACACCTTTGCCACCCATTCTTGCCATAATTTATAGCTGAGTGGCTTAAAATCCGGAGTGACGAAAGGCCAATATTTGTTTTCTATAAAGTTTGGCACATTCTCTTTCAACCACCACTTGGTCGTCTTTGCCTTATAAGCAAGAGCAGAGTCTTTTTGAAAAGTCCAGTTGTCTCCATTGAACAAGTTAATATTAGAACTTAACAATTGGCTCTCAGATAGTATCTTGATGAATTTTTGCATGTTTTTGCACTCCTTTCTTGCAGAAATGAATTTTACATCTTCATAGTTGATACTACACCAAACCATTATGGAAACCAGATGATGAGCTCTCTGCTTGCATTCTTTGTTCTATTTAGCACTCCTTGCATTCTGGCAGTCACCACACAGTTAAATTTGTGGCAGTCTGGCCACAGTCATTATGGCAGTTTGCGAAATTCTTCAGCATTGAAATTTTCCTTATCGGTAAGCAGAATTTGTCTGTGGCCGTTATGAACATGCCATCGCAACATTGCTTTTGCTTTAAGATACCTCTGGCACTTTATTTGGTTTGTAAGAAAATGGCCAGTTGTTATTCGATACTTAGTCTGCATTTTTGTTTATAATGCGACACATTGTTCCTTTTGTCATGTTCATTTATTCTGGTCTCACCATGGCACAGTGGTTATGCCACTAAAAATGGTAGATGGCCGAAGTGTAAAGGTCCCGGGTTCGGGTCCCATCGCGCGGCTGTCGATCTAACGGTCTGGAGTTTTGGTAGGTTTCCTCCAGATGTAACGTGAATACGCGTTAGAACCCCTTAGAAAGTCCTCATACCAAGGCACCCCCACCCCTGGCAGATCGCCCTAGTGTAGCATTGCCATAATCACACACAATCACATTTATTCTGCAAGAAGAGTCTTCTTTTGATTAGGATTTCGATGAATTCTTTTCCTGATTGCTTTGACGAGAGCACTGCTGCTGTTTGCAGCAGTTGAGCACCTTTTGATTCTTTGAGTCTTAAAAAACTCCAGTGTGCTCTTTTTTAATTAATGTTTGTCATTTTTCTTTTCTCAGACTCTTCTTTTTTATATGCTGAGAAATAACAGCTGCACTCTTATTTTTGATATTCATTTTCCTGAATTAAAGCTCTGACTGATTTATTCTAAAATGAGTAGAGATCGACCAATACCACATTTTCGTCGATGACCGATACCGATACTTTACCTATAAATTCATTTTCAGAAATGCCGATACCGATACTTTTAAGTTATGGTATCGGCCGATACCGATACTTTACATAATTTAATGTCATTTAAACCTACATCTGTATTCTGGGCAGTTTTTGTAACGCGAGTGTAGTTCTCGTTAAAATGAGTAACAGCATGATGAAATTTTATCCCAGTAGAAAGCATTAAAAATAAAAAGCAGTAGATACATTGAAGTGTGAATTTACAGTAGTTCTTTCTTTTCTATTCAATCATGCTGACGAATGGCCGAATTTATGAAAAGCTGAGCACTGGGAAGCATCTTAGTGTGCAGATTCAGAATTCTTTCTCCTCGCGTAGCTGTCGATCTAATGGTCTAGAGTTTTAGGCGATTTTCTCCAGATGTTGCGTGAATATGCATTAGACACCCTTAAAAAGTCCTCCGGCCAAGCCCCCTTATATGTAGATGCCCCTCATTTAGGCTTGACTGCACACAAACTCGGGGGGGGGGGGGAGGAGTTAAAGGGATATATTAATAAGAGAATCCATTTCCAGTGCTAACTGGTGCAAATATTTAAATCAATTTTTCTCAACCTCTATTTTGTCGCTTAATTTTTGCTATGCGCCAGATAAAAGGTTTCCATATTAGATCCAAAACAGCTTCCTGCTTGCTCTTACTATATGTGTCTTTGTTTTTGGTTCATGCCTCGATTTTGTGCTTACAAAAGTAAACACATGAAATTTATTCAACTTCAAAGCTTGCAAGTTTTATTGAAATTTTCTTTAATTATAATCCTTTCACATATGAAAATATTTTTTAGATTACTTAAACTGCATTAAATTGTGATAATGTATAAACTGTACAGTATTATGGGAGTACATATGTATTTAAATATTGTTCATTAAATACTTATGTAAATTCTTCTCTTAAAATACATAATAAGTTCACATTAATTAATGGTTTTATTTATCTGCTCCAATTATTTAACCACTAAGTGAATTATTAATTGTTTTAGGAAGATTTCTTTGTAATATGAACTCATATGATCATTTTTAAGTTCTTTTGGAAAATCCAAATATTTTGGTTCTCCGGACAGGGTTAAGTCACAATTAATCCAGATGATCCATGTATTTGATCTTTTCCGCACTAAGAACAGGTACACACCGATTATTCCTGTGTTTCCCTTATATATAAACCAAATACTATTCACAAGAAATATGTTTTTTACCCCAAAATTTGAAATAAACTGAATAATAATTGCAGGGTGTCGACAGATCAGGGAAATCATGGAAAAATCAGGGTATTTTTATCGATCTGGAAAAATCATGGAAATATCAGGGAATTTTGCAAAAATATTTAAAAATCAGGGAACTTTCGTTTTTGCCTAGTGAACTAGATCATTTTTAACTGTCAATCCGATGCGCGGATCCGTTCTAGATCACACGATACTCAACTGATGCAGACATTTTACGAATCCGAAACCAAAATACAGATCATACGAGAGCATAGAAATATGAATCCGAGACTCAAGTGATGTAGGCACTATCACTATACGAATCCGAAAAAGGGCATGTATTCGGACTCGTTCTAAGATGCGGATCATACAAGAAACCGGATATGCGAATCATATCGGCATGTGAATCAATTTCGCATGTGAATTGCTTCCTGATTAAAGTCATAGGTAAAATGAATGGTAAAAGATGATTTAGTCTTCTACTGCGCCGTTGTGTTTTTTGAAGTGATGGGACATTTGAGTGATGCCTGCTAAGCTTCCCCGCAAGACAATTTTTTTTATAGATAGTGCTCATTTTTAAGCCTTTTTACGCATTTTTTAAAATTTCAAACGATACATTGATTGAAATAAAATAAGTTGACTAGGTGGCCAGTTTATTTTGATCAGTCATCCTTACGCGTAAAATTGAACACTATTTTTATAAAACGAGGAAACTTTCTGCTACATATTGTCTTTTAGTGTTCAACTAAATTTTATGTTTGGATTTATGAAACTGAATTACAATTTTATTAATATTAAGCATTTTTGTGGTTTTCTATTATTTATTTCCCTATATGAAGCATTCACCTGTTGGTGCATGATACACAATGGTGATTTCCATGAAAGATCATGGTATGTATATAATTAGTTCTGGAAATTTGATAAAGATAGTCAGGGAAATCATGGAAAAATCAGGGAACTTTTTTTCTCAATTTCTGTAGCCACCCTGAATTGGTATTACTAATTATACTAAAACAGTTTCAACTTTTTAAATTAGCAATATAAATAATTATTAGATATTGATAATTATTACACTTCTCAAAACAGAATGGTACACAAATCCTTACGTTCTCTCATTATTCTGATAGATAATAAAATCCTTAAATATTTGATAATTCGTACTTTTGATAGTGTGTAATGTTTTAAAAATGAATCATTTAACTTCTGGACCAATATAATTAAAGTTCACGGGAGTCGCCAGTTTTCATGTCACTGCCAAAAAGTTAACTTCTTTGCGACGCGAAAAAGGAATAAATTCTTTTACATATAGGTTTCGTTTATAATTTTAGTATCATTAATTTTGTCATTGAAACAGCTACAATATGAAGAAAAATATTTTTGCTCGTTTTCAAGCTACGCCTTGGAGGGTCTAAATAAAAGATGCTTAAAAATGGCGAGATTAAATTAAGGTTAAAGAAAAATCCAAAAATGATAAACTAAATTTAATTTTCAAGTCTTGAAAAAAAGTTGCTAGTTAAAGTATCCATATTTAATGCAATTGATCTTCAATGTCTTAACATGTTTTTCTGTGATTGATTTGAAGAAATTTTATCTGCGTCTTCGCTAACATCCTAAAGTTTGGCCCACAACTTTACAAAGGTTGCCCGTACTTGCTTTAACACTTTAAAAGTCGTCGTCCCCTGGAATATCAAACGATGTCAAGGACCGTCTCCCCCATCAATTTTGATATCTATATCATACCCAAGCCGAATCAGATGTCCTTGCGCCAATTTTTTAAAATAAAAATTTAAAGCATGTCTCTTAAGCTGGATATCTATATCAAGAGCTATACTTTCTCCAACGATATCAAAAGCCTATATATACAGTAGAATCTCTCAATAACGAAGTCTCCTTACAACGAATTTCTCCCTATAATGAAATTTTTCATGGAAACGTAACTTTAAGGCTTAAATAACACTATAAACATTCTCCATATAACGAAGAGCTTATCTTCCCATAGCGAACATTTCCGATTTACCTTTGATGTTTTTGTTAGCTTTGAAGAAAATTTTAATTTTTAACAGACCAGTTAGTGGAAGAGTAACAGATGATAAAAATGGAGGCCAGGAAAGTGAAACTAACTCGATAATGAAGACACTTCACAAGGGCCCAATTATGACCAACAGGGGCACTGGGCATTGATAGATTTGGGGGGGCCCCAATCTATGAAATTTGTTGTATTTTTCATAAAATTTTGATATAAAAAAGATGTTTCAGAAAAAACATTTAAAATTGGGGGCCCTTTCAAGTCGGGGGCCCTGAGCAAAGTCCTGATTTGCCCATATAATAATAAGGCCCAAACCACAGCAAACTTTAATACTTCAACCTTTCAAAACCATTAAAAAGAGGTTTCCAAATGGAAGAAAATGTGCCTCACTCTATTTTCACCAGACTTTTAAAATGTGAATATTTTTATGAAAATTTAAAATCACAGAATGCAAAACAATGTAAAATAACGGAATTTTGAAGTAAAATGAACGTAAGTGCATTACATATTTTATTCTCTGAATTCGTGGATTGTCTTTACCTTTGAACATTTCATTTATACAATGAAAAGTAAGAAACCGTAAGTTTAACAAATTTATAATAAATACCAATTTATTTTTAATTGAAAGTCATAATTTAATACTTTTAAACACCGAATTAACTAAAAAGTTTGTAATACTTGCTGAAATAACTGCAAAAATCTCTGTACAACGAAATTTTCTCTATAGCGAATTTTTTAACTGGAACCGAGCGAGTTCGTTATAGGGATTTTCAATTGTGTGTGTGTATATATATATATATATATGAATGAACACTTTTTCGAAGTGAGAAAATGTCGAAGAGGTAGGCTATAATTTTGTTTTTTGCAATCCTTACAGATAGTGTATTTAGTGTTGGGCACCAATTCAAAACAATTTAGAAGAACAGACGATTGTCCTGTTAAACTGTCATTTAACGATTCTTCGTCCATAATTTCAACCACACTTGGTGATACGACATCCATTTAATCGATGGTTAGAATTAAAAAAAAAAAACAGTTCGAAAACACTCACGCAAACAACAAATGTGCCAATGACACGACGCCTCCTATCTCATTACCAAAATAAAGATTCTAGAATGGTGTTGCGCCTGCGTGGTTTCTTCTGAAAAGCGAAGTATCGGTTGAAAGGTATCGGTGAAAATCGATGAAATCAACAGAAACTGATACTTTCCCGATACTTTTAGAATCGAAAGAACCGATACCGATACCTAAAAAAATAGGAGGTATCGGCGCCGATACTATCGGTCGATCCCTAAAAATGAGTGAAAGGCTAAAATATTATGAAAAATATTGCAGATGATCTCCAGCAAAATTTAAAATTGTCTTCTGCAGTCGAATGACAGCAGACGGTTACAAGCGTTTGTATCAGAACATACGGCACAACTAGGCATGGTTGAGAAGTCAATGGGAAACTAAGAAATAGTATTTCTGAATTCCTTCTGTTACTTTTATGCAGTAGACATAGCTTAATTGGGTGGTAGTATCATCACATTCTCCAGACACAAGTAGTTGTACTAGCATGCAGATGTTCTTGATTGGAGAGGCTGCTGTTTTATTGTTTTTGATTATTTGCAGTGAAACTTATATTCATTTTGTAATCTGAGAAGATATTTTTGCTTCATTAAAAAAATAATAAATTTTAAAAAAAGATACTTATCTAAAAATGTGCTATCTAAATTTTTACAGGTGGCAAAGCTCATGGTAAGAGGGGTCCACGCACAACCTTCTTTATGTTGGCAACCAGTTTTCGTGTTTCTGGCTTAATCTCTTGCCTGACATGCAAATTAGCACAAGTATGTATACTATCACTGCCATTAAAATGAAACTGTTGAAGTTTTTTAAATCCATCTTAACTCTTTTAAACCCTCAGTAGCTGTTTAGCGATTAAAAAAAATTTTTTTTTTTACTTCCTGCAGAGTTCTTATAAAGTACTTATTGGTCTTTTGACAAACAAAAAATGCAAGAAATGGAAACTAAGTTTCAATGCATGTGCACATAAAGATTTTTCTAATGAATTTTTTCTTCTTGTTTCATCATTATTTTTGTTTGTCGTCAAGTAAATTTTTTCCAACCATTGAAACAACATTATAAACATTCATGTAAATGAAATCTTGGACAATAAAATCTATTCTAGACACTATTAAAGACATGAAAATTTAGAAATTGTTTTGCTTCTAAAGGAATGTTTGTTTCCCTTAACCTTCTGACTCGCGGTACAACAGTTGTACAAAAAAATAAATGTGATTGAAGAACAGCGCTGGTACAATTGCCTTTCCCCTCTGGTGACGGCAAATCCATTCACCCTTCATGGAAGATGGATAAGGAATTTCTGGAGGTGGGAATTTCTTTTCTTATACTGTGGGAGAGTCAGGCGTGTTTGTAGATAATTGACTGGAGAGAAAGTTGCAGTCAATTGACTGGGGTTTTGCATCCACATTTGCAGTTTGTTTGAGGACTTGTGTGGTCAGTGATATCTGTCCCCACCTGCCAAACAAAAGGCGTAAGGTGTGCTCTTTAAGTCAAATGTAGGGGTAATGAAATCTTACAGATTCTGCTGTTTTCTGGGTCGAAAATTCTCAAAAGTAAGCCACTGCAAAAAGGTTAATTTGCATAAACATTCTTAAAAATAATTTTAAATGTGTAGTTAATTTTTAGGTAAATTGTATGTAGCAATTTCTTTTAGTACAGTGAAACCCAAGCAAACAGTACTGTCTATTGCAATATGTTTAGGATGAGGTGTTTTAGACAAAATTTCAATCACTCAATGTAATGTATTTTAAACCTGTCTACAATATAATCAGTTTCTGCATGCACCTCTCTGTAATGATAATTTTAACTCTTATTTAAAAGAAGAAAAAGAAAATGGTAGTATATAGGACTTAAAAGTGTATGTATGCAAATGTTATTTGCACCAGCAAATAAAGAAATATAATTTTTTAAATAAATTTAAAATTGTTTTGTAATTTTCAAATTTTTACATCTCTCCCCTTTTTATGTATATTTTTTAATGGGGTCTTCTTTCCATTAAATATATTCTCAATCTTTTTAACCAATAGTATGAAAAGCAGAACAACTTAACTCTGTTTTTCTGATTTTCTTTTGAGAACTTGTTTTTTTTTTTATGTATGCAACCAGCAAAAAATTCAAGACTTTTCTTAATTTGAGATGTACTAGTATATATAAATATTATGTATAATACATAATGGCTATGTATTTTTTACAGAACATTGCATTAAACTACTTAGAATTATTTTAAATTATCTAAATGGACCCTTCTAACTGAAAAAGAAATGTATTCTTTTTAATGTTAAGTTGCTCTTAAAAGTTTTTCCCAGTGTCAAGTATTGATATTACATTTATTAATAAAAGCATGTATTTAATTATGTATTCTAATACTTCATGTTTTATTGCAGAATGATTTCTTTATTGTTGATTCGCTCGATATACCCACTGAAGACCCAAAATATATGGAAAATTTAATTAAAACAAGAAGATGGGGAAAATCTGTGGTATTCGTCCATGAGTAAATATTTTTAGTGCTATCAAGTTCTAAATTATTTTATTTGCATTTTATGCAAATGCAGTCACATTAAATGTACATGTTTTACTATAAAATTCATTGATGATGTCCAGGGGTGGAGAATTCCTGTTAAATGTTACTAGGCATGGATACTGCTTACCGTTTGTGGCTTTATAAGCTATTTTGTCACTGAAACAGAACAATCCTCTGCAGACAGATTGTCTTGAACACAGTTGAATAACTCTCTGAAGACTTCTTTCACATCTTCTGCAGATGTGTAATCAGTTAAATCACTCTGATAGTTTAGGAAAATAGAAAAAGGTAAAGAAATTCAGTGATATTTTAAAACATCATGCATATTAATGAAGTTGATCACAGGAAACTAACAGATCACTTTCACCATATTGAATTTTTCTCTCAGCAAATGTGCATTTTAGCAGTAACTCGGCTCATATAGCGTGGCAGTGTGGAAAGATACAACTCTACATTAGCTGACACAGAATATTTGATGATAGTATGTGAGATTAATATTAATGAACATGAGATTCTTTTGATTGAAAAATTAATTGTATTAGTTAGTGTTCATTAATTGAATGTAATTATACTGAGGGCATGATAAGGATTAAAGCGCATAGGGAGCATTTGCCCCTCCGAGGAAAAAGAAATTAAATAAAAAGTCTTATTTTATAAAATTGTCGTAAATTCCAACTAGCTGCCCTCGCCCACAAAATTGCATTAATCCGTCGCCAGGGGTGGGAGTAATGCGTTACAAGTGTAGGATGGCAGAAGGAACTATTGCTGTTGTATGCTGAATAAATGATGGCTTCATAAAGTAGTTATTTTTTCTTTATTGGTTTAAGCACATCCTTATGAACAATTGGTTAAAAGAAATTAAAAACACTAAAAAAAACTTTTAATCAAAATGGCTGTCTTCAATAACAGTTCTCCAGGAACATTCAACAACTACTATTTTAGCAAAAAAAAAAAAAGAGAGAGAGAGAGAGAGGAAAACAGCCTTCCATCTATGAAGAACGTATCTCTCAGTATACTGAAATAAACCTGACTTATATCAAACAGAAAGGTTAATTCAACAATTAATTTAAATTATGCATGCAGAGCTACTCAAAAATATTTGCATGAAAGAAACAAGGTCTGAAATTCACCCACCACAAAGAACATGAATGAAAAGCATGACCTGGAAATATAGCTGATAGTTTCAAAGGGAAAAAAATAAGGTTAGAAAGTTACCTATACATTTGTACAATTAAGGTCAGAAATTTACCTATAGTTTTTATTTTCAAATTTAGAATCAAGGTCAGCATTTGTGCAATTTGCCTGTCAATTTCTGGTGTTCAGTCATAAGCTGAACCATGATGCAACTCAACTTACCTCATATTTAAGAAAGAAACAAATCTAGTTTAAAAGTTTATAATGTTTAAATCAGAGCTAAAAGTACATTTAAATTTTAACTTATTTTATTTTACATTATGTATTTTAAATAGCTCTGCTGTCTTTTTTTTTTTTTTTTTAACACTTAAGTTATATCTAAGTCTTTATTTTAATTATGTTTTCAAAAACAAAATGAAGCCTCAGCTGGCCTTTATTTGTTGGATGATACAAAGCCTGGGAAAAAACACTGGGCAGGCTAAACATTTATTTATCTATACTAGGGGACAAGGCCACCAGACTCGCTACGCTCGCTTTTCGTATGAGGCATTCGGCCCCTAATCAGGCTTATTCGTAAAAAAGACATAATTTCAACAGACAAAACCCGAAGATTGGATCAGATAGAATGTTACTGAGCTACGCATTGCTTGGTTCTTGCATGTTCATTGGTACATAAATATTTAAACTTCACACTACAGTAGACCCCCTCCCCCTCATAACACGGAAGATATTTTGTTATGGGAATTCGTGTTGTACGGGTGCTGAGCTATACTACACCTGGAGTGCGGACTCTGCTTATAATCGCTGGAAAAATTATTTGCACTCTTCAGAAACACAATGATTTTCAATGTTGCCATTCAAAAGTTATATTAATTAGGAGCTAAAGCATAATAAAATCAGAACATCTGTTTCAGCTGTATTTTTAATAATGTAAAACCTATTGGACACCCTTCGAATTTGCCACCATTGCGATTTTTCATTATTTGGCGACTTGCGTACATGTAAAGTTAATAAAAGCTACGGAACAGATAGGATAGCTTGCCACCAATGGCGACTTTTCATTATTTAGCGATTTACACATGCTCACAACCTATATTTACTGTTCATTTAAGGTTACCGGAAAACCATTACCTATATTTTCATTTACATAATCGTTTGCAGATTGGCGTACTTAGCACCACAAATTATACCATCTCGTCGCACTAGCAAATATCCAAAGTGTACTGTAACTGCTATAATGGCATAGTTAACGCCGCCAAATATTTCTACTGGTAGCAAATAATCCAGCTGGACAAGAACCGGCTTAAAAATAATCTGCATTTTAATTATTTTTCATTTTCAAGATATTAGTTATTCTGTTTTGGAAAAACGAATAATCGCTAATTCTAAACTCCTGTTGTGTAAGCGAACTTACTATTTGCAAATTGTCAACTTTGTGTAACACATTTTGAGTTACTTATTTCATATAGTTTTTATTTTGGCGTAAAATGGGCATAATTCTAACTCATGTTTGTAAATTTCACGCGATTCTAGATACTTGGAAACGCTTTGTTGCAAAGGAATGAATGATTTTATGCCAAATCTGGCAACCATTCTGTTTATTTTTTCAGTTTTTTATTAATATCTTCTAAAATAATTCGATTTTCGAAATTTAAATCAGCTTAGCAGGTTCCTCGGAATTTTTCGAATCTGTGGGCACCTTAGTCGAAACTCAAATCCCCATGGTTTAGGAGGAGATACGCTGACAAGCTTTTGACAGCGGTGGCGACAGCGGCCTTTACTTTTTTTTAGAATAGAGACTATTAAAATCTGTGCGCGTCTGTGTGTCTGTATCTCCTCCAAAATGACTGGGAGCTGAGTTTCGATTGAGGTGTCTACGGATTCGGAAAATTCCAAGGAAAGTCTTGCGCTAATTTAAATTTCAAAATTCGAATTAGTTTAGGAGATATTGATTAAAAAACCTGTCAAAAACGCTAATTTTTGCTCTCTGGAATTACATGATTGTAACCCCCGCTGTGAAAATGTAAGAAATAAGCATCGAGGTTGCCATGTTTGGCGAATTTATTAAATGATTTAGACTATTGAATTAAAAATAAAAGAAAAATCTTTTTTCTTCTGTTTATAATATTTGCTAGGTTATATTTTGATTAAAATATCATCTGCGTGGGAAATCAGAGATGAAATGCAATATTTTTTATACATAAAAGAGTAAGGACTTGGAGATTTCTGAGACTAATGCTTATAATTTTTTTATTTTGGCGAAAAATAAAATGGCTGATATAGCGAATTTGAGAAAGTAGTAGGTTCTACTGATTTGCACAGTTTTAGGCTTGGCGCAATTTACTGCGAGCGAACCGAAATGGGTTTAGGTTTGTGTGTGTAGGTTTTATTAGAATGCGGCGTTAAACTTTAATTTTCCATGCAGAAATAGTGCAATTATTAAGGCTATTTTAAGCGATTGATCTTTGGAATTTTCCCCAAATAAAGTAAATTGATTTAACTTGGGGGAATGCCACCAAATTTCAAAAGAAATGAAATTCTCGCATTTGGTAAATTGGAATAAATAAAACACGTTATATTTGATAATTTAAAGTACTGCTATGCTACTTTTCAAGATGCCTGCATTAATTTTTGGCGATCGAGCCATACACAAATAACTATTTCCCATTTTGATTGCTGTTAAATCAGTGTTTAGAAGTATTCTCTGAAAAAAAAAATTCTCGCAAAATGGCGTATGCGGTTTCCTTTTTCAGTACCTTTCTTAGAAAAGTTGGCAATAAATATTCAAATGTAGTGTAACTCTGTGTTTAATAGCGTGTTTTTTTTTTTTTTTTTTTTTTTTTTTTGGCGTTTGTACTACTAATTCTGTGGGACGATTGAGATCAGCCAATGTTACGAGCAGATGGATAGATAATTTTTTTAAATCCTGCCAAACAGGGTATAGTAAAATATGAATTCTGTATAAATACGAAAGTTTTTTGGAGATGAACGAGAATATTTTTAAGCCTGGTAAATATAGCTGGTATTGCCTATAAATTATTGCATTTACTGTGAAGATAAATTTAAGATTCATTTTGGCTCTTTACCATCGACTATCGGCATTAATTATGCCAATATGGTAGTTCTAGCAAGCATAAATAAATTTCATTTCATGTTCTGTTTTTAATATTGCTACAGTTTCCGTAGTTACGGAATCCGTTGTTGCCACTCAAGCTGTTAAATTTTAACAATTAAGTGAGAACCCTCATTTCTACAGCTCTTGACTCGAAAAATGAACATGAATTGGATATGACACAATTAGCCGCACAATCACCGCGTCGCGAACCTGTATTTTTGGTTATTTTTAACTAAATTCATTTTCAAGATCTTTAAGAAATCCTGTATACTATGTCAAAGCCTCATATCTTAAACCGATTAGTTTGCAAGAAAATTGATTAATCAGTATAAACTGAAGCAATGAACCTTTGTAAGCGTTTTTCTTGAAACGAGGAAAATGCAGATTGACTTCTTTGGTCTAGAAGTGGCGATAGGGAGAACTACTTAATTCAGTAACGTTAATGGAGAATGATAATTGAATATGTGTATTCACAAAGACCCAAAAATCAAGAGAGTATGAAAAATCAGGAATATGAAATGAAAATAAAAAATAAATCAAATAATACAAGATATAAATAATAATAATAATACGAGAATGACATTGCAATCATGTGTACAACAAAGGTCCCAATTGCTTATAATATTCCCCTAGCAATGACTTAGTCCGACCAGTGCCTGAGCGCATAGCGCTCTGAACTGGGAGGTGGAAGGTTTCTGGTTCAAAACAAGTCGCGTCCGCCGACCTAACCGTTCAGAGTTTTCCTGTATTCCGTTCGGGAAATAAAACTGTACTCGCAACATGCATATGTTAGGAAACATATATGGCTGGTTTCCTAAAAAAGGTAGCGTAAATACGGGTTAGGACCCCTTAGAAAGACCCCCATGGAGGACACCCCTACCCCTTGACCTAGATCCCATGTGTGGAGACTAGATAGAGAGTTCAATTTAACGCCTAGCGGCATGTGCAACTTATAGAAGCAGTTCCACGATACCGAATCCACCGAGAAAAAGCCTGGGCAAGGTCATCCAAGAGAAGTTGCTTCTTGATCGCCAGTGACACTGACATAGTTTTTGTGCCGTCATATTGCAGTCATCTCAGATTTGTACTGGCAACATTTCATCATGACGTCAAACGTTTCATCAGGATTTAAATAATTTTTCACTTTTTTAGATTCCACATCACTGGGTTTAATTCGAATTATATGTGTAACGAAAGTATTCATTTCCTACCGTGCGGAGAACGGGTACTCAGCTAGTTTATTTTAATCTTTGAAACAATTTTATTGAACTTTAATTTTTAATTACTCCGACCAAACAACAAGTAGTGAAACTACAGTAGTCGCTACTTTTTTTCTGTAGTTTGTAGTGTAGGGTACAACTTTTTTAAAAAGGTAGTGTAATGTGTAGTGTGCTATAAAAAATTAGTAGTTTGTAATGCTTTTTGGAAACTACTTTACATTTTTCAGATTATTCTTGCCGCAACATCGCTTCTGCGATTGCTCTTCCTAGGATTGAACTATAAAAAACTACTAATATTTGAAAGACACCACCCTCTTCACACACACACACAAAAAAAAAAAAAAAATGAGAGAAGGGGGTGTGCTTTGTCTGAAGCCTCTATAGTTTTAGCTTTCACGTCCTTTATTACTGTTCCTGGTATTATATGCAGTACTGTAACCACTCTGCATTACACATTATCATATAACATTTAAAATGAGGACAGCATGATAAGATATACAGGGTAATTCACTACCAGACTGACAAACTTGCAGAGGGTGTAGTGGGTACAGAGATGGTTGTTCAGAATCACATAGCAAAGTGGGGTGGGAAACATTGTCTTTGTGTACCTGTTAATAATCCTTTTAGAAGAAGTATTCAAGTGTTAGTAAACTTTCCGACCATGGTTTTTCAAAAACTAATCCCTCTTTGACCGATTGCACTTGATAAAAATTGTTATTTCAGAATTGTTTCATTAAATTTATGAAATTGTCTGAGGAACGCCCATTGTTTATGAAACTTGGTTAAGAAATTAGACGCACACTTCAACACTTCTTCCAAAGTAATTATTATCAGATACATGAAGACGATGTTTCCGGCCACTCATTGCTATGAGATTCTGAACCATCTCTGTACCCCCTACACCCTCTGCAAGTTTGTCAGTCTGGTAAAGAATTACCCTGTACATAATACACAAAAGAGAAGATGAGAAAGAAACTGGAAAAGAAAAGATCAGAGAAGACAGAAAAATGAGAAGGAAAGAGAGGAAAGGCCATATGGTATGTCCAGAGCCTGATCCTGCTTAGATGAAGCCCTGGAGCACTAGGTTACCTTTGCGCCCCTTTACTATCACAAGCATTTTAACCCATTTTTGAGTATTGTTGCAACACAAAATATTCTTAAGATTTCCAAAATTGAATTTTTAAAATTATCTACATATATATACTTCAGCATGATTATACGTTAAAAAATTATTGTTACTTTATATTTGTAACTCATCTGTATTATTAGCTCATATGGATGCTAAGTCAGGGCACTATTAGATGGCATGTGTGTCAAGTTTGCATGCTAGAAAAATTTCCTGGACTGACAAGAAGTTTGTAATTTTCATTTCTTCTTTTAAACATAAAACACAAGGCACTGTACTTGGGGGGGGGGGATAGCATTTTAATAAATTGTGTGCTTGATACTAATTGTATTTACCTCCCAAGAAGTATGTCTGTTATTGTCAATTATGTAATATACATTACAGTAGAAATTCTTTTATTATTATTATTATTTTGGTATATAAGAATTTCTAATCTAAATAATCAGGGTATTTATGGCCCCCAGGCTGTTACCCCCCTTTCTCGTGTAATTAAGGGGCTCTCTGGGTATCTCAAAAAAGGGCTAGAAGTTTAGTAACTTTAACTTGCATTTGCATTGATGTCTAGTCTGAGTAGTGTGATTCTCAAGCATATATTTCTCCCCGATGCCTCAACACGACACATGGTTGAAATACCCTTGTACTGATACTGTCCTCAAACTGTTGCAGATGCCACTGAGTATCAAAAGTCAAACATTGATGCAACAGCCCCTCTGCGGGGCCAAAGCCTGCGCTGCCCAACCGCGCATTCGCGATCATAGGCTCTGGGGTGTGGATGCATATGCCTCAGCCAGTTGGTCAGCCTGACACAAAGCCCCCAGTGTTTGGCCCCAAGCAAGCTTGGTCCTCATTTTATCGACCCACTCAAGGGATGAAAGGCTGAGTTGATCTTTCCCAGCCCAGGATTCGAACCCCGGACCTGTGGGACGGCAGTGCAATACGCTAACCATTACACCACTGGGATTTGCCACTGAGTATCACTGTAGTGTAAAAGAAAGTAGCAACATTTAGCTTCATATTAAGTCAGAGCTGATTAGGTGGTCCAGAAGGGGCATATGCCACCAACCCCTTTCAAATAAATCAAGTTTAGACCATGAAACTTGATTAATTTTGATTTCATAGAGTTATTAAAACTTAATTAGTTTCAGA
Source organism: Cheiracanthium punctorium (assembly GCA_038373885.1). Taxonomy (NCBI): domain Eukaryota; kingdom Metazoa; phylum Arthropoda; class Arachnida; order Araneae; family Cheiracanthiidae; genus Cheiracanthium; species Cheiracanthium punctorium. The sequence continues at coordinate 18,160 of JAWZYV010013034.1, forward strand.
AATACTTTATTAATTTACAACAGTTGATCATTATTATATCAATATCTTAAATTCTGAATGTAAATTGAATCTTTTAACAAAATTTGTCTCCTAAAAGTAGCAAAGTAATGACTACATTTCGAAAGTAGTTGTAGCTAACTGCATTTGTCTGAAAGTAGTTGTGACTTGTAGTTAACTGCATTTTTCAAAAAATAGTTGTAGTTCACTCCAAAAGAAAAGTAGTTTTTCCCACCAGTGAGTCTGAGTAGTGTAATTCTCAATCATATATTTTACCGCGGCACATGGTTGAAATGCTTGTATTAATACAAGGGGTACTATGTTTAATAAATCAGTACATATTCTTGCATTTGCTAATGATGTAGATGTAATATTGATATCTACAGCTGAGCTAGGAGAGGCCTTATGGTACTGGAGAATGCAGCTGGGAAATTGAAGCTCAGGGTAAATGTAGAAAAAACAAAATATATGTACTGTGGTAAAAAAGAAAACCCACCTAATTTTTCTGAGATTGGCCCATTTAAATTAGAATCTGAAAAAATTTCACCTATTTGGATTCTGAGATCAACAATCCAAATGATATTAATTCTGAAATCAGAAAAAGGATTATTACCGAAAATTGCTGTTTTCTCAGTTTAAGACCTTTTTCTAAAATCCCATCTAATCAATAGAAGAACAAAAATTCTGTTGCAGAAGGTGTTAATAAGACCAGTTTTAACCTATGCCTCAGAGACATAGACTGTAACGACGATGGAGGAAAAAGCATTGGCGATCCTCGAAAGGAAGGTTCTAAGAACTGTTTTTGTTGCTGTTTTAGAAAATAATACTTTTAGGAAAAGATGTAACTTCAAAATCTATAAAGATGGTGACATTATTAAATACATAAAACTGAGTAGTATGAGATGGTCAGTTCACCTTATAAGAATGAGTGTTGAGAGAACTGCTCTTAAGGTCTTCAATGGCACTCCTTTCTGTGGAAGATGTAAGAAAAGATGGCAGGACAACGTGGATGAGGATTTTACCAAGCTGAAAATAAGAAACTGGAGGCCCACTGCAGGGAAAAAGGGTGAAGTGGAAGAGACTTTTGAAGAAGGCCAGGGCCCACAAAGGGCTGTCATGCCAATGTTGATGATGACATGGTTGAAATGTTCTTGTACCAATATTGTCCTCAAACTTCCACAGATGCCACTGCATATCACTGTAGTGTAAAAGAAAAAGTAGCAACATTTTGCTTCATATTAAGACTAAGGTCCATTAGGGGACAAAGAAGGGCACGTGCCACTCGACCCCCCCATCCCCTTCAAATGAATCAAGTTTAGACCATGAAACTTGACTTATTTTGATTTCATAGGGTTATTAAAACTTAATTAGTTTCAGAAATACTTTAATAATTAGCAGCAGTTGATCATTAGTATATCAATATCTTAAAATCTTAATGTAAATTTAATCTTTTACGAAATTTTGTCTCCTAGAAGTAGTGAATACATTTCAAAAGTAGCTGTCGCTAACTACATTTGTCAAAAAGTAGTTGTATTTGTAGTTAACTAAATTTTTTGAAAAGTTCGCTACAAAAGAAGAAGTAATTTCTCCCCCCACTGTCCATTGCTGGTTGCGGGAAAGTAAGGTTTATGAGCCCGGATGCCATCTTGGTTCTTTTTGTCACTGTGTGTAGCACCGTACTAACCTGTTTAGCTAACTGTAGCAATTCATGACTGAAAATTATATATGGATTGACTCAACTGCAATTAATTACTGTAATTTTGGGAATAAACAAAAAATTTTTAATATTAGGAGGAGGGAACTAATTAGCAAAACCTGGATTTTAGGAAATTATGAATTCCAGACTTCCGTGTCTAAACTACAGTAATTAAAATAAAAATATTATTTGAATAAAAGTGTTATTTCATAACTAAAATTATCTTTTTATCTCATCATATTTAATCTAAATAAAAATCGTAAATTTCAATTAGTTATTTGAAAATATAAATATAAAACTTTTTATTTAAATATAAAAAATTTTAATAATAATTAAGATAAGAAATTCTGTTTGCATAAAAGTATATTTTAGTAATTTAAATAAAAATAGTTATTTCATAATCTAAGTAGTTTTAAAAACATTTTTATAATCATCTTTGACATTGAAAACATTTCGTAGACCTTATCCCAACCTACATACCTACGAGCATACATATAGTTTCAAAGTTTTAACATACATCTACTGCCATACATCTACTGCCTTTACAGTGGTGGTTGATCAGGGTAGATTTTGTAGCTGGTGCATGTATACTGTGTCAGTCTTATCTACCAAAGCCCAACAGAATGCATATTTATTTAATTTAGTAGTGTTGATGCCAAAAACATAATTTTGTTAAGTTATTGACTTACTTGAAAATAATGAAAAGGGAAGAGGGGTGGGGTGCAGGAGTTACATTCCTTTCACATCCTAAGGTATCTGAACCCTGACATTATGTAGTATTTTATGAACTGCCAAACTTCACATGTTTGAATAACCAATTTTCATAACTAATTTTTGACTACATAAACTAAATTGTTATTTTCTATTAACAATGTTTAAATGCTTAAAACAGATACCTTTCAAAAACTTTGGGTATAAATTTTTTATGGTATCTGTAAAAATCGTATTATGCACTTGCATGCATAAATATATATTGTGCTACAGAAAGATTTTTGTATTTCTGCAGCTTTGTCGCAGAAAGCATAATAAAATTCTGCCACTGGGTGTATCACGTGCAGGGACTGATTAGTAGAGATGTAACTGATAGTGATTTGGCCAAATAGCCGAATACTAAATATTCGGACAATAGCTCAGGCTGAATATCAAATTTCCGGCATACAGTTTAGGCCGAATACCAAATATTTGGCTGTCAAATATTAAATTTTTGAAAATTACATTTTAATTGTAAATAAAATGTCAATTTTAAACTTGTAATTGAATACTAAATAAAGACTAATTAAAATTCATTTTATATTATTTGTAGGTACTTAAAAACACACAATAGTATATTATCTGTAAAACCAAAAAATCTTGGTCATGAAAAAATATCTTTTGCAAAGTTGAACCCCATTAGCAGCATAATTATATTTTGAGATATTCATAATATAATAAATATTCTATGGTAAATGTGATTAATCTGGTAATTATGCATAATCACATCATACTTTGGGTTTTACAGCTTGTGGGCAAAACATATTTAGCAGCTTTTCAAAATTATGTTTGTAATTGAGGGTCTGAAAAGATTCTCCCTACCCCCATGCCATAATAAAGGAAAATAGAAAACTGAGCCAAGTAGTGTCACCAAGTAGAAAAGTCTGCATTTCTGTAATATTATGAAATACATTAGATTATGTTTCATTTATCTTCACATTGTATGACTTATGCTATTTTATAATATGAAATTAACATATACTAAGCAATATTATTTGTAAATGTGTTTATAAATATTTTTTTCTCTTTGTTCTGAAATTATTCAGCTGAATAAGTAGCAATATTCATCCACAACTATTCAGCCGAATACTTATTCAGTATTCAGCTTACTGAATGTTCGGCAAAACAGCAGAATACCGAATAGTTGCCAAATATTCGTTACATCCCTACTGATTAACAGAGATGGGGCCCAGGGCAAAAGCTACATTGGGGGTCCGCCTCTTACAAAAACTCTTTTATACCCTTCAAAGCAACTTTCATATCACACCATACAAAGAAGGATGTTAATGCACATGCATAGAAATAATTATTTAATCAAGATGCAAGGTGACATGCAATAGTTCAATAATGATATTTAAAGGATATTGTTGCAGAAATACTCTGCTTGTTTCCTGGGTTCATTGTTCTAAAGTCCAGTTGGTGTAGAAAGTTCTAGTAAAGAGTCCACTTGTCAGGATGGAACACTAACTTTAACGAGACGCTGGGCAGGGAAAATTAAAGTGCTCTCCGGCGATTTGGCATGCAGTCAGACTGCTTTGGCAAGAGTCGTTTCTCCTGCTGTTATACACTGCACGCTAGGGGTTGCCGTCCGCAAGTTGATCCACAAAAAAGAGTAGAGTTAGAAATTCCATGTTCTTTTCCTAATATTTTATGATTTTATTTGTTTATTAATTGTTCTAAATATATATTTTAATGCATTTAAAATTACAGTCTAAAATTTTTATTCATATTTAAATGCATGCATTTAAATACGAATAAAAAATTTTAGATTTGAAGGTAATATGTTACGGAAATAAAAAAGAAACAGTGGACAGTTAAAAAGCAATCATCATTTGGCTTTTGTAGGAAATTTACATACGATTATAGAAAACCTTTCTTTATTAAATGTTTAGTCTGGGGTTTTAGCAATTTATAGATATGGATTATAGATGCAGATAAACTCTTCGGGTTTAAACCTATATGTTTCCATGGATGCAGATTGAAGCGAGGACGAAAATTGCATTACTGATTCTTGTAGGATACTGAAAGATTAATATGGGCTAGCAATAATGTGTGTAATAACAAAGAATAATAACCGTTCGTCTTTGTAACGGTAAGAAAGTAAATGTTAAACTTTGTGTAAAGTTCATTTACATATAATCTATATTTATAAAATGCTAAATTCTTTTAACCAAACACATACTACTAATTCAATGAAAGAAAAAACTAATGCGTATTCAAGAACGATTTTTTAAGACTTTCTTTTGACCTTTTTGTTTCAGTGAAAAATTAATAAGGTATATAGCTAAAAACTTAAAATTAAATGAGAAAGCAAATTCTTGATAATTTTTTTACTGTTGACTTTGTTTTAAACTGCAAAAGATTTATTATTTGTTTTAAATACAACTTACTGTAATTCAGTCAAAGCATTGTCTATGTATAAAGTCAGGGAAAAAAAAAAAAAAAATTGAACGGTGAACTCTGTAAATTTCTTGTATTGTCAATGACATTTTGTCTTTTTTTTTTTTTTTTTTTTCCCAATGACAAAGGCAAGGCAAGGGAAAGAAGTAAAACATTAAGAAAAAATAAAAAGATAACAAGAAAACTGTAAATAGCTGCGCAATAAAATTTTATGCTCAAACTTTGAATTTCCCATTTCAAAAGTGCTCCATGACTTAAAATGTTTGACCACCTCTGACATAAATCATATTTTCCATTCTTGTTATTACATAAATAAATGTGTACTTTTTTAAAGCCCACCCCCCTCCCCCTCTAACACCTTACTTCTATTCCATAGCAGTGACAGAAACAGATTATTGAAATGCTGTATGTAAATATACTGCAACATTAAATACATTCAAATATATATGTAGAACAATCAATATATAAATAAAATCATAAAATATTAGGAAAAAGAACAGAACATGGAATTTCTAAAGTGCGATTTCTCATTTTAATAAACAAATAAAATCATAAAATATTAGAAAAAGAATGTGGATTTCTAACTATACTCCTTTTCGTGGATCAACTTGCGGGTGGCAAACCCTAGCGTGTGCAGTGTATAACAGCGAGAGAAACAACTCTTGCCAAAGCAGTCTGACTGCGCGCCAAATCCCCAGAGAGCACTTTAATTTTCCCTCCCCAGCATCTCGTCTAACTTTATTACAGTATAGAACCTGCTATCCAGAAAGGTTGGGATGAGATGTATTATGGATAACTGAATTTTCTGGATAACTGGTTGGGCATTAACACAACATCCTCTCATTTGATTGGTAGCATATATGTTACTCTACTTTTGATTATAATTAAACATTCATTGTTAATATACTAGAAAAAAAAAACCTTAATGATATCAAGATATGTAATAATCATATTTAGAGAGAAAGTAGTAAATGAATTGATAACTTCTTAAAAACGTAGTCACACATATTTAAAAAAAGAAAAAAAATCTTTCAGGAAAAATAGGAATTTAATCAATTAAAAATAATTCTGGATAATTGGTATTTTGGATAACTGGTTTCTGGATAAGAGATTCCATACTGTACTTCTCGAACTTTGTCGAACAATCAGCTGTATAAAATTCACTAGCTCAACCAGCCAGTATAATGTGCTGTAACAATCTGCTCAGTACAAAAGCTTTCACAAATGCTGTATTTCTTACAAAATAAAATACTTCCACAGCCAAAAATTCAGTTAAAATATATGAGGGATTTCGTAAACAGTCCCTCAAGACTGTAGTTGTAGTTCGTTACAAAAAAAAAAAGTAGTTTTTCCCACCACTGGTTATATATGTATATTTATTTTACTTGTGAAATTACAGAAAATATTGGAGGATTTTCAATTAATATTTTTAATAATCTATTACAATGGTACCTTACAATATGAATATTTTGACATATAAGTTATGTGACATCATATAGTAGACATCATTATGTCAACTTCTTGACTTGAGATACATGTAGTCATTTGAGATATGAACTATTTATAAATGAAAGTGTGAAGTTGAATTTTTGAAAGTGAAGTGGAAGAAAAATTGACTATTGCATGTGCCAACATTTTTGGATTTTTTTTAACAGTATATTTACATATTTTTTTTAACTTGTATCTATAAAATGTGTTTATAATTGATACATTATTTCATATAAAAAATTAAAGGTATAGTAGGACTTGGATAAGGTAAATTGCACTTAGTCATTGCACTACCAGTGGCCAGGCACATAGCGCGCTGAACTGAAAAACAGAGGAAGGTGACTGGTTCAGAACCAGGTCATATCCGCTGACTAAACTTAGCTTAAATACAAGTTAGGATCCCACAAATAGACCCCCATGGAGGACACTCCACCCTTTGTTCTAGAGCCCACATCTAGCTAAATGGCCATAATTCCACAAAAACACATTTCTGTGGGATTCAAAAATGTGTATTTCGACAAAGAAGTTCAGTCAAGGAACAAATGAAACTTATATCTCATATTTTTCTTCCTTTAGCAGAGAGTGAAGATAAAATTATCAAGAAGTGTGTGTGTGTGTGTGGGGGGGGGGGGGGGGTTCTAAAATAATACTGATGTGTATTTGATTCCAAAGTTATGCAGTAAATTTATGTTGAAATAGAGATTAAGCTTTAATGAAGAAAATTTTGTTCCCCTGCAAAAATGTAGACTTCTGCAATTATTTCTGTTCACAGAAAAATTCCTTGGTGAGTGTTGCACTTCTGGGAAGAAAAATTGCATTGCAGCCTGTATGAGTAGAATAAATAAAATTATTTACTACCTCTTCACACTACAGGCATGGGCAACCTTTGGAAAGTTGCGAGCCAAGCTTTAGGACGTTAGCGAAGTCAGGGCCATATAAATGGGATTTTAAATGGTTTATATGGGTTTTGTATGGGAATTTGAAATGTTCTGCAGGCCAGATCAAAAGGTGTGGAGGGCCACATGCTACCGTGGGTTGCCCACATGTGCTGTACACAATAAATTGCTTTATGCTCTATTCTGTTTTTAAATTGTTACTAACTCGCTCAATTTTCCTATAGAGCAATAAAATTTCATATCATTGAAGGCCAGGTAAAGAAAAAAATTGAGATGCTTACATTACAAATTACAAACCTGCTTCAAAAGTAAATAGTACATTGATAGCCTTTCAAAAAGTTGGGGTAATCTCCACCAATGCATCTTTATAAATATGGTCAAGAATTGATAAGTTATTCTTTTTCTACAAATGAGAATGAATGTTTTATAATCATTCCTGTGTTTGCCGTTAAATATTATGTTATTTAAATTTATCAATTTGAAATCTATATAAAAAGTGTAAAATTCTTTACTATCCAGATTACTTCTGTTGTATAAATAATTTGTGACATTTGTGTGATAAAAGATTGTTATGCTTCCATTTAGAACTGATGTCTTGCCGAGAAACATTACTTTAGCAACTGATAAAATGAATACAGTACTTCTGATGCCCTATTATGGTAGGTTTTTTTGTTCACTTGTTTCGTAGCTAATTTTTTATCAAGTTGAGAGTAGTTGACTTGCATTTCTAGATATATATTATGAGTAGAGGTGCTACATTAAGTAGCTCTATACACTTAGAAAACTTCTTCCCTAGAAAGAATTCTAAACTCTCTCTATAAAAGTTAAATTATTTTAATTACAATATTAGAAGATGGAGATCTTCAGAAGACTCAAGCTGTCATAAGCTTCTATTCAGTTTCGCAGATGATCAATACCCAACTAAAGCTGTTAATGACTGCCTAAAAAACTTTTTGAGCCTAGTTTGAGTTTTTATTCTAATATTACTAAGGGCAAAGTGTTTTTACATTAATTTGTTGAAAAGTTTTGAAAACACAGTGGTATTAGCTAACCAGTGTCAATGCTTTGCATTATGCCATAAAATGTGTATTTAATTTGCTTTTCGGATGTCTTAATGGTATATTGCATGGATGATTACCTTGTCAGTTACCTTGATTTTCTTTCCTGTTTTATTTAACTATTAAATGTGAAAAAGTATTTAACACACAACAATATTTTAATGTGTTTTAAGAAATTTATATTTACTGATAGGGCAAACTCCTGGGATGTACCGCCATCCCAGAAAGGCTAAAAACAATGCATTAAATATGTTTTTGCTCCTATAGTTCTTTATGCACACTAAACAATAGTTAAATGATACTGTATCTATTGTGAGGTACATAGATATTCTTTAAAAAGACTTTTAATCTTTGCTAGTTTTTTTTTTTTTTTTAACTGATGAGCAGAGGCATAGCCAAGGGGGTTCCCCCCCCCCCCCCACGAGGAACTTTTTGCCATACAAAATGTATATTCTTCACTCCCTTATCACACGCGTATGCATATATGTGACTTGCAGTGGTCGTAACCACCCCCACCCCCCTCCCCATGAAAAATTTCTGGCTATGCCACTGCTGATAATTAATATGAAATCATTTTCTTTTATGCCTTTTTATTTACTCAAATTTTATTTTGTTCTAGGTCTTAATGTTTACAGCATGATGAAATACGACACTCTTGTTATGACGCTGGAGTCGTTGAACAAAATTGAAGAAAGGCTGTTATATCACCTTCACAAATCAGAAATTAATACTCCCTTCAACAGGGCCACAATTAATCAGCACTATTTAATGAATAGTGGACCTGTTAAAAAATGATTAAATTTAATAAATTGACATTGTTTTTTTTTTCTTTAATTTATTGTCTTTCAGATCTCTGTTGCAAAATCAAAGATGTTTCTGTCATTTTAATTATTGATTGATTTCACTTTTCCGTCAAACATGATTTTCATTTTAATGAAACTCTTGTAGCTCATACATAAAACAGGGTGTCTACCGGTCAGGAAAATGGGAAATAGGTGATGAAAGTCTAGAAAAAGCCAAAAAAAATGCAAAATGGGTCAGGAAATTTCTCCAAAGTAATAAATTTTCCTTCATATAAAAGTTTCTTCATATAATTTTTTTTTTTTTTAATCTCTCCAGAGTCTAGAGAGTGAAAAATGCTGATAAAGATGATTTATATTTAAATATAATGAATGATTCAGAATGTTTGTGGGGTTATGTGATGCTCACACCTGTTTCCCATTCTTTCGGTGAGGTGTTTCTTGTGATAGAAGTGCCAAAAAGCTACTTGTCTTTGACCAATGGTAAAATATAGAAATATTCATTAGTACTGCTCTTGCAAATATGAAATATAATAGACCAAAAGATAAAAAATTTATGTTTGAAATTCGCCGTCTGCATTTAATATTGTCAGTACCTGGCTACCGAGCCATGCTCAGTAACTAAAAATTCCTTAATGTAAAATAATGGATATGTAAATGCCTGGACACGTATCAATAATCTTCATGGTTGCCAAAGATTTACATCACTGTCAGATCACTCATTCATTATCAGGAAAGCTATGGTCGGCATTCAATGTTACAATGGCATATCTACTTTGTTTTGAAGAGGGATGCTAAATATTCGATGGTCGGTGCCATCAGAGTTGAGCAAAAAGTAGTTTAACCTCAGGTGCCCCTTCTCTTCTGTCGCAAAGAGTGCATCAGTGAGGGTGTCCGCGTAGATCTTGGCTGATACAATAGGGATTGTTCATGCATTCACTAACAGCATCTTGATTACTTCAGAATTATATCTATCCATATTGAGGATGCTCAAATTTTGCATCTTGAATTTGAGTTGGTTGAACTGTCAAATGAATGAGTTTATAAAATAATTCATCAAGTCTGTTATACAATGTTCGCAACATAGCTGTACACACTGCAGTCGTTAATAGTTTCACTCCTGATATACTGTGAACAAAGCCATTGCAAAGTATACGTTCAAATTTCGAATTCTTCTAGGAAATTCGGAATGACCTACATCAATCTTACAGTCCCAAGAATGATTTCTGTCAATTTGAGTTTTTACTCTTTCTTCAGGAAATGGCAAAGCTTCACGTTTAATGCAAGCCATGTTAAAACGTTGTAAACTATAATAGTAAGTATCCACATTTGTGGCAGCTTTGTAGATAGTTAGACTGCTTACCCGAAGTATTTGTCAACGTCTAGCTGTTCTATGTCTCCTTCCAAATACAGTAGAGAGCCAGAAATCCGCACAGCCTGGGACCAAGGCTTGTGCAGATTTTAGGATTTTGCAGATTTCAGGCCATAAAAGATGAATCATATTACATTTCTGATTTAAGAAAAGGAGAATACAATTACAATGAAATAAAAACACAGTCAAAAGTACTTCTTTTATATTTTCACTTTAAATACAATAGCATAGGGGAAAAAAGAAATTACATGAAGACTACAAAGCAAATGGTTTCAAAATTTCCTATCTCTAATTTTGAAAACATGTTCTATGGCGATTTGTTTTAAAATATTTTTTTTTCTACTTTCAGTTTCTCTCTTTCTTTTATTTATTTAATTTTGCAAATTGTATAACTGTTTAAACTGCATATTTTCATCAGAATATTTTAACAGAATTATCATTAATTCTTGTTTTGTTACAGAACTCAGCTGTTGTAAAAATTTAAGGTATTCTTCTCTTAACTTTAAACTTTTATCAAATGGATTTTATTATTATTATTATTATTACCCAAGTTTTAGATCATCATCAGAATCATATTTATCTGGATTCAAGAAACTTAATTTTATCATTGGTGGAATACTACGAATTTCATTATTTATATGAGAGAAGGTGTGCGGATTTTGGACGTTTGTGGATTTTAGGTCGGCAGATTTCTGGCGTTCAACTATATCATCTGTTTCATCTGCCTGTGTTTGAGCTGCACTTTCATGCATTTGGGCCAAGTGCTGCTGCCGGTGATCATACATGTTTCTACAGCTCATATTTGAGCTACATTTTCATGCATTTACGTCTTTGTCGTGTAATACATCTATGATGATTTTTTACGATTGAAATTGTAAATTTCTCTATAGTGCTTCAATTTAAACATAAAATACTTATTTTTCTAATTTGAAGAAAATATATCTTACATAAACAAATTCTATAAATGTAAATTCAGTCTTCTTACATAAATATAGATGCTATAAAGGTATAATCTTACATAAACATGCTTTAAACATAATTTTCTTTTATAAGCTCATGCTTAAGAAAAGAAAAGGTGTAATGCAATTTAAATTTTTAGAATAAGGTGTAATGCAATTTAAATTTTTAGAATAAAAGCACACTTTGAAATCATATGAAATCAACCACAGAACAGATTAAAAAAATGTTCTTTTACAATAACTTTAACAACTACTTAAACGCTAACAATAATAGAACAAACAGATGAACTGGAAAAAAAAAATTTCCTTGAAGAATCAAACCTCGAGTGAATAAACATCTATGATTCCTAATGAATCAAAAAATACATCATATCCTGCTATATAGTTAGGCTGATCCCTGACTCACTGACTCTGACACAATTATGCTCCAACCACCCCAAAACAAAACTTTTACTGTCATTAATCCAAACAGATTAAAAAGTTATTGCCTGAAAATGTAATATTCGCACCATTGGTACGCTTGGCCTGAAAATCTTCATAATTATGTAAAAAATCTGCAATACTTGAAAATCTGAAAATCCACCCGTTTCCTGATTTTTAAGCAATTTTTTACTATTTTCAGCTCCATCTTATTTCCGAGAGTAAAAAAAAAAAAAAATGCTTATCATTTGCATGTCAAAATTAGGTGTTGCAAGTGACACTGCATTGATATAAGGGAGCATGTTCTTACCAAACGAAATGTTTCGAATACAAAAAGTTTCTGCAGAGTATGCAATTCCGATTTTAGTATATAATAAAAATTGAATTGAATAGGAAATTATTTATTTTAAGTTGGTAAATATTAAATATTCTGAGTGTCTTGTGCCTGTTGTAATTTTCTCCACTACAGGCTTTATCTTCTATAGTTTAATAATAGTACATAACACAATCTAATCCATGGCTAAATTATAATTGAAAAAAAATAAAATCATGATACACTTTTATATTTTAAAAATGCTATATGTTAAAAGCGTATCATAATCTATGCATGGTCCCTACTTTTCTTCCTTATTCTGTTATGTTGGAATGTGTATCATTATTTATGAGTGTGCTGTATTTTTCTCTCTTGCCCATAAAACTCACATCTTTGAATTCGAAATCTATCTTAAAATCATCTACCAAAAAACTCGTTTACTATTTTCACCAAGCATAGTCTAATTATACTTCACCATTTCAAATACTGTTTGGAATGTGCATCCAAACGCATGAGTGTGCTGTGCTTGTCTTACGATTTAAGAATTAAATTATTTAATTATATTCCAACAAAACAACACACTGTTGTTGTAAATAGCCTGCATCCTCCTTTCCTATAACACTTTTCATGCGTGCGGAATTCAACCGGGATTCATTTTTTCTTTTTCTTTCGCTGGTTACCAGAACGACAGTTTTATTAATTCTAAAAAAGTTATGTATCTGAAAGGTGTAATATATACTTATTAAAATACTTATTTGTCTGTGTACTGGACATCAAGTTCCATTTATTTTGTTTCTTTGCGAAATTAATTTTTACTATTATATATTTATGACATCTGTTTTCTAATCCGCCTCAGCGTTGAGCATTCCTTTTACGAGGATTGTAGCAACTGTGTTTCCCAAACGATTAATAGATGGCATTACCGTCCAAAATTTAAAATTTTACATTTTGAGCATTTTAGTGTTTTTCCAGTCACATGACCTAGCTCAATTGCTTCAAAGGCCCAAAAAACCCCTATTTTCAGTGCATAACTCTCAAATTTTGAACATCACCTCATTAGTTTATGGTTCACATTTTACTAATTGGAAATTTTTTATACAGGGGTCATACACAAATTTAAAAAGTGTCACTTTTTGAAAATTAACAAGAGGAAATTTTTCTTAACATATTTTATTTTCCTATTGAATATTTTTTCAGTTTACATTGCCCAGTAATCTATAACCCTAGTGGCAGTGACTGGGTACCTGGATGCTTTTTTTGCCACAGCCATCATAATCACGCAAATCATTTCTAATTAAGCTTTAGTAAAATCAATTTTAATCCTTGTTATTTATATGACTCTAAACTGAACGTATAATTTTAACCCATTTTGGGGGAAATTACTTTTTGGTTTTTATGTGTTACACTTTCCTATATCATTTCTCAAAATCAAAGTATTAAGATACCCATTATTGTATCTCGTGCACATACAAATTGTAAATGATTATTGTAGCAATTTTTTTTGTAGCATTTTTTTAAATAATTTTTTTAATATAATTAAACATGATAATAATAATTATTACTATGAATTATTTATTTTTCTCAATTATTTATTATTATTATTTACTATATGAGTCGTGCAGTAAGTTATTACCTGATTATAAAATTGGTAACAGACAATGAAACAAATGGAAAGCATAATATTCGATATGGGTATCATGGTACCAAGTATTTAAAAAAGTAAAAGAAGTATTTGGTCATTGATGCAAGAGATAAAGAATTAAAGTACACTACCATGTTTATGAGACACCTTGTATATTGAATGTTACTGAAATTAGCTGGTACTGTAGGTCTGCTATGCCTACGCATGCAGAGCTGCAATACTGGCTATTTTCAGTAACATTCAACACTGAGCAACCACTTGCCAAAGCATGTGGTTGCAATGACTATAGTAAAATGTTATGATTCAGTTAAAAACAAAAATATTGAAAATAAAAATTCAGTAAAGCTTACTTTAGAATTTTCTCATGGATGTTTTCATCTGAGCTTATGATTAAATTTAAGAAAAGTACTTAATTTTTTGGTTTGAGAAAATCCAATGTTTAATTTAAATAGAATGTAATGATTCAAATTGCTGAATCCCGTAAAAATTTCCTACTTTATGATAATCTTGACTAGAGGTATGCCGAATATTCATATCTGCTTCTTATTTCAGCAGATCTTCTAATGTTTTTTCAGAAAAGTAAAAGAAATTAAAAAGAATAAAAATCGTTCTTTTTTAATTACTTTTTTTTGTATATAAACACAAATTTCGTTGTTTAAAAACTTAATTATTCTTTTAAGCGAATTATCTTGTTTAGTCCAAAAATCCTCCATTTAAATTAGTAATTTAAGGCTATTAGCATGTATTAAATAGGCGCATCCATAGAACGGCTATGGGGGCTCAAGCCCCCCCCCCCCCTAAAGGTGGAAGAAGTGAAAAGCTTTAAAAAATGAAAATTGTCGCTAATGAATTTTTTTTAATTGTCTTCAAATTATTTCTAATGTATTTTTTACCAAAAAGACGTTAGTTTTTAAATAAATACTTACAATTAGTTTATGAAACACTGTTAAATTTGGCTGCAACATCACTGAAAGTTCAGATAATTATTTATGACTATAACGAGTTATATTGCTTGTGTTTTATGGGCCAGTCCAGTGGTACAGAATAGTTTGGCATTATAAGAGAGTAACTATAAACAAGGTTACTATAACTGAGCTCAGCAGTATTTGTAGCCAAGCCCCCCGCCCCCCTCAAACTAAAATCCTGGGTGCACCACTGATGATATAATTTGGCAAGCTTTTTGAATATTGCTACATGGTGGGCTTAATTTCTTATTCTTGCTAAAGAAAGTGTGATTTTCCTGTTGAGAGCTAAAATCTTTCTAGGGAGAGCTGAGCTCCCATATAGTTATGCCTATGGTACTTGCACACAGTTGGTAATGGTTTTAATGTTTCTGCACAACACCATGATGTGTTTCAACACAACTTTTTTCTCTTGAAAGTTTCTTAACTGGCAGAGGTTTATTAGTGTCTAGTGCAGCTTATGAAAAAAGATCCTAAAAATGTTTATGTATTTAGCATACACTGCTCAAAACAATTAGGGGAGTACATAGTTTTAACGAAATTACGCAAATACTTACCCCATAAGTAACATAACATAAATCATCTGCCTTAACTGTGAAATTCAATTGCTCAGTTTTTTGAGAAAAGGCTGTGGAATCGACTCTAAGAAACAGGGAATGGTAGACGTCGACCAGGGCAAGGTCAGCCACGTGCCACTACAGCAACTGATGACCGGTATATACTGTTAACAGCTCGTCGAAACAGAACAGACAATGCTACTCAGCTGCAAAGACAGTTGCTCTTGGCTACAGGATGAAGGGTATCCAGCCAAACAGTATGTAATAGGCTTCATCAGGGAGGTCTCTATGCACGCTAGGCCAATGGTCTGCGTTCCGTTGACCTCCGTGCGACCCGAGGAAGATGGGCTACTGAACATCGAGATTGGGAGCAACATGATAGGAGCCAAATGCTGTTTACAGACGAGTCCCGATTCAGTCTGGAGTGTGACACCCAACGTGTTTTGGTATGGAGGGAAAGGGGCACTCGAAACAACCCCTCATTCATTCGTGAAAGGTCACAATACAGACGAGCTGATTGGATGGTATGGCATGGAATGAGCATAGGGGGACATACAGACTGGCCAGTGTGTCCAACTGTCTGCAGACGGGCGGGCCCTCCCTGCTGAGGGCAGGCTCCCAAACAGAAAAAAGAAAGAAAATTAAAAAAAGAGTGCTATACTGATCAGGCGCGTGGCCAGGAAAATTTTTCGGGGGGGGGAATATGCACCTGGAAAAAAATTTCAGGGGAGGGATATGAACTTATATGAGTATAAATAGACGGAATTTCATCACTAATCCAAACATTTCGGGGGGGGGGGGATATATCCCGATATCCCCCACCCTGGCTACGCCCCTGATACTGATAGCACTTAAAAGAAGTTTGACACTTGCAAAATTTTTTGTAGCTGCAATTGTGCCCTAGAAGGCTTCCAAACACTTTATTTTAAATGTAGTTCTCAAAAATTTTTGAGAGAGGGTTCCCGAATGAGCAAGGGATTAATTAATATGAATGATGCATATTAATTAATAGATCAATATTTTATGAATGCATTAATTATTAATCATAATTAATTAATAATAACACCATTCCTCCCCCCATACCCCGAAAGTTAACACATCCTAATATTTATCGGTTACACAATAACCCGGGCCCCCCTTCTCTTGAGACGGGCGGGCCCCACCCTCCCAGTCCGGGCCTGCGTGCGGACCTGCATATCATTTGGAATGGTACTTTGACGGCCCAAAGGTATGCAGACGAGATACTGAGACCTCATGTCATACCTTACACTGCAGCCATTAGAGATTCTTTTGTTTTTTAGCATGATAATGCCAGACCGCATGCAGCTCGTCTTGTGGAGAACATGCTTGAAGCTGAAACAAAACAGCGTATGGAATGGCCAGCGTGCTCTCCTGACCTGAATCCAATCGAGCATGTTCGGGACATGCTCGGGTGACGCATTGCTGCAAGACCAAGGCTTCCTTTTACTGTCCGATACTTAAAGATTGCACTTCTTGAGGAGTGGAACCATATCCTCCAAAGTCTTATCGATATCATCGCATCCATGGAAAATAGGTGTGCAGCAGTCTTAGCTGTTCGAGGAGACCACACGCCGTATTAAAAATCTTGCATCATTTCTAAACAATACCGTAATTTATGGAAGAAACGCCGCACCCACGAAAATGGGCTTAGTTAGCTAGAAAATCGTCAGAAACGCCGCGGCCGCGATCGTTGGTGGTGGTGGGTGGGTGGGGGGTGATCGTGGTCAGAAGTCAATGCCACATAAAATTCAATGTTTTCTAAAATAATTTCTTAATTAACAAAAAATAAATAAATAAAAAATATGTTGCATTACTTATTAGACCTAATTTATTAAAAAAGCTATTAAGTTGATCGGATATATTTCGGGTGAAATTGGATAAACGGTAAAAAAATCTTTTTTCTCCGCCTTCCCATAGAATGTTTTAAAGTATTTGCCACTATTTTACGAAGCTTACGATTTCTATTTTCAAATAATCAGATATCAATGTTTATATTCCCAAAGGCGAATTTATAGAAATAAAAAAATAACTTCTAAAAACCTTCTTGCATCCGCACAAAGTTCGGACAGACTACCAGGCGCCATTAAAATGAAAACAGCAATCGATGTGTGAGAAGAGGCTCCAGTTAAAAGTAAACATTTCTCCCCCCCCCCGCCAGCTGTTGATTAGGTAATGAGCTTGCTTCAGCAAATTGTTGTTTTAAACTGAATGTTGTGTAACAACTCTTGATGGTATTTATTTATTATTTTCGATATTTATAACATTGGGATTTATTTTAAAAGCACTCAGCATTTCTTTAGCATACCAATTAGTTGGCAGTATTTATTCCATAGAGTGCACAGGGCGCAAAGCCGCGCGGCGAAAAAAAAAAAAAAAACTTTCAGATTAACTTTATTTATTTATTTTTTTTGGGGGGGGGGGGGAGAGTTAAACTCGCACCGTGCGCAACATAGACTAATTTTGGCTGAAATTCGGTATTTTAAGAACAATAGAGGTTCATGTGAAAAACGGGTGCATTTAATAGAGGGTAGTGCACTTTTGCGGTATTTTACAGAACTTTAACCCTTTAAAATATATATTCAAAACTTCATTAAAATTTAATTATAGTTCTAAAATGTAGATGTAAAAGATTTACTTCTATTTTTTTTTTTTCTTTTTACTTAATTGAGGAGACATCTGTTGGATGTATGAAGCCATCCACTTCAGAGCACGGGACATGGACCCATCTCAGGGTGCTCTGACTTTCTCCAAAACTGGATCAAAGATCAAACCTCTTTTCTATGGGGGTATGTTCGCATTCTGATTCGCTACGCTGTGATCTGTGCACGCTAGAGAGTACGTGTCGGTGGTGGCGCCATTTTTTGAGAAAATTATCACTAAACGAATTTTTCGATTTTTCGTTGAAGATCGGCTAAAAAAAATTAAAAATATTGTAGACGCCGCACCCGGTAGAAACGCCGCACTTACTATTTTTTAACTTTTAAACTCATAAACGCCGCGGCGTTTCTTCCATAAATTACGGTACTTTGACATTTGCATTTCAGTGATCATTCATCGTCAGAATTAATAATGTCAGCAAAATTAATAAAAAAATTACTGCATAATTACAGCACACTTACTTTCTCTTGAGGGCAACATCTGTACAATAATAGTGCAACAAACTTATGGAACAAATTTATTTTTATAAAAATGTATCTTCATAGTCTTCCTGCACATTGCTGTACAGCTCGAATTGACCTTCATACGCATGCATTTCTTTCCGCAAGTTTGAATGCAGCCTCATGAAATTAGTAATAATATTGTTTCTGGAGCTGGTTTTCGTTTCATATAAACTAGAGAGGGCAATGAGTTCAGTTCTCTCCATCCCCAGTTTCTGGGTTCCAAATTGTTCTTTGTTATCCCGCTCATTTCACTTGGCCGTTTTTGAAGAATTTTCCCAGACTTTCCGACAATGATTTAAAGACAAGGAAAATGTAACAGAAGAGAGGGGAATTTCTTGAAAAACGGAGGTTACAAATTTTGATAATTCGACTGTTCGATTCTCTGAATTAAGAATCAGCAGCTAGAAGAAAAGTTAGTCGAAATATGGGATGAAAAAAAGCGTTTTCCATAAATTTGCGAGGTTTCCTAAAACATATATCTCGAAGCTATTCGATATAGAAAAAAAAAAAAATACTAATAATAAATATATCGAATAGTAAATATTTCGATATAAAAAAAAAAAAAAATTTAATCTTCTAGGAAATTTTATCAGCTTTCATTTTGTAATTGGCATGGTTTTGCTAAGCAGCACCAATTTTGAGATAAAAATGAAAATCTAAAAAGGAAACTTTGAGGGGGAGGGGGGACGCGGAACCCCTAGAGACTGTTTCATGCAACTACATACCCAACTAGTGTTTTCCCCAAGTTTTAAACGTTTATAAGCCTTTTCCTAGGTTTTTTCTTGCACTCTGACGCACAATGCATTTTTCATTCGAATTCCCTAAAATGTATTGAAAATTTCAAATTGCTGTAACTTTTGATCATTTAAAAATACAATTACATATAAAAATTAAATTTAAAGGTAATTGAATACTTTAAAACTTTGCTTTAAACCCATTCCTGTCAAACTGATGGTTGAAGAGCTATAAGGCAAAGTTAGTGGGAAATAGTGATAAAAAGAAGCGTTTTCCAAAAATTTGCGATTTTTTCTAAGACGTATATCTTGAAAGCTTTTGCATCTAGAAAAAATAACCCATAACAATCTTGTAGGAAATTTCATCAGATTTCATTTTGTATTTGACATTTTTTTGCTAACATGCACGGTTTTTGAGATAAATGGGAAAATCCCCAAAAAGGTCCCTTTTTTGGGGGGGGAGCTAAAGGGGGAACGGCACCCCGAGAGGTGGGAACTTTTCTGTTTCATACAACTACATCCCAATCAATGTTTTCCTCAACTTTCAAATCTGTATAATTTTTTTCCTAGATTTTGTCGTACTTTGACGCGCAATGTAGTTTTCATTCGAATTTGCTAAATTTATTGAAAATTTCAAATTGCAATAACTTTTGATCATTTAAAGTTACAAATAATAACTCACTTTAAAGGTAATTGAATACTCTACAACTTTGTTACGAAAACAATTGCTGTAAAACTGAGGGTTGAAGGGTTAAAAGACAAAATTGGTTAAAAATCGGGATAAAAAGAAGCGTTTTCCAAAAATTTGCAATTTTGTCTAAAACATATCTCGAAAGCTATTGCATATAGAAAAAAATAACCAATTACAATCTTGTAGGAAATTTTATCAGCTTTCATTTTGTAATTGGCATTTTTTTGCTAAGACAAGCGGTTTTTGAGATAAAAGGGAAAATCTGAAAAAGTGACCTTTTGTGGGGGATGCGGCACCCCGAGAGGGGGAACTTTTCTGTTTCATACAACTATATCCAATTAGTGTTTTCCCCAAGTTTCAAAATTTATAAATTTTTCGCACATTTGCTGTTTTTTGGTCTAATTTGCCTGGACTAGCATGTACAATCCATTTTATACCAATATGTGGCTGTCTCGCACAGTTTTCTTAACTTCTTTGCTTGCTCCCCTAATTTTTTTTAGCAGTGTAGTTAGTGGTATTTGTGTACGAAAATCACATTTTTTTTTTTTTTCAAATTTCTGTCGTAATAGGTATAACAAAAAAAGTCTCTCTAGAGTTTAATACCTACTTGGTTCTTAGTAGCAATTTGATTATTTAATATGCATAAAATCCACTTAAGATCTTTAAAAATTGTGATTTTAACCACTGATATATCTTCTTTTAAATCATCCATACATTATAGATGATCCGAAAATTATGATTGTGGCAGAATACTTCACACATTGTGCATGAAATTATTATTTCAAGATAATATATTCTACTAAGTAATTTCCAAACAAAAAGATCAGTATCTGCATCCGTGGATATGAGAACAAATGATCCGTATCTGCAGACTAGAGATGCAATGGATATCAATTTGGCCGGATACCGAATATCTGACCAAACTTTCGGCTGAATATCCAGCAACATTATGTTTTCTTCTTTTTTGTTTTATTTTCACTAGTTTTCTTAGATCATTGAGCTATTACTTTTTCCTTTAAATTTTCTCATTAGTTCCAAATGGTTTAATTCAAAAATTAGAAATCCTTTTAGGATTGTTTCCATGAATTTAGTACCAGTTTTACTGCAATTAAAGTCATACAAATAACATTGTCATGAATGTTCTCCCTCAAGAGTTTGATAAAAATTTAAAAGGATCAGTTCTTGAAAAAAGACATCTCCATTCAACTGTTGGAAAATCAATGTAACAAACTTCCTTACTTTATCAAAATTGGGGGGGGGGGGGGAGATTTTCTCACCAACCACCAGTACTACAGCAAGTACACTATTCTCATAAGCAGTATCAACTTATGGTGGGAAAAAAAAAAAAAAATGTAACCGAAAAGTGTTTTTGTACAATAATTTCTTCTAGTAATAATTTACTCTAATCTTAAAAAAAGATAGAAGTACTTTATTTTTTTCCTCTTTTTCTATACATTATAGAAATCTTAATTCTTATCTTAATATATATATAAAATGCTAATGTTCGTTTGTAAAGACAGGGTTTTCTCTATCACCACCAACTCGAATTAACTTCCCGTTGGGGTGGTAAATACCCCTTGGCCTCACGGTGAAAGTAAGGGAGTTTGGTCGCGGTGGGTGAAAGTGGGTGGCGAAAATGTGAAAAAATATATCTCTGTCCTTTTCTAACTCATGAGAACTTCTGAAAAGTTCTAAAAATTCCTGGAATGACCTAGGACACTCCAAAATGTGTGCAACTATTACAGTCAATCTAGAAGTTCTAGAAGGTTCTAAAAATTTCCAGAAAGTTCCAAAACGTGTGCAACCGTTCAGATCGATTTAGAATGATCTAGAACGTTCAAAAAACTTCTGGAATGATCTAGAAATTTCCAAAATAAATCTGCAACTGTTAAAATCGATCCAGAATGATATAGAAAATTCTAAAAATTTCTGGAATGATCTAGAAAGTTCCAAAATTTCTGCAACTGTTAAATACAATCCAGAATGTTCTAGAAAGTTCGAAAAATTTCTTGAATGATCTAGAAAGATTCAAATTGTGTGCAACTGTTAAAATCGATATGGAATGTTCCAGAAAGTTCTAGAAATGTCTGGTCGAGTGAAGATCAATTGCGATGGGTGACTGTCATTAGGAAATTTTATAGCGTACTGCTTCGCAGCCTCTAGCTTATTCCGATGAAATTCTCCGTAAAGTAACACCATTTCAGTGTATTCATTAGTATTAAACATTATCTTTCGTTTTTTATACTCAATAAGCTACGAATTCAAATAGCATGAACTTTAGACAAACACTAACAAAGTAACTTAAACAACAGTTTTTCAACTCCAATAAAATATTAAAATTTAATGTTTATCGTCTGTTGCCATATCAGCAGGAATACTTTCTATACATCGCATGTTTAATGGTCGAATAAGTCTCTCAATCTTATAAATAAAAATGAAATTCTGTTTGTTTGTTTGTGGATTTGAGTTGTATACAAATCCACAAAAATGGACCTATCAGCCTGAAATTTTGCACAGATATGTAAAATAATATAGAATAAATCATAGTCCACTTTAAAACTTTGAAAGTCCACCCGTTCCCGGAATTTAAGAGATTTTTTATGTTCTCCACGCAAAAAGCTTTCCGTAATTGTAACCCTTGTAGTGAAAAAAGTGTGAAATAAGGATCGTGGTTGCCATGTGTGGCGATTTTGCCGAATAAGATGTTTTAAATTCTCAAAGTAAAAATAAAAGAATAATAATGATTTTTTTTTTGTTAGTTTATATTTGTAAGGTTATTTTTTTTTTTTAAATTATGATATCGTGTGCATGGAAAATCAGAGCAGGAATGTAATGTTTTACACGCAAAACAATAAGAATTGAAGATTTCCGAGTCTAATGTGTAAATTTTTTTAGTTTGGCGAAAAAATAAAATGGCTGAAATATCGATTTGGAGTAAGTGAGTTCTAGCGGTTTGCACAGTTTTCGGCTTGGCGCAATTTATTGAGAGCTTAAGGAAATAGATTTTTGAAAACAAGTGCAAAGGTTTTATTAGAATACAGCGTTGAATTTTAATGATCCGTGAAGAAATAATGCAGTTATTAAGGGATTTCAAGCGATCTAACTTCAGAATTCTCGCCAATTGAGTACATTGATTTAAGTTGGGGGAATTCCGCCAAATTTCAGAAAATTGAAATCTTCTCATTTAGTACATCGGGGTAACGATGAATAAAACACGTTATAGTTGATAATTTAAAAAAATTTGGCTGTATTAAGGGATTCACCTTTTCAAATAAATGTGTGCTTTACTTTTTGGCGGCCGAACCATTTCCCATATTGATTGCTGCTAAGTCAATGCGTCGAATGATTTCCTGAAAAAAACTCTTGCAAAATGGCGTATGTTAGCACTTTGGCGAGGATTAGATTTGAAACTAGATTTTAATTGAGACTGGGATATATAATGACACTGGTTATAGATAAAAATGAATGTTGGTATGTGTGTATGAGGTTGAAAAACTCCAGCACCGTTGCACCATGAAATTTGGTTCACCTAAGTCTTTTATCATTGAGAAGCTTTTTATGCTGTCCGTTTTCCTCTAACTTGCCACTAGGTGTCGCAGCAGAACGTCGAATGCTATTCCGTTTAGCCGTTTACTATTCGAATATCGTCCAACCAATTACGATGAAATTTGGCACACGCGGATATTAGAACACGGAGAATATTTTTCAGTATCCATTTTGCTTTAAGTTGCCCCTAAATGGCGCTGCAACGCATCAACTTCTATACCGTTCGAGCGATCGGCATAAAATTTCTTATACTTACACATTTCAGCACGAAGAATATATTCTAACTGTGTTCCTTTTGATGTTACTCACCACTAGATGGCACTGCAATGTATTATTATTTTAACTCGCCACTAGATGACGCTGCAGCAGGCCAAATTCTTGACCATTCAAACGGTCGCTATGAAAATTCGTATACATAGATATTTGAACAATGAGAATATTTTGGCGTTATCCATTTTGCTATAACTCGCCACTTGACGGCAATGTAGCAAATCATTACTTTAATTAACCACTAGATCGCGCTGCAGTGTATCACTTCTTGACTGTGCAACTGATCGCTATGAAAATAGGTATACATAGATATTTGAACACGGGGAAGAGTTTGGCGCTATCCATTTTCGTATATAATTTGCCACTAGATGTCGCGTCGTCAGGGCTGTCCAGCCGATCGTCCTGAAATTTCGTATTCATCGACATCTGAATGCGAAGAATATTTCCGCCGTATCCGTTTTGCTAAAACTCTCCACAAGATTGCGCTACGCCGCATGGCCTTCTGCACCGTACAAGCGATTGCCTAGAAATTCGGTATGCATGGTTATTGAACACAAAATAAAGCGATATCCATTTTGCTATATCTCTTTATTACAATAAATAGTAATCCCCACAAATCGTAATATCAAAAAGTCCATTCATTCCCGTGCGAAGAACGGGTACTTCAGCTAGTATCTAATATAGAAATCTAAATCATCTACGTTAAAAAATGGATCCTTAAATATTATTAATACCATTAAACACGCGGTGTATTTTAACCTGAGCAACGCCGGGTTTCGCTGCTAGTACATACTAAAAAGTATTGAAAATAAAATATTTTTACAAAACATTGTTTTTTTGCATTTTTTATTGTTGCAGCTTTTAAAATTTATTCATTTATTTTTATTTATGTTATTTCTCTGTATATAATTTTAGGACGGATATGTTAGACGGAAGCAGATCTAACTTTTTAATAATCCAGCACATTTCTCTAATCTTAAATGATTTCCCCCGTATCTCTGCTCTTGTTCAAGAACGGCTCTGGATTTTCTAGTGTGTAATTAAAACAATAGATGGCGCTTCACGTATTAAAATACTCCCTGTAAAATAGAATTGTTATGGAGCTTGGAGCTCCATGACAACAGCCCACAGATAAACAAATGCAGTTTTTTACCGAAATATCATGTATACATACATGATATTTCGGTTACATACATGTATGTAGTATGTACTGAGATAATTTTTTACCACGTGGACAGACTTTAATGCTTATTTTATTTGAAAGAGGATAGCTTAAAGGTGGACCCATATTATAATTTGGTCTTGTTTTGATGGTAATAATATGTAGAAAATCGGAAAAACCATTGCTTAAATGGTTCGCCGGTAACCAGTGGCGTAGCAAGCAAAACTGGTGCCCGGGGCCGGGCCACGATACCTCTTCCACCCCTCCTATTGTTTCCGTCCACCCCTCCTATTGTTTTTCAAATCTCTGTCAAGTCGATTGGCGCCCCGGGCATGATATAACGTCTTTCTCCCCTCTCACTACGCTACTGCCGGCAACTGCGTTTGTATAGAAAAGGGATAAGAAAATTTTGTAGGAAAATGAGATTAAAAAAAATTGCTATAAAATAATAATATACTTTTTAAATGGAACTTTTTTCAATATCGAATTCGCCGAGAAAACTTTCTTCAGTGAAAATGAAGAGCAAATTTCTTTTACTTGTTGAAAATGACACATACCTCAACCACGGAAAAAAAAAAAAATTGAAAATGAATTACTAAGGCTGGTGTCATTGTTTCTCACTCTGGATTTTTGCATTGACATGCATAGAGCGCAGCACTCAGGAACAGAGTGAACCACTCAGGGACACTGATTTGGGATGTAGGACCAGGACGATTTTTGCTGTCACTTTATAAACCGCCTCTCCTTTCTCTGCAATTAATTCCATAACGCACTAGAAAAGAATCGATCTTCCAATCCGTTTCCACAGTAACGTCTCCGTGAGTGTTGCCATGACAGCGAACACGGGAGAAAGCCATTGGTCTGGAGAGGGGGTGTGACACCGAGAATGGGTAAAAAATGAGTAAATAAATAAAGTAGTAAACAAATCCCACGTGGTTTGCTCTCAGAAAGTTTTTTTTTTTTTCCTTCTTTTTACTTCCTTGTACGGAGAAAAGGAAGGGCCCACGAAGAATTTCGGTTACCTGATTTTCACAAAAAAAAAAAAAAAAAGATTTTGACTACCTCTAAATTTACTTTCAAGAATTTTTGCGAAGCATCTCATCGGACGTATGTATGCATGTTCACATAAATGCATGTACAACCCATTTTGAACGACCGCAAGTCCATTTTGACCAGTTTTTCAATGACGTCTGTACGTACGTAACTCGCATATCTTAAAAAATATTGTTTATGGATATCAAGTAGTGAAATTTACTTCCTGACCTAGATCTGCTAAAAACTGCCCATCAGTAAACATAGCTGACAAAAAATACAGAGTTTAATTTCGTGTGTAGATTTCTTTTTCAAATTTACAGCATATTAAAAGAGTAGCTAGATTGCAGCTTTTACACTGGAAACGTACTGCAGTAAAATCGTAATTAATCACATTTACTTAATTAGTCAGTAGCAGCAGCGGGTTTTTACGGAGGGGGAGGTCGCCGCACTTTGGCGGGCTTTGCAGTCATGGGTCTCTAAGAGTTATGCACAAGTTTCAATACTCCCAAAAGAACTAGATGAAAACTAAAGTGAACAAATTAGCGATAAAAGCATCAGTTGAGGAATTTGAAGACGCTTAATTATTAAAACTACTTTAATTGGCAACTCAAATATATAAGTAATGGAATGCTGTACTTACATGTTGTACCAAATCGTTATTCTAATTCTAAATTAAGGTTGCCACCACATAAATACAAAAAATCATGGTGGTAACTGCATATGTTTAATTATCGTCACATTGGCGAGAGGCAGTGCGTTAAAATAGAAATGAGCCCGAGAAAGTTAAACACGGCCTACTCATGGATTATCATGCACATTCCAAGTAAAATTAAAAACTTTGAACTACAGTTGGAATATTCTGGGCGGAAATTGTAAAACAGTAGGTGATTTTAAGATAGATTTTGATTCAAAGTTGTTTTTTATGGAACAAGTGAGAAAAATATGGCATACTCATGAATAATGATACACTTTCCAACTTAATGGAATAAGGGAAGACGTATGGTTTATGATATTGTTACGAATGAGATTGTTACGAATTTTTGGGGCAACCCGCTGTTCTGGGATTTAAAATAATTCAAAATTCGTATTCTACACGTCAAATAGTTAAAATTTGCCTTTTGTTGCATCAAAATTGGTCACCTAGAACCAATACGGAGGTTTCGGTTCTCCCATTCATTTCAATAGCAGTTTCTAGAAATATTGGTCCTACGCCTTCGGTAACTTCACTTTTGGAGACTTATTTTTAGCGCCAAATTTGGCGATATTTTGGTCGTTTGGCGCGATTTTCCCAATAGGGCTTTTAAAGTTACTTTTTCTGCATTAGCTTTGCATAATAGCCTAATATTTCTCTTCTAGGACGTAATCAAAATTCCCGCTTTATGTGGAACCTTCGAGAAATAGATTCTTCTGGAAGCTCTTTGTAGCTTCTGCCCATGGGCGCCGGCAGAATAGTTCCCAGGTGGGGCAAGACTAGGGGGGGGGGCAAAGGCTACTTCAACGTATGGTTACCATGTTGGAAAGAGCAAAAAAGCAAGTGAAAACAGTGCATACAAAAATCCAGGGGGGTCCATTGCCCCCCCCCCTTGCCCTATGCTGCCGGCGCCCATGCTTCTGCCTCTCCTATAAATACAAGCGCTCTGCCCCGATTGAGTCAGTGTGAATTGAGCTTTCGTCGAGTAAGTTTGCTGTGTATTGACGCTATATAGAAGTGGTGTTTTCCGCTTGCTTTTCAAAGCTGATTTTTAAGTGTTGTGTGCAAATTCTTCATTGCTGTGTCTTAAGGGATTGTGTACGATATCCCTTGCATATTTCCACTGAATTTTTACCTGTGGAAGTGTTTTATTTTGTGTGAGAATTACAGCATTTGAGAAAACTTTGGTACTGAGTGGACTGTTATAAACGAGCTACTGGCCGTTGGTGCCTGTGGATTTTGTACAGCTGATTGTGCGATGAAGTTGCAATAAGTTTGCGTTCTTTATTGACAAGTGGACTCTTTACTAGCTTTACTAGAGCTTTCTACACCAACTGGACTTTAGAACGACGAACATAGAAACTAGTAGAGTGTTCTGTAACAATATGCTGTCAGTATATAGCACTTTAGGGCGTATTTAAAATCTAAAAATGTATCATTTACTAACTTTTTTTTTTCTTTTACGACGAGAAACTGTTGCCAAGCTTGGCGACTTTTGGTGTACGTGTGTATGTATTTAACTCTCTTATCTCAAAAACTATTAGTCGTAGAATGTTAAAATTTCATATATAAGATTGTTGTAACATTTAGTTGTGCATCTGGATTTTTGGTTTCAAGAGTTTATTTACAGCACCACCCAAAAGAATTTCAATACGTTAATGTCTATAGACATCTTCAATATATTACGTCTGCAGTCAGTCATTATTTGGTCCATGCCAAAAATATCGCGAGTTGTCCTCGACCTTGGCAATTTTTGCTGAAATATCGCCAAATTTGACGCAAAAAAAAATTCCGTATTTCTCATAACTCTAAAACTTTTAACTGTAGAATGTTAAAATTTTGTATTTTAAACTATTGTAACATGCTGTAACTGGGCTGTATCTCTTTTTTTTATTGCAATCGACTGGATAATTCATTTACAAAATCACCCAAATGACTGATTAAATACATTAAGGTGTATGGATACATTCTATTCAATGAAAGTCTGGGGTCTATTATTATTTCGGCTATGACCAAAATCTCATTAACTATCACAAGCTTGTCGGCTTTTGGTGAAATATCGTCCAGTTAAGTGTCGGAAACAAATCTTTCAAATTGAACCCAGCTTGGCGGAATACCAAATTGGCTGGAAATCGGTAAACCATAGTGTTATTGCAGTGCTTTAGCTCTTTCAAACGAAATAAGTTTAGATGAAGTGCGTTGAAAATATTCATGATTTAACAGACGTACAAGGATGTCATGTAATGTACACATCATTTTTTTTTTTTTTTTTTTTTTGTCATACGGTTTAGAAATATCTCCTCGAAAAGAAAAGAGCTAAAGCAATTGCAAAAGCTACGATGATTTTAGTTTTGTGAAACAAGATTTTTTTTTTAATTTGAGGTTTTACATATACATGCACAAACATAAGCTTTTTACACACGTATGATTCTTCGGTATATATCTAGAAAAAAAAAATTACATACGTATCTCGCCATCAAAAGCATTGCGTCACTGGGGAGACCCGGGGCTTCAACTAGGAGGTTACGTCACCCGGGGCAAACCTTAATGTTGACGCCCCCTTTTGAACCATAACCGAATTTAACGCTTTCCTCAACGCAGCGCCCTGGACATGTGCCCCTCTCCCCCCCCCCCCCCTCTCTGTAACTACAACCATGCGTCTTCCCCTTTAAAAAATACGTGAGCGATATTATCTGTTTTTATTGACGTCGCAACACTGGGCTACGGAGACCAAAACCTCTGCAGCGACGGAATGGAAAATGTGTTATAATCGATGGGTTTGATGTTATTCACTTCGTTTCATTGCAATCTCGAGGACTTGAATTATACGCAAGCCAATCCTTAACTGCGTAGCGGGAAGGACGATTCTTCTTCGAATGGCCCCCTATAAATATGGATGACGTCGATTTCCGCTTCCGGTGCCGGCGTTCCTTGTGGCCTTGGGAATATGGAACTTTTTTTTTTTTTTTTCCACGTGTATATACACTGTATCGTGCACGAACGGTTGATTCAAGGCCGGTCGTTAGGTGAGATGACGCAACAACGCTTGCTACCGAATCGGAATTTCATTTCGGTAAACTTGAAACGTGGAAACAAAAGAGGATGCCGCTAAGGTCTGTTGCAAGGCCGTAGACAGGGGCGAAGGAGGATGGATTATGATGTTTTGATCGCCTCCCACCCGACATTTTAAGCCAGTGCAGTAGTAGTCTTTTATTTGCTTTAATTCTGGATATTAATTAAAGCTGAAAAAATTTTTAGCACCATATATTATCCCTCCTTGAAATTTAATTTTAGCGTTATTACATTACCCCCCCCCCCAAACAAAACAGAAAAATTCTGGTTGTGGTTTTACTTTGAGGATATGCTCAACTGACTTTAGTCGTACGCCCTTGTAAATCATATGCCGGTCTACCTTGGTTTAACCCTTTAACGCACAGTACTCCCACTCGGGAACACCAAACGCTGACGTCTTGACTGTTGCCACTCACGAAGAATAGATTGGATTTCTATAAAAAATAGTTGCGGGCGACATAGCTCCACGAGAATCCTTTAATTTTTAGCGCGTCATTGCCCGTAAAAAATTGTCACGATTATTTTTAACAGAACTAACATCTGCTGAAAAATGGAAGAATGCGAGAACAGCTGGATAGATTTCCCAATGCTGAAATAAAGGGCAGCCAATGCTGAAAAAAGGCAGTTTTTTGACGCAGCTGGCTGTGCCGCACAGCCAGCTGCGTCAAAAAAGGGTCTCTAGATCTGTGGCACGCGATGAACGTTTCGATCGTCCACCATCTTGATGGTAGTTAAGTCGAGCGATGGCAACGGCTGCCCTTTTTTCAGCATTGGGAAAGGGTTAATCAGCTAAAGGCTTACGAGAAAGCTGAAAGAAAAATACAAAAATTTTGTTCTCTCTCTCTGTTTATTTCCTTGTAGCTGTAGTTTTATGTATCACTGCTTTTTTTTATATTTTAAACAAGATTTTAATAGCACAGCAGTTGTGCCTAAAGAATTGATTCATATTTGTTACATTTTAAAGCAAATATCTGATAGATAACTTTTTTCCTTTGAAGAAAGATGTGATTGTGATTGTGTGTGATTAAGGCAAACCTGCGCGAGGGGTATCTGCCTAAGATGAGGGATGCCTTGGTAGGAGGACTTTCTAAGGGGTTCTAACGCGTATTCATGTTACATCTGGAGAAAACCTACCTAAACTCCAGACCGTTAGATCGACAAACGCGCGATGGGACCCGAACCCGGGTGATGTGTGAAAAAAAAGTGAGGAAGGCTGCTTGCTCACCCTTCTTGGAAAATGAATTTCAAAATGCTCCAGACATTGATTTTCAGAAATCCACATGTGTTACATTTTAGAAAAAGAATTTTATGGATCTCTTTTTTCTTTCTTCTTCTTTTCTTCTTCTTCTTCTTCCTCTCTTTTTTTTTTTTTTTTTTTTTTTTGAGAGGAAACTGCGAAAAGAAAGCTTTGGCTTCCCCCCCACCCCGTAGGTTACGAATTTAGGAAAATTCTCTTTCATGGAGCTCCTACGTTACAACTTCACTTACATGCCAAATTTCGTATTAGTAGTTCAGCAGTAGAGGCATCAGTAGTTTCGACCTACGACAAAATGTCTTTTTTTTTTTTTTTTTTTTTTTTTCTGGTCCTCTTAATATTATCTCTAGCTGGTGGTGGATCCAGAATTGTGAAAAAAAAGGGGGGGAGATCAATTTGCAATTCGCGCCTCCCCAATTAAAAAAAAGCTCATGGACTTAGGTTAGGGTGGGAATTTGTTCGTTCTATACAACGGCTGATTGAAATATGTTCTGCCCGAAAGGAAAAAAAAAAAGAATTCGCGCAATAAGAAGTGAATTTTTGCTGGATTGTGTGAATAAATAAAGAAATCGTAAATAATGTAATAACGAATGCGTGGAAGGCTGTTGAAATTCATTTCAACGATCACAGTTCAAAATTTAATCACACACGTGCATAATCAAACGTGTACTTACACTACTAAAATGCGAAATTTAATTTTTAAACGGTCTCTCCTTTCCTATCACTTATATTTAGAAAAATGTTGCTTTTTGTATAAGAAAATAAAAAATATCCCATGTCTCTAAGTGGAATAGTCCCCAAGATACTGCAATTTGAAGATTTTGTCATTTGTCGCCAAGCACTAAAGGATGTCTCAAAAGTGAGAGAAATGTAATTACTTTTCAAATGACGTTAATGCATGTTAATAGCCAGTCGATAGACGCAGTTGACTTCTCGAATCCTAATTTTGTTAGAATTTCTTTATAACACATGTTTGTCAGCTTCTGTTGAAAGTTACCACACCAGAGGTAATTCACATCATTATTTTGTCATTCTCTTTCACATTTTAAAATTCCTTCTCCAGAAACATGACGTAATGAGTGGATGACCCCCCCCCCTAAGAGACTAAACTTTCTCTAATTTCATAACGCAGTACCTATCCATTCAGGTAAAACTGTGCCTATTAATATCACACATTTCATTGCATTTTTCCAACAATGGGATCATTAACTTTTATCAACTCATAGTTGGTTCCACAAAGTAAAGATTTTTATTTCTGAACATGTACCATGTAAGGAAAGTATGAACACGATAGCTCCTAAACAGGGCATTCGATTGAGCTCAAATTGGGTATATATGTTGTGAACCACCATTGTAAGACCGGTATTGATTTTTATGAATATAGGACGTATAGTTTTTCTACAGGGCTACGACAAAGATTTCTTTTACATTATGGCCTATGGGGGGAATTTCTTGAAAGTGCGTTATCGTTCAAAGGTACATTCGATGGAGCTCAAATTGGGTATATATGTTATAAACCACCATCGTAAGACCGGTATTGATTCTGATGAGTATAGTACTTATAGTTTTTCTGCAGGGCTACGATAAAGATTTCTTTTACATTATGGCATATGGGGGAAAATTCTTAAAAGTGCGCTAGAGTTTAAACGGTGCATTGGATTGAGCTTCAATTTGGTATATATGTTTGAATTATTCATCGATTAAAATTTATTTAAATGCTTGGTAATGATCTTAATCGTAAGTGTTCGGAAAGTCGAAGAAATCGTGAATGTTAAAAAAAAAAGAAAGAAAAGAAAACTCTTTTGTTTAGAATACGAAATTCGCTCAATCTTGAATTTATCCTTATGGTTGCTTGGAACCTAAGTTGCCCCAGAAAAACTTAATGGGTGCTCAACGTTTGCAGGAATTCGAAAATAAAATTCTACTACTCGTCGGTCATCTATGTGGGTGCTTTATAGAACTTGACTACAATCGGAAAAAAAAAAAAAACACTAGAGATACTGAGCTGTTTTATAATTCTAAACTACGACTAAATTGAACTTAAGATTAGAAGAACTTGAGTAAATATTATCAAGGGAACTTTAAAAAAAAAGTGCAATCGTTCCTCTCCTCCTTCCGAAAAAATAGTATGCCTAGAGCAGCGGTTCCCAACCTTTTATCATTCTGCAACCAAACAAAAAAGAACTTTCAATGGCGCCCTCCCCTCACATTCCTCAGAATACATACAATTTTTTATTCTTCAAACGTGACATATGAGTCACCTTTTCTATAAAATAATGTTGTCGGTAAAGTTTGAATAAACATTTTAAGCGAAAATAAATACGTTCTGGAATAAAAATAAGAATAAGTAAAAGGATTTTTTAAAACATCCATTATCATTTGCTCGTTGCCTGTTCTTCTCCGTCTCCCTTTCCCTCTGCGAACACTCTGTGCCCCTCAAGGCAGCGCGCTTTATCGTTTGGGAACCGCTGGTCTAGAGCAGTGGTCCCCAACCACCGGTCGCGGATCGAATGGCACCGGGCCGCCACACGAACATTAAATTAGTGTGTTTCTCTCGGGTTTCGTCTTTGTCGAGTTTGTGCTAATTTATATTTTTGTAACAGAAGAAATCTTGTAACTATTTTAAATTAGTTTATTGTTTATTAAACCTTTCGAGATTGCGAATTGAAATTGCAGTGACTTATACCCCCAATCGCCATTTCCGACAAAGTACCTGTGTGAAGCGGAGTTTTCTGCAGTGACTGCAACAAAAACAAAACAACGAAATGAACTGGACAAAAACAAGACAATTCGCGTATTATTGTCTCCTATGACTCCTATATGGAGCCGACTAGTTGCAAAGGAAAAAGCTCATGGTTCTCATTGAATTAGCATTCTGATGATTTAAAATGTTAAACGACTTTATATTCTTTTGTGTGTGTGTGTGTGTTTGTAACTGTATTTTATTTTTGAAGACGTATTTAAATATAATTAAATAAAACTTATTAAATCAAAACGATCTAAAATATAAACAATGAACTCCCCCTTCCCCCTTCAGTGGGCCGCGGTAAAATTATGAAACATTCACAGGTCCGCTGCGATAAAAAAGCTGGGGAGCACTAGTTTAGAGCACCCACGAAAATTTTCTAAGTCGGCAACTCTGTTGGAAAGTGCTTTACAATCGGTGCATTTGGCATTTGTTTGTCTCTCTCTCTCCGTAACTATCCGGGGGATATGTTTTGGACACAAGCCGTCGTCGCACCGCATCATCGCGAGACTGGGAAGCCCTTGAGTCGTTCTGTCGACTCAGCTCGGCGCTGCGAGGTAAAATAAGTCTGTCGGCACTTTTTGGAAAACGTCAGAAACACAGGCCAACTTGCTTCATCAGTGGCACTTACTTGGTGTTCTTTTCCCTGGAATTTTACTTACTTATTTATTTTACTGTGGAAGTGTGCGCCAAAATGGCAGCAGTCAAAAAGCGTCTCATGTTCAATGTAAGTACCACATGCATTTTTTAAAAAATGTAATATCGAAAAAAATATAAGCAAACGTTTCTCGGCATTTTTTTCCAAATTTAAAGGCTTCGTCTCGGACAGATTGTTGACAAAACCAAATATGTAGTAGAACTATCTGAAATACCCGTTCCTCGCACGAAAATGAAGCTTATTTTAGCAATTAGCATCAATGGAAAAAAAGAAAAAACACGGGCACCCGAGTGATTGTTTGTAGGAGTATTGAACCAGTTCTTACGTTATACCAGTACGTAGATCATAAGGGTCATATGAGAGCTAGGGGGAGGCATGGTTCCTCCCTACGCATAAGTACGAGCGCCCATGGAAAACAAGAAGAATGTACGTAATACTTTTGTTCTATATTTATCTGCATATCCGTGAAAAATTTTAAGTGGGATAATGTCTTGCTTGGAGAAAGGAGGGCAAAAAATGTGAAGTTGTTTTTACCCCACTACAAGAGCATGTAGTTGCGCTCGTAGAAGCAGCTTTACCAATTTCGAGAATGTGTCCTCCAAATTAAACGATTTTTCGCTGCATTTTGGAGGGGAGGGGATAAATTTTCTATTTTGAAATCAGCGGCATTTTTTAGCGACCCCCTCCCCCCCTCCTCTCTTTGACTTAGGGACTTTTCACATAAAATTGGGTATATTCCTCAAAAAATTTCTTTGAACTTTTTAAAACTGTAAGTCATTTTTAATTTTGCATACCTGTTTAATATTTTGACTCATTAGTATATAAATGCATAGCAGGTAGATTCATTGTCATATCCCGAAGGGGGAGCCACACGGGCACTTGCTGTCTCCAGACGAAAAACGTTTACACTTTCAAATTTTGACATACTTTGTAAATTGGTTTACAGGTGAAAAGAGACAAAATAGTTTGTGCACCTCCCAGAATTGTTTGTAGATCTGTCACAGGCATGGACGTATATAAGAGAGGTCGGGGTAGGGAGTCTGAACACCCCCTTAATCTACGCACAAACGCTAATCATAGCCAAATATTTACCTTTTGAATCTCACTCAAAATAATATACTGTAAAAAAGATTTCAATTTCATACAAATTTTGAAAACTTTATATTAAAATTAAAAATATGTATATGTATATTAATTTTGTAAATTTTATAATTCAGTGTGTTGCAAACACAATTTACTATATAGAATTTGAAGATTTTTAGGCTATTGAAAAATTTTAGGATATTTATAGTAAAATTTACTGTCAGTCGAATTTTATAGTAAGAATGGACCCACCCCTTAACTGGACCTCGCCCATGGGAAAGCTACAGCTACGCCCGTGGTCATGGGTATAGATTGTGTGAACAACGCCGCCGTTTGGAAGGGCAGGGAGCATACCGGTTCCATACTGAAGCCCGGAGGAGGGCTTTTTTTTGGGGGGGAGGGAGTAAGCCCGGGAAAGCTGTTTTAAGAATAATAATTTATTACTTAATTTTATTATTTAAAACCGGTACGTGGTCACAAAATCAGGCTTCGTTTCTGAAGTGAAAATTGGCAGCAGCCAGGTTAAAGAATTTGACCTGGTTGACCATAGAATTTCAATTCACTATTAGTCTACCAATATGTTCAAAAAGAAAAAAGTTGTTTTTAACAGATTCTCTTATCTATTCATCTCAGTTTTAAAATTCTGAGCTGACGATAAGCATATCGTGAATATCGATGCAGGCCCGTAGCCAGGGTTGGTTTTAATGGGTGGGCCCGGAAATACTCAGGGTGGGCACAATTTTCGGATAAAATCTATGGTTTTCGAAGAACTTTAAACTGAAACATAAGTAAAATATAGGACTATTATTTAACTCTGACTAAAACAATAATTCAATGACAAAAATGTTACCCATTAATCGTAGTTTCAAGGTAAGGAAAGTAAACTGTAACGCAATTCTGGAACTATTTTCATTTTTGAATGCATCTTGCAAGTACCAGAGGCATGCTTAGCAGGGTAGGCAGGCCCACCGTGGCTACGGTTCTCTATCGATGCCATTCGGGATGCTGCAAAGAGCAATCTAAAATTAATTTTCCGCTACTTCTCACGCTCCAATTGCGTTGAAATATTGCACACTGTTGAATTTTAGTTAACAACATCATTCGAAAAAAAAAAAAAAAAAAGAATTCTATGCCAGTTTTAGACCCTATTTTAACCGTATATAATCTGTTTTGACCCGGTCCAGTATAATTTCACAACAGATATCTACAGTGAGACTGCAACTGATGTTAAACGACTTCAAATGGCTATTCTTTACGAAATTGTAAGCAAGACAAATAGGCCCAACGCATGGGTTATGGTGAGCTTTTTTAAACATAATGAAGCAAGGAAAGGAAATAGGGTCTATCCACGAATTAGGACACACTTTCCAACTTAATGCAGCAAGAAAGACAAATAGGGTCGATCCATGGTCTATGATGCACTTTTCAGCTTAATGAAACATAAAAGCAGAGCCTATAAGGCTCATGAGGCCTGAAAGGGTCATGGGCATCGGCAGCGAAGGACAACAGGATTTTTGAACAGATTTTTGTATGCCTATTTTTGCATGCTTTCTTGTTTGCAACATGGTAACCACCCCCCCCCCAAAAAAAAAAAAAAAAAAAAAAATATGGATTACGGCCAACACATGGATTACGGTATGCTTTCCAAAACAATGCAGTCAGAAAGATAAATAGGATCCACGAATGGATTATAATGCATTTTCCAATATAATGAAAAGGAATCCGAGAGCACACAGGTGCGTAGTTAATGTGAAGGAATTTCAATATTTTTAAAGATAAAAAAGAACGTATATATTAAAAAATCAATAGTAATTTAAAAATATGATCAAAATACAAATCACCGTTTGGTAGCATTATTAACTGAGAGTTTTTGGTGCATGTTGTTTATATATTTAGCTATGAGCACGAAATTATGAGGAATTTTTTCTTAACTTGAAAGCAGTTTAATAAATTATCAAAGACGAGACAGCAGAGCTTCAGAAAATTCCGAAGGAACTTTTTTCTCCGTTTATGTGATTAATAAGAGTTAATTAATTTTAAAAATATTTCTGATAAAAGTTTTTTTTTAATAGAGACGCCATTGGAATTTTCTTCCATATGCATTGCACACATCAGCTAGGAAAAATATCAAGCTGTATGGCGAGCGAGCTGGGAACATACAGTAATCGCAAAATCTATTCTCGGAAGTTAGCATGAGGGGGCTCCTCCCCCTCAGTATATTTTAATCTCTGAAAATTTATATCTCGCCGAAAATTTCCCTGTTGAATAACTTTATTCTATCCCTCACTGAGTTTATGAAAAGGTCATGGGCATTGGCAGCATAGGACAACAGGGGCACTTGCCCCTCCCCTAGATTTTTGTATGCCGATTTTTGCATGCTTTTTTGTTTGCAACACGGTAACAAAAAAAAAAAAAATCCTACACTGCAGTAACCAGAAAACAGAAGACTGTTGCAGTTGCATTCTCCCCTTTTCATTTCTAGGGGCAGTTTTACTATCTATAAAAATTATTTGTAACTAAGTGTTTTTATACAAACTCTAAATTACTAATCAAGTTTATACTGAAATTTAAATATTAAATTATAAATTAACGAAAGCTATAGCATTACGTATGTGTGCAATTTGAAAATATTCATTTTGGAACGTTTTTAGAGCACAACTTTTTGATCTTTTTGGAGAAATGGCTGAAAAAGTTTTATTTTTAAGTAGCACAATCCGGAATCGTCGCATCTGTGGGCTTTCATTTATATGCTAATGGGGTGGGACTCCCTAATGAAGGTTTGCCCTGGACTGGATGCATGGGCGTCGGCAGAATATTTCTCAGGGGGGGGGCAAAGACTGCTCAAGGGGCGGCAAAGACTACTTCAAAATATGGTTATCATGTTGGAAAGAGCAAAAAAGCAAGGAAAAACACTGCATACAAAAATTTAGGGGGCATTTCCCCCCCTTGCCCTATGTTGCCGGCGCCCTTGCCTGGATGAAGTAGTACACTCTAGTTGCGGCACTGACTGTGACGTTTGTACTTCGAATGAAAAAAGAAAATCCGAAATAAGACATTATTGCCTTGATTGTTATGTAGAACTTTGCATAACCCCCCCCATGGTTGTAATTGCAACATATTATATATACTACATAAAGACGTTCAGTTTGGAAAATATTACTATACTCGCCGCCTCCTACGACCAGTTGGTCCGCCATCTTAATAAATCTTGTTCGGAGAGAATCATGTTTCTCACCGGCTTTCTTGGCACTGAAATCTCTCAGATTCTGAATGGAATTTAAAATTAAGATGGTTACAAATAGGTGCGGCCCTAGGATATGTGGCGCCTCCTGCTAACGTAAAAAAGACTCTCCCTCTTATGCTGTACTTAGTTTTAGATTTCGAAATGACGCCCCTTCGAAGCCGGCGCCCCGAAGCGATGCTTACCTTGCTTACCATGTCGGGCCGCCCCTGGTTACAAAGATAAGATGGTTTAGTGTTAAAAACCTGCAAAAAGGTACAAATTATTTCCCTCCTATATTAATTTTGAAGAGCTTCTACATACATTGGCCGTTATCAAAAAACGGAAAGGAAAAAAAAAGTAAGAAAATCTGAAACACTTTCAGATTTTAAATACGCATTAAAGTGCTGTATATAAAAACCGCGATTATTCGTTTTTCCAAAACAGAATAACTTATATCTTGAAAATGAAAAATAATTAAAATGCAGATTATTTTAAAGCCGGTTCGTGTCCAGCTGAATTATTTGCACCAGTAGAAATATTTGGCGGCGTTAACTATGCCATTATAGCAGTTATAGTACACTTTGGATATTTGCTAGCGCGACGAGATGGTATAATTCGTGGTGTTAAGTACGCCAATCTGCAAACGATTATGTAAATGAAAATATAGATAACGGTTTTCCGGTAACCTTAAATGAACAGTAAATATAGGTTGTGAGCATGTGTAAATCGCCAAATAATGAAAAGTCGCCATTGGTGGCAAGCTATCCTATCTGTTCCGTAGCTTTTATTAACTTTACATGTACGCAAGTCACCAAATAATGAAAAATCTCCATGGGTGGCAAATTCGGAAGGTGTCCAACAGGTTTTACATTATTAAAAATACAGCTGAAACAGATGTTCTGATTTTATTATGCTTTAGCTCCTAATTAATATAACTTTTGTATGGCAACATTAAATATCATTGTGTTTCTGAGGAGTGCAAATAATTTTTCCAGCGATTATAAGCAGAGTCCGCACTCCAGGTGGAGTATAGCTCAGGACCCGTACAACACGGATTCCCATAACAAAATATCTTCCGTGTTATGAGGGGGAAGGGGGTCTACGGTAGTGTGAAGTTTAAATTTTTATGTACCAATGAACATGCAAGAACCAAGCAATGTGTAGCTCAGTAACATTCTATCTGATCCAATCTTCCGGTTTTGTCTATTGAAATTATGTCTTTTTTACGAATAAGCCTTATTAGGGGCCGAATGCCTCATCTCATACGAAAAGCGAGCGTAGCGAGTCTAGGGTCCTTGGCCTCTAGTAAACAAAATTAAAATTGATATTTCTAACATCCTTTTTCTGGATGTAGTACAATAGAATAGGATGGGAAAAAGAAGCACAGAAAATGCACAATTCCAACTGAATGAAAGTTTTAAAAACATGTTTAATTTGCTTGTTTGTGTAACATGTATTTCGGATTTGTGTGCTTGGCTCGAACTCCGCTTATAAATCCACTTCAGAAGGAAAAACTTATTCAATTGTGTTCTTTATGCAGACATAGCAGACGATAAAATGAATTTATTAAAAACTGTGTATGTTATAAATTTTCGCCATCTGTTGGCTGTTCTGTAAAATAAAAATTCAATTGTATTCGTTTTTTGGATAAAAGATAGTTTTTTTTTTTATATTATAGGAAGTGTTTTCTTTTGCGCGATAAAAAGTAGCCTATATGTTAATCCAGGACTTTAACTGTCTTTATTCCAAATTTGATCCAAAGCCGTCGAACCGTTTCAGCGTGAAAGAGTAATTAATAAACATACATACAAAACATTGATATTTATAATATCTGTAGAATGAAATAAAATATATGTTTACCTGTAAAACATTCTTTACTGCGTAAAGAGTATACCAGTACAAAGCAAACATTCAGGGGTGCTTAACCTCGTCTTACGTATTCTTTCTTTCTCCGTCTTTTTTTTTTTTTTTTTTTTAACACGATTTCTAAATTTGACTCCCCGCCTCTTCTTTGTTAGACTATTTCTTCCGTTTTTCAATGTATTACCATAGTCACCAGTCAAAAAATGATTTTTAAATTTGTTCGAATCTTTACTTAAATACTTACAGATAGTTTATGGTACTTTTCCTTTAGCACAGCATAACTCGAAACGAATTTAAAATACTGGCGCTAGTTATGCATGGAGAAACTGTGTTTTACATTTATTTATGGATAAGAATTAAATAAAATAAACATAGGAAGTAGGCACGAGCATGCTAACCTTGGCAAATTAGCACAGGTGTACTCTGTGTTAACAGAAAGTATCTATTGTGTTTTCAAATCAGCTTCGATGGATTGATACCACTGGTACATATAAATACACTTGTACGTCAAACGCTCAGGGGCAGTAAGCTGGGATAATTTTTTTCCTAATGTCATTATTTTCATAAAAGACTGTTGTAATTTTAATCATGCAGATTCCGTGCAATGGATTTCTTCAATCCACGTAATCGTAACAAATCTAATAATACTACTTATTATTCATATTAATACGCATTGGTCGATCCAGGAGTTTTTTCAAGTATCCCATTTTCATGAATTTCAACATCTATTTTTATGAATTTTCACAACAATTTTTGTAAAAGTCACTTTGGTTCTTAAAATAATTTACCAAAGAAATTCAAATCTACGGTAAAATGCCAATGAAGGATTGTTTTAATCGATTAAATTTTTGTGAAGGGACCGTTTTAATCGATTATAATTTTGTGAAGGGGCCGTTTTAATGGATTGTAATTTTGTGAAGGGGCTGTAAAGCGGATCCATACTTCATCTGCATCGATCCCTTATACTACTGATACGATCAATCTGTGATAAAGTTTACTGAAAGTGCTTTCTAACATGCAATTGCATTCCAAAATTTTCTGTGATTGTGTATGATTATGGCAATGCTACACTAGGGCGATCTGTCAAGGGGGGGGTGCCTTGGCAGGAGTTCTAACGCTTTTCACGTTACATCTGAAGAAAACCTACCAAAACTCCAGACCGTTAGATCGACAGCCGCGCAATGGGACCCGAACCCGGGACCTTCACACTTCGGCCATCTACCATTTTCAGTGGCATAACCACTGTGCCATGCGTGAACAAACAAACAAAAAAAAAAAATTCTGAGACGCGCAAATCCATTGCTCAAAATATACCATTTTTATGACCTTTTTTTTCGGAAATTGTCATAACTGAAGCATTAACCGTTAGCGACA
Source organism: Cheiracanthium punctorium (assembly GCA_038373885.1). NCBI lineage: Eukaryota > Metazoa > Arthropoda > Arachnida > Araneae > Cheiracanthiidae > Cheiracanthium > Cheiracanthium punctorium. The sequence goes on from JAWZYV010013034.1 coordinate 60,055, forward strand.
GCTTATAATAATATCGCAGCTTGCGAAGAGAGGCATCGCCCTAAAATCAGTTTATTTTTCAATAATTACGCTCACGAGCACGAAAATTACGAGACGATTTTATTTCCTTAACTGAAGGTTTTCAAATTCGCATGTTCCTTGAACTTTAAAAAAAGAATTCTCCATGAACTCAACTTCAAAAACCAAACCGCTCGCTTTTGTTTGTTTGTTGTCGTGTTTGTGCGATCAAGTTTAGTAACCCCTTCCTTCTTTTGAAATTATTTAATTCGCCCTTTTCCAAATTGGAATCGTCTTTAAAGACATTTAGAAAAAAAATCCACTCACATTTTTTTTTTTTTTTTTTTTTTTTTTTTAAGAAGCAGAACGTTTTCAGCATCGAGGAAACAAAGGCGACTCGCATTGTTTGGGAGAGTCTGGACGGTCCGGCGCCGGGCGAAATGACACGTTTGGTCAACGTATATTTCAGAAATCGTTTTAATTTTCTGAAGTGAGGTCTTCTCAAGTCCTTGTGTGTGTGCCGACGTTATTATTATTATAATTTGGGGTTTCTTGGGGAGGAGGAACTAACCCGACTCGGAGGAATCTGGCGGAATAAAAAATTGAAATTTCAGGTGAATAACCGGGATGTCTGCCTTGGTCCAGAATCAGGGCACGACTGAGACATCTGGAGGACCTAGGCCTAGCACTTATTAACCCTTTAACGCGAAGTGATCCCGCTCTGGGAACACCAAACTCTGACGTTTTGGCTGTTGCCACTCACGAAGAATAGATTGGATTTCTATAAAAATGGTTGCGGATGACAGAGCTCCACGAGAATCCTTTACTTTTTAGCACGTCATTTCCCGTAAAAAAAAAAAAAATGTCACGATTATTTTTAACAGCACTGACATCTGCTGAAAACTGGAAGAACGCGAGAACAGCTGAATAGATTGCCCAATGCTGAAAAAAGGGCAGCCGTTGCCATCGCTCGACTTAACTACCAGCAAGATGGCAGACGATCGAAACGTTCATCGCGTGCCACTGATCTAGAGACCCTTTTTTAACGCACAGCCAGCTGTCGTCAAAAAACTGTCTCTAGATCTGTGGCACGCGATGAACGTTTCGATCGTCTGCCATCTTGCTGGTAGTTAAGTCGAGCGATGGCAACGGCTGCCCTTTTTTCAGCATTGGGAAAGAGTTGCGCCTCAAAGGGTTAAGACGACGGAGTGTTGAGGTTCAGCTTATACGTTAGGAATTTCCGGGAGGATCTGCTATTTTTAACTTAATTGTGGTCTAAAAATTCTTGTTCTACTCGTCAAATCACTAAACTCTGCCTTTCAAACTTTATCGCATCTTGTTGAGTGTAAATCGATTCATTTGAACACGAGATATTGATCTTTAAAACTCTCATTGAATAACTTTACGGTTGGAGATATCCCTGAGTTTCTATTCGCGGGAACTATCAAAGTGTTTTGCCACTAGATTTTATCCTTTCCTGACAAATGTAATATTCCCTGATATTAGTTCTCCACCCCCACCTTTGATCTATTTTCTATGCACAGATATTCCTGCCTATGTCGATTCTATGTGTGCCCTCATATTCGGCTCGCGGCACTGCATTGCTTGTTTGTTCAAGACCCCTTCAGTGATCCAGAGACATGTCGCGGCTACAATGTATTTGAACGGGGAAATTTGACATGGTTAGGAAGCTGCGACTGGCGGCGACACTTGGGGTATCCTCTACCGAACAATAGATGGGGGATGTGCGAAATCGCAATATTATTCACGGTCCCTAATTACCTTTTGTTGGTTTAATACCGGAGTATCACCACCTTTTTAAAGGACATGGTTACACTATTGAAGAATTGGTTCCGCTATTGGCACCCTACTGCCAGCGACCCGCGACATGTCTCTGGATCACTGGAGGGGCCTTCATTGCGCAGCCTTCCTTTGAAACCTGACACCAGTTATAGAAAGACAAATGACACCAGGCATGCGCGTACATCTATTTCAAAGAGATGTTTGTAACTTGTTCCTTTGTCTAGTAAACAAAACAAGAATTTGTATTCTCAATACTTAAAATTGTTAGGTACTGATGAACTTCTCAGGGAAAGAGACCAATCTAACATTTCTCCAGCAAAGGATAAATTGTGTCCTGGACAGAGTTCAATTAATATTTCTCTAACCAGGGATATTACATTCTTCAACCGGGGACAATCCCCGGCATCTTCTTCCCTCCCCCCCCCCCCACCCCCCTCAGTCAATTCGCACCCTGCAGATACGAAGAAAATAAAATCCAAAATACTTGGAATAATTTTAAAAATTCGAGTATTAAAAAGTGTCAGTGAGTTATTATTCCATCGATATTATATTTATCTATTTTCATTTTCCGAGTAACACTCTAGAAGTGAATGACACGAGTTTAATTGGATTGCTGAACTGAGTAATTCAAGTGGCAACAGTGGATTATGTTACTACGGTAACCATAATATTGAAAATAGAGTATGAAAATAATTATTTATTTTAAATGGTTAAGTGTATTGAGTGCAATTTTTACTGATACAAATAAGAATTATTTTATTGCCAGGAGATTGTGTTTTACATTACAACCACTTGCGTCAGTCCCTTACTTTAATTAGAGTCCTCTAGCATCGGATATTTTGGAACCATTTTACTTTTTACAGGGGGCTGTTGAACTTTTTACTTAGGTCTATAAATTGTTTAAAATGTAAATTCAACGTGTGAAGTATGAGAATCTAACGTTGTAAAACAAAATTTCGGAAGGGGCCATGGCCTCAATAACCTCCTCACTGGAGCCGCTATTGATGGAGATTCACATTTATGTATTGATCAGTGTTAAAAATATTCAGCATTGCTCAAGAATTGTTCACTTCACTTCCTATGTTCTGTTTTTTTTTTTTTTTTTTTTTTTTTTTTTGACTTGTAAATCAAAAACTTTGGGATCTCATTTGTTATTTATATGTAAGAGTCGTCCTATATATTCATTGCTGGTTATGTTAAAAAAAAAAAAATAGTGGGAATAAATCTTGAGAGTTTAAAAGAACATCCTGAAGAAAGTGTTAATTTTCTGAGGCGCCAGTCTGCCCGGGACTTTTTATTATTAGCTGTTTTTTTTACTACCTCCCTTCATATATATCTGTATATCAACAATGCGTCTGTTAGCTATAATACTACACAATTCTAATTACTTACCTGAACGCTCTTTTGTGTTGTGTAAGCCGTAACATGATATTAAAACGACGACAAAATGGCGCCAGGTTCAGCTTTTTTTTTTTTTTTTTTTTTTTCTTTTCTTTTCTTTTCTCTGTTCTTGATCCGAAAAACTGCGTTTGCAGTATTCTTTTTGTTAGTTGTACAATTGGGATCACTAACATTGGCTTTGAATTAAAATTAAATAATACACCAGACCGGAGACAATTTTTTTTTCATTAACCTTTTAAACTCATTTCCGTGACATTACATCAGAGGTATTTCATGAAAAAGTTTTACCCCTTCTTTTCTGTTTTGTTAGTTGGAAAATAATTACAGTGCAATAATTTCGGAGTAAATAAATAAATAGGAAGGTGGAAGTATAAGTGAAGCAGAGTATAATTTTTATTCTCTAATCATAATTAATCATAATTTGATAATTTACATAAATATCGTAAGGAATGAAGTGGTCTGTAATTTAACAGAGGTGTATTTCATCTTCAAAAATGCAAGAAATGCCAAAGCAAGTTTAAATTAATAAAGAGAACTGTCAGATTATCATTATGGAATTTTTCATTCTTTTGGGATAGACAGGACAAGGCTTCTTGTAACGAGGTCGCAAAGGGAGGAATTAAATTAAGATACGTAAATTTAATGAAACATTAATCGACATCTATTAATTATCTTTAATTTTACACCCTACATTTCTCAGCATTTTATAACAAATCTTAATATTTCAATTGTACATTGTTTCGTTCAAAGATTAGTGAAATTAATTTTTACTATAAAAAGCAAATATGACACAAAACTATACATATTAACAACAAAAAATTATGAAAACTTGATTTTAACTTATCTGATGAAATCTTTATTAAAATTAAATTAAATAACTGAGAATTTAACCCTTTCAGTACCAGGAATACCTGCGTTTAAAAATATATTTGTAACTGTGTTTTCCTCATTTAATGCGAAGTATTACATTATTGGATGCCAGAAACTTTTTCGGAGAAAATGTGACGGGAACCAAGACGGTTCAAAATCCCACAGCAGTGTGGTTTTGGAAACATTGTCTTCATGTAGTGCATGTCAGTTATCACTTTGGAAGATGTCTTGAAGCAATTGTGAATTTTCCGTGCATGGTTTGTCAAAAACTAATGCATCTTTCACAGAAAGCACTTGACTAAAATTGATAGTTTACAAATTCGATTTCATTTCATGGATAAAATTGTTGCAGTAAAGCCCTTCGTTGAAACTCGATTAACCCTTTGAGGCGCAACCCTTTCCCAATGCTGAAAAAAGGGCAGCCATTGCCATCGCTCGACTTAACTACCAGCAAGATGGCGGACGATCGAAACGTTCACGCGTGCCACAGATCTAGAGACCCTTTTTTGACGCAGCTGGCTGTGCGGCACAGCACCCTTGGCAATCTATCCGGCTGTTCTCGCATTTTTCCCTTTTTCAGCAGATGACAATTTTTTTTACGGGAAAGGGCGTGCTAAAAAGTAAAGGATTCTGGTGGTGCTATGTCACCCGCAACTATTTTTATAGAAATCCAATGTGATCCTTCGTGACGGGCAACAGTCAAAACGTCAGAGTTTGGTGATCCCAGAGCGGGATCACTGCGCTTTAAAGGATTATGAAATTAGATGAACTCGTCAACACTTCTTCCAAAATGATTAGTAATGGGTGCATGGAAATGACGTTTCCGACCCCCACATTGCCATTTGATTCTGAGCTGTCTTGGTTCCGGCGCTTAATTTTTAGCAAAAAAAGTGCTGAGGCCCTAATTCTCTAAAACAAATCTTCATGTTCAGTTTCGTACTGTAAACCCCGGCAATACGGAAGTCGGTAGTACACTCTTTAAAATAATGATAATTCAAAGATTTTTCCATGTAATGGATTGGTAAAGTGACCATTTTTTCTGAACCGAAAATCAGGACACTTCAAAACCTTTGAGTCGGGAAGGGTAAAAATTATTCCCGAATCCCCATCTCCCCCAGACAGCACATAAGCTTAAATCAAGCTTGACATTTCTTTGAATTTGACGTATTATACAAACTTGACACTTCAATTCATTTTAAGCTTGCAGCAAGCTTGGAGACGTCATTTGAACTGTCAAGCTTGAATACAACTTGATTACTGCTTGATTTGGAAAGCCACATCCACATAACAAATAATTTATCATCAGCGGGGGCGTAGCCAGAAATTTTTCATGGGGGGGGTTACGACTACTACAACTCATATATATGTATACGTGTGTGTGATAATTTAGTGAAGAATATACATTTTGTATGGCAAAAAATTTCTCATGGGGGGGGGTTATTACCCCCCTAACCCCCCCCCTTGGCTACGCCTCTGATCATCAGTCATAAATGTACTTGACCATAGAATTAAAAAAAAAGATTCTATATTTCCAAATATGGAAATTCTTCAAAATAAAATACAATTATACTACGAAATTGATTTCAAAATCAGTCGTTTGTCTCGATTTTGGCCAATATTGCCTAACACGAGTGCCGCGATATTGAAAGTTTTAAAACGTGTGCTGCTTTTAAGTTTATATTATACTTATTTCCCTATTAGTAGAGTCTATAAATCACACATAACCTTATTTTAATTTTGATTCATCCCATAAAAAAATAAAAGAAACAGATCGGCATCGGCCACTAATCAATCTCGCCAGAAAACGGCGTGATAGCCATAACAGTCACTTCAAACTTTAGTCATATGATCCCGCGTCAGATTGGCTGAGTGGTTAGGACGCTGACTTCCCAAACCTTAGGTCCCGAGATCGATCGTGGACGCTTGATGGAAACAGATTAAAATGACTTGAAATTTCAGCGTAGAGGGGAAAATGGGTGGAAAAATAAAATATGTGGGGTGAGTTCGCCGACGGGCGCCCCGTGTATTTTTAGGAAAAAATTTTTAGCTTGAAATTAAGTTTGCTATGTCAAGCTTAATGCAAGTTGGGCAAGTGTAAACTTACTAAAAGTTTGATGCAAATTTGCTATGCTGTCTGCCCCCCCCCTTCCCAAGATTTTTTTTTTTCTACACATAATTTGATTTTCTACTTTTATGAGGAAAATGAGTTGAAAAATATAGCGAAAAATAGGCCTATTATATAAACTCAGGTATCAAATAATTTTATTGTTAATTTTTGGATAAATTTCCAAAATAGTTTGCTTGCTAACAATAACTATAGAATCGCCATCCATTGATTATAGGTATGTGTTAATACATAATATAAAACAATCATTTTCATCAATAAAAGAAAACCGGTGTTTAATACAGGTAACAAAAAACTTTGTAAATAACACACTCATTTTCCTATGAATTTATTCTCAATTTATTTGGCATTTATTTATTTATTTTTCATAAAGCAGGACTTTGGCGGGTTGAAATCGAAAAGCTGGACATTTTAGGGTTCCGTGGGGACAGCAGGACATATAGGTAAAAATCAGGACTGCCCCGCCGAAAGCAGGACGTCTGGTCACTTGAAGTATTGGACATATTTTCTTTATTTCACAGAACAGAAAAATAGTCTGAAATTAGCATGAGCAAATCTAAACAGCAGAATACCCAAAATATGTTGGTGTCAGGACTCTCAGATCGGTTCGAGACTATCCGCTAAAATCGGTTTGTGTACGAAAAGGGAGAAATTTTCGAGTTGACGTACTGGTGGGCTCCGGAACGCAATAATCATGAGCTCCGTTGGTTTTTGGCTCATCTGTACACATTCTATACAGGAGAAGTACGGAAGCTGAGCTCCTATAGAAATAAAGCAATGCTTGGTTCCCTCTACCACGCCTTACATGTTTTTTTCCTCCCAAGATTTACTGATCACCACGTATAAGAAAACTGCAACTGCAAGTACATCTCAAATACAAAAGAAATCTGAAAAATGCTTATATTATGATTATTATGATTCCAATTGTTATTACTAGTTCTGAATTTATTTACTGAATTTTTATATCATATATTTTTCCCATGTATGCTTTTGTTTGTGGTTGTGAGGAGGGAAAGGGGGAGTTGTTTGATTTTTTTTTTTTTTTTTTTTTTTTTTAAGGGAAGGGGTTACCAAGTGTAGAAATGTTTAAGAGGATGTTAGACTTTGGAACTATCAAAAAATTAATTTGTGTGTGTGTGTTAATATTTTATAATTTTTACAGAATCTGATACAAGAAACGGCAAGTATTTAAGTTAATTACTAAAGAAGCCTGAGTGAAGGAGAATGTATCCTGGGTTTTGTGTTATGGCACTTCTACACAGGGACTTCAAGGATGGGGCGGGGTGCCTTGGTCTTTAATCCTTGAAACACCCTTTTCACCTCTTACGCACTTACCGGGTATCCCAAAATGACTGACGATTTGAAAAATCAATGGAATATATAAATGTGCGGTTTGCTGCATTCTGCTTAGAGTACCAGGGAATTTATTCTCATCAATTTTCAAACTTAGTTACAAAGCTCGTCAACAGATGGCGCTGCTAATCCATACGCATTCCGTCTTTTCGGATAGGTAAAATTTCTACATCCTAGCGTATGCTTCGAAAATGGTTTATTCGCTGGAACAGCGTACTTTTATCGTTTTGGAGTTTCATCACCTGGACCACATTTTTGTTGAAACGAGGCTCAGTTTTCACAGGAAATTCAAAGTCAGAAACGGACCGACAAACAGTATATTGCCCTTGACTACGAAAAGCATAGGCAAACTGTCATGGATTGGCCTCTGTATTCTCCAGATTTGACGCCATACGATTTTATTTATTTATTTTTTTTGTGGGGGGGAGGGGGAACCAGATGTATCGTCATGATCTACAAACTATAAATGTGTTGTGTGTGATTATGGCAAAGCTACACTAGGGCGATCTTCCAGGGAGGGGGTGCCTTGGTAGGGCGACTTTCTAAGGGGTTCTAACGCGTATTCACGTTACATCTGGAGAAAACCTACCAAAACCCCAGACCGTCAGATCGACAGCCGCGCGATGGGACTCGAACCCGGGACCTTCACACTTTGGCCATCTACTTGCCATTTTCAGTGGCATAACCACTGTGCCATGGTGAGGCCACAAACTATAAATGAGCTGGAACAATACATCTCTGCTGCTTGTCAGAGCAGTCATTCCAAATGAAATGTTTGCACCGGCGTTTGCGAATTTATCCTCAGACTGCGTAACGTTATTGCTGCAAACGGTGGTTATTTTGGAAACACTGCTTTAAAGTTTTTCCTAGTCAGCAGCGCCACCTGTTGATGAACTTTGTAAATAATTTTGAAAATTCGTAATAATAAATTCCCTGGTTACCTAAGCAGAAAGCAGCAAACCGTACATTTCCATCGCTTTCCGTATTTCCTTAATTGGTTTTTCAAATCGTCGGTCATTTTTCGGATACACGGTACATCGTGATGGGCCATCACTGCGTAACACTGGGCGTGAGTGTGGCATTCAAAGACTCTTCCGGGAAAAACAAGAGTGGTGAGAAAGGGAATCTCTCGTTTTGCACTAATTTGAATGGACGGAACTATATTCCACAGAATTTATCTAAATTCATTACGAAAGGAAACAAATTTGGAATTTTTACACCTTTTTCCAACAAGCACGGAGGAACAGAGGCCTCCACCATGGTTGATTAGCATGTGCGCAAGGTCTAGCAAGAAGGGACAACGCATTTCAAGGGACAAACCTCTCTCCCACACTCGATATCCTGACCTGATATAGGACCGCTTCACAGAATTAGACGTGGCTGTATTTAAAAAAATAATTAAAATAAAATAAAAACGTTTGCTCAGTGTTGAATCTCTTGACACGATTGCCACAATATTAAGAAGCCGTAATGACCATAATAAATCTCTCGCCGCTATAAAACTGTCCAAACTGTCTGTGTGTTCGAAAAAAAAAGCGAGTTTAGACGGTATCGGCGCAGGTCAGTTCGGGGGGGGGTGAACTGGGCCGAATCCTCTCCCTCACTCGAGGCGATAATATCTGCCTCCCGCACACACACGCACACACATTTTTATTTTAATGGCTATTTAATAACAGCAATTACACAGACTGGATCGACGGTTCTCGGATAGGGCAGCGGCCCTATCTGTCTGCCTGCAGAAGCACCGAAAGGAGCTGTCAGCTGTCTCTCGGGTGTGCCAGAAAAAATAAGAACGAAACCTTTTGAAGAAGACCAGAGCCCGAAAATCTCATCCCGCGTAGCCTGATGACCGCGCGCAGACCAACTAGGCAGTATTACGGCCTTGGGCCCCAGATGGTTGAAAACTGAGTTCTGAAATAGATTCGGCGTTATTCTGTCAAGGACAAAAAAAACTTTTAAGGAATTTATTATCTAGTTTATGAGAAGAGATTAATATAACAATATTCACGAAGAACAGCAGTCAATTTAGTCTGAACCGGGAGAATCAACTCAAGCGATTTGTCCCAATATGGTCGAGTGGATAAAGACAACCTAATCTACATTGAGAGGCCCCACCAGTAGCCGACCGAATTGAAATGGGAGACGGAAGGTGCCTGGTTCGAAACCAGGTAGCATCCGCCGACCTAATTGTTCGCTTTTTTCTGTGCTTTTCTCCGGAAACTTCTCGTAAATACGGGTTAGGACCCCTAGAAAGTCCCCCACGGAGGGCAATCCCATCCCCAGCTTAGCAAGCTACATAGGGATAGACTAGACTACTGTCTAGAACTACTACTAGGATCCAACGGCCTAGACTACAGTCCAGATGTAGACAACGCAAAAGGGCAGTTTCACTTGACGCCACGATTCAGTCCTTTTAGGACATACATTCCACAGAAACGAGGCAAAAACAAAAATTTATTTTGTTATTGTAATCAGTTATGAGTAGTTTATATTTCTCTTAGCTCGAAATTCTTTTTAGCTACTTTTTGCTTTGATTTTAGCCGGTTTTTCGCCGCAGAGTTCGTAGAACTGATTACAATACACGAATGAGCTGTATTACTTTTGTGTAACGTAATTCATCATCCATCCGTGGGTCCTACTAAGTGTACCATAATTCATTTGCCAGCCTTATTTGTCATTCTTGTTCCATTATAATAGGAATAGCATCATAATCTATACTTCGGTATTATTTGTCTTCCTTGTTTCTTTACGTTAGAAAGCATTTTCTTACAAAAGAAAGTTTACAAAAATATCTACACGTTTTCAATTAGAAATTAATTGCAGTTTACATCTAACTCAGTGCATATCCTTAGGCATTCAGACATCTTTCAATTCGTTCGATAGTGGAAAGAACCACTACCGTTACTTTTATTAGAAGAATTCTGGCTGAATGCAGCTCGTTGCATGCATCCTCACATTCTTCAGTCCATTGGAATTTTTTACCATTCTCTGTCAATTTGTGAAGTGGCCTTGTAATCTGAGAAAAACCCTTCACGAATTTTCGATAGTAGGTACATAGTCCGAAAAAACTTCGCAGCTCATGGGCATTCTCAGGAAGACTCCAGTTCTTGACTGCGGACGTCTTTTAGGGATCGGTCCGGACTCCGTGGGTGGATAATATGTGTCCGCGATAGCGTACTTCCCGACGAAACCAGCTACACTTAGATGTGGACTCAGTTTCAAGTTTGCATCCTTTAATTTCTGCAGCACCTTTCAGATGTTCTCGAGATACTCTTCGAAGGTTTTTCCGACGATGATGATACCGTCCAAATAAACCAGACATGCTTCTTAGTAAAATCCTCTCAACACTGTCTCCATTAGACGCTTGAATGTAGCCGGTGCGTTGCAGAGTCCGAAAGGCATAACTTTGAACTGCCACAATCCTTATCCTGTAGTGAACGCAGTCTTTTCACTGTCGTCGGGATGAAATTCTACTTGCCAGTGGCCACTCTTGAGGTCCAGAGTGGAGAACCCTTCATTTCCCGATAAAGTGCCTAAAGTGTTGTCTATCTTGGGAAGAGGTAGCTGTTTTTCTTGGTAATGTCATTCAGAAGTCTATAGTAAACGCAGAACCGGGTGGAACCATTTTTCTTCCCGACCAAAACAATCGGCGAGGCCCAGGGACTAGTCGATGGCTCGATGACGTCATCACGCAGCACCTCCTCAAAAAGTCTGCTCACCTCTTCTTGCTTAGCAAAAGGCAGTCGCCTAGAATGTTGCTTGATGGGAGAATGACTGCCTGTGTCTATTCTATGTTGCGTTAAGCTCGTACGGCCAAAGTAACCCGAAGTACGAGAAAAGAGGTCTTCAAATTCAACTATTACTTTCTCCGCAGCGCTTCTCTGTTCTGCCATTAACTCTTGAGTTTTGTAATAATTCCTGTGTGATCTCAGTCTGGGCTATTACTTGCTGAACAGGTAAAACAGCTTCATTTTTAAAGTCGAACGCAGCTATTTCTTCAGAGTCTGAACGAAGCTCATTATTTCTAAAGTCCAAGCTAATTTTGTGTGATTTTAAGAAGTCCAGTCCCAGAATGGAAGAGTCCGTAACATTGGCGACATATGCCACATGGTCGTATCCGGCATTTCCAAACGTAATTTCCACTCTAGCTTTTCTATACCCACTTCGATCTTGACACCTGTCACAGTAAGGAGGATCAGCGAGGGCGGAGTCCAGATAGTCTTCATATTTAATTTCTTGGCCAGATCTGTCCTTATGATAGTTACATTAGCTCCAGTATCAATCACCATGTAGCATGGAGAGCCATTAAGGCATCTCAATACAAAGAGTCCATTACTGCCACAATTCACTGATGAAATCTGTAAGACTTTTGAATATCTGGCAACCTCCTAGTTCCCCTCCTTTGCGTTCTGCGAGTTCTGCTGCTGGTTGGAACTTTCGACCACAGTCCTTTTGTACGTGTCCCTCAACGCCACACCTCCAGCATTTTACTTTCTTTGGGCTATCACTCTTTCCACCGGATCTTAATTTTCGTTCTATGAAATCTTCAATTTTCTTCAATATTTTCTCTACGCTCTCTGTGCCTGTTTTAGCACGCTCTTGGACCGTCACAGCACTAAAAGCATGCCGATCCTTCCTTACGGCCCGCTGTGCTGCCTCTAGCTTCATGGCGAACACTAGAGCAGACTTCAAATCTTGATAATCCTCCAACATGAGTGCCTTTTGGATTTCTGCATCCGAGACGGCTTCAATAAAATGACGCACCGCCATTTTTTCTAAGACATCGTCAAGGTGATCCATGTAGGCTAGGTGACACAGCCTATCTAAATCCGAAGCCAGCTCTTGAAGGGTCTCCCCAGATCTCTTCATCCTTGACTTAGTAGTATTCTACTAAACTCTTTCTGGCACTTCTCTCCGAATTTCAGCTCCAAAGCACTTTCAAGGGAGTCAAAATCTCTTATCTTCAACGCACAGTGGAGTATTTGTGTCAAAATCCTAGCCAAAAATATTTTTCATGTGTTTTGGCGTTATTTTTCATGTGTTTACTGTTGACTTTTGACTGACTTTTTAGTATTATATACTTCTTAAATTATATAAAAAAAGCATGTTGTCTCCAAATTTGGCGATATATCGCCAAACGACTCGAAGTTGGTTTCTAACAAATATCTTGTCCCGGGTGTTTCCCTTACTGGGAAGTACTGGTATTGTATAATACCACTTATAAATGTAATACCACGAGGCTGTCGATCTAACGGTCTTGAGGTTTGGGAGATTTTCTCCAGATGTCACGTGAATACGCATTAGAACCACTTAAAAAGTCCTCCGCCCAAGGCAACCTTCCCGTTAGGCAAATAGCCGTGTAGTTGTGCCTTAACCACAATAAAAATATACAAATGTAATATTTTACTCATAATAAAACTTATAATTATAATACTACTTATCTATAAATCAATTTTTATCATAAAAATTTTTAGATTTTTCTCTTTTCTAAATGTAGTTACTATAGGGATCTTAGTTTTCTAATGACTTCTGAAGATTAACTTTTTCATGCATATTCTTTTGAACTCTGATATTCGTCTTCACTCAGAATCACTTTCTTCTTCTTCTTTTTTTTTTTCCTTGAGAGAGAGAGAGACCACCATCGGGCCCCTCTGGAAGAAGAATTTGGTCTCACTGCTATAAGGCTTGTTCTTTTTTCTTGGCCTTTGTCTAAAGCAGCTAAAAGGACACTGCTTAAAAGAAGCCTCCTTGCAAACCCACAAAATCTCATTCCAAGCTGGAGGAGAAAGTAATTTATTTCAAGCTAGCACTTCAAAATGACTTAAAGAGCTAGCACGTGTTTCTGTTTACACACTCACACTTCCATGACCCGAAGTCACAATTGCCAACCTTTGAGAACCAAAAAAGGAGAGTTTTTGCTTTGGACACAATTTACGACATAAATGAAAAACTAAGCTGCTTAAATAGATATGGATCTTTTAGTCCTATATAGGACTATTATAGAAAGGGCAATTTTGGAATATGTAGAAATTTTCTTCTTATAGCAAATTTACACCAGAAAAATAAGAAATTACATATTGAATTTAAAATACGGATGTTAAATCTTAACTGAAATGAAATTTTATATGTCTTTATCCAAACACTTGCCATAATTTATAGTTTATGAGAAATGCAAGCGCGTTTGTTTGTATTCCTTTTGCGATCACCCGTCAAAAAATTATCGAAAAAATAAAAATGGCGCTATATAAATAATTTTTTTTATAAAAATGGTGGATGTAGGGGAAACATTTTTTTTCTTGAAATATACACTCAATACTGTAATAATTACGATTATAGTTGAAATTAGGCGCGACAAGCCCCGACACCCCTTCAAAAAGCTTTTTGAAATGTGGATTTTGAAAAAAAAAGTTTACAATTTTTTTTTAATAAACGCATATTATTTTTTTCAAGGTAATAGATACATATAATCAAAATACGTTTCAAATCAGTAAATTAATTTAAAGAGTCCGTAAAAAATGCACGACGAACTAATAGAAAACACTGAAATCTCTTGTCGTAAATGAAGAAGTTTGCTTTTAAAAACCGAGTGTTGCATCCTCTGGATATGAATTATGGGTAAGAAACATGTATTTCATGATGCATTAGTTACTAGGCTATCCGAAAACATATATATTACTGTTTTTAAACGAATTTAAAATTTTCGCTTTCTGGCCAAGATTTTGATACGAATACTCCACTGTGCGACGCTCCGATGGTTTGTAGTACGTTAATTGCGTCTCCGATAGGGAATGCAATCCCGCACTGTTTTCTGCTTCGCGGGATTGCGGGATTGAGATTTGTTGGTCTCGCGGGATTAATATTTCATTGAACTAAAAATGGATTTCGATAGAGAAAAGTAGGAAAAAGTATGATTGTAAGCTCTAGGAAGTTTAACTTTAATAATAATACTTTTTATTATTTGACTAGTGGCCAAGGCCCCCAGACTCGCTACGCTCGCTTTTCGTATGAGGCATTCGGCCCCTAATAAGGCTTATTCGTAAAAAAGACATAATTTCAACACAAAACCCGAAGATTGGATCAGATAGAATGTTACTGAGCTACACATTGCTTGGTTCTTGCATGTTCATTGGTACATAAAAATTTAAACTTCACACTACAGTAGACTCCCACCCCCTCATAACACGGAAGATATTTTGTTATGGGAATCCGTGTTGTACGGGTCCTGAGCTATACTCCACCTGGAGTGCGGACTCCGCTTATAATCGCTGGAAAAATTATTTGCACTCCTCGGAAACACAATGATATTTAATGTTGCCATTCAAAAGTTATATTAATTAGAAGATAAAGCGTAATAAAATCAAAACATCCGTTTAAGCTGTATTTTTAATAATGTAAAACCTATTGGACACCTTGCGAATTTGCCACCCATGGCGATTTTTCATTATTTGGCGACTTGCGTACATGTAAAGTTATTAAAAACTACGGAACAGACAGGATAGCTTGCCACCCATGTCGAATTTTCATTATTTGGCGATTGACACATGCCTATTCTGCAGCTTACGAAATATTGTAACCATAGATTAAAGCTGTTGTGAACTAATAGTATTTAAATATATGTAAAATTATGTGGCATACTTTTATGTCGCATTTTTGGGACACGTTTTTCATACAATTTTCATTTAAAGGGGTGAAAGATAAAATTGACATAGTCATTAATAGATGGAGAAAAGCTGCACAGAAAAATGCACAATTCCAACTGAATGAAAATTTCAAAAACTTATTCTCAGGTGTATTCAGCAGACGATAAATTACGATAAATTGCGCCAAGCATTAGAATCATCTCCTTAAAATCGCACAAAACCGTTTAATTTTTCGCAAAAGTAAAAAGTTGCACATTTTAGTCTCAGAAAATTTCTAATTATGTTTCTTTTCAGTATAAAACATTTCATTACTGCTCTGATTTCCCATGCACACGATATTTTAATTTAAAAACAGCCTTACAAATAATCTAGACAAAAAAAAAAAATCGTTATTCTTTTATTTTTACTTCAAGAGTCTGAATCATTTAATAAACTTGCCGAATGTGGCAACCTAGGTAAGCTTAAACGCCGCTTTTTCCACTGTGGGGTTACAATTACGAAATGGCGGAAAGCAAAAATTAGCCTTTTGCGATACGTTTTTTATCGATATCTCCTAAAATAATTCGAATTTTGAAAAAATCGCTTCGAGGTTTCTCGGGAACTGTCATGGAAAATTTCCGTACAAAATTTCGTAGGTCTACGATCACCCGTCTGCGAGCTACGCGAGACACATTCAAAGAAACTAACTAACAGTTTACACATTGTTTCTCTCTATTCTAAAAAAAAGTAAAGGCCGCTGTCGCCGCCGCTGGCGCTGTCAATATCTTGTGGACCTATCTCCTCCTAAAGCGTGGGGATTTGAGTTTCGACTATGGTGCCCACAGATTCGAAAAATTCCGAGGAACCTGCTAAGGTGACTTAAATTTCGAAAATCGAATTATTTTAGAAGATATTAATAAAAAACTGAAAAAATAAACAGACTCGTTTGCCAGATTTGGCATAAAATCATTCATTCCTTTGCAACAAAGCGTTTCCAAGTATCTAGAATCGCGTGAAATTTACAAAGTTAACACAAAAAGCCTAATAACTTCTTCCCCGTTTGCACGATCCGCTTGAAAATTTTCATGATCATGTATAAAAATATAGAAAACAACCTGCGCTTCTTTAAAAATCTGAAAATCCACCCGTTCCCTCCTTTTTAAGCGATTTTTCGCTATTTTCAGCACCATTTTATTTCCGAGAGTCAAAAAAGTAAATCATTTGCGTGACAAAATTACCCATTTCAAGTGAAATGACGTCATACAATTAAGATTCAAATTCGTTTAAAAAAGCATTTCCAGATTACACAGTTTATTATCATTCTTTTTCCACAAATAAATCGTTTGCATGGACATGAGAATAGCTGCGTACACAAAACGAAATCTTTCGATTTCGAAAAGATTCCGAGAGTTTCCAGAACAGCATGAAATTTAATATGGGAATCGCTCTATTCTAAAAAAAAAGTATAGGCCGCTGGCGCTGTCAAAGCTTGTTGGCCTATCTCCTCCTAAACCGTGGGGATTTGAGTTTCGACTAAGGTGCCCACAGATTCGAAAAATTCCGAGGAACCTGATGAGCTGGCTTAAATTTCGAAAATCGAATTATTTTAGAAGATATTAATAAAAAACTGAAAAAATAAACAGACTCGTTTGCCAGATTTGCCATAAAATCATTCATTCCTTTGCAACAAAGCGTTTCCAAGTATCTAGAATCGCGTGAAATTTACAAAGTTAACACAAAAAGCCTAATAACTTCTTCCCCGTTTGCACGATCCGCTTGAAAATTTTCATGATCATGTATAAAAATATAGAAAACAACCTGCGCTTCTTTAAAAATCTGAAAATCCACCCGTTCCCTCCTTTTTAAGCGATTTTTCGCTATTTTCAGCACCATTTTATTTCCGAGAGTCAAAAAAGTAAATCATTTGCGTGACAAAATTACCCATTTCAAGTGAAATGACGTCATACAATTAAGATTCAAATTCGTTTAAAAAAGCATTTCCAGATTACACAGTTTATTATCATTCTTTTTCCACAAATAAATCGTTTGCATGGACATGAGAATAGCTGCGTACACAAAACGAAATCTTTCGATTTCGAAAAGATTCCGAGAGTTTCCAGAACAGCATGAAATTTAATATGGGAATCGCTCTATTCTAAAAAAAAGTATAGGCCGCTGGCGCTGTCAAAGCTTGTTGGCCTATCTCCTCCTAAACCGTGGGGATTTGAGTTTCGACTAAGGTGCCCACAGATTCGAAAAATTCCGAGGAACCTGATGAGCTGGCTTAAATTTCGAAAATCGAATTATTTTAGAAGATATTAATAAAAAACTGAAAAAATAAACAGAATGGTTGCCAGATTTGGCATAAAATCATTCATTCCTTTGCAACAAAGCGTTTCCAAGTATCTAAAATCGCGTGAAATTTACATACATGAGTTAGAATTATGCCCATTTCACGCCAAAATAAAAACTATATGAAATAAGTAACTCAAAATGTGTTACACAAAGTTGACAATTTGCAAATAGTAAGTTCGCTTACACAACAGGAGTTTAGAATTAGCGATTATTCGTTTTTCCAAAACAGAATAACTAATATCTTGAAAATGAAAAATAATTAAAATGCAGATTATTTTAAGTGTTATAGTATTTGAGTTACTTATTTCATGTAGTTTTTATTTTGGCGTAAAATGGGTGTATTTCTACTTCATGCTTGACAATTTCACGTGATACTACATACTTGGAAACGCTTTGTTGCAAAGGAATGAATGATTTTAAGCGAAATCTGGCAACCATTATGTTTATTTTTTCAGTTTTTTATTAATACCTTCTAAAATAATTTGATTTTCGAAATTTAAGTCAGCTTAGCAGGTTGCTCGGAATTTTTCGAATCTCTGGGCACCTTAGTCGAAACTCAACTCCCCACGGTTTAGGAGGAGATAGGTCAACAAGCTTTGACAGCGGCAGCGGCCTTTAGTTTCTTTTAGAATAGAGAGATAATTAACACAATACCTTACCTAAATATGAAAATTATAGTCAGGTATTCATGATAATATACTAAGTTATTTGTTAGTTGCTAAAAAAGAAGAATGTAAAAAAGACGACGTAAAGAGGAACTCGTCTCCCTAGTCTTCGTCTAATTTTGACAGAGAATACAAAAGCTCTTAACAAAAGATTTTCTTTCTTTGCATGAAATCCTGTAGGAGCCCTATATTTTTTAGCGGTTAACTGAAGTTCACCTTTAAAAGATATCACTAACTTGGGCGGCAACATGGTTGTTAATGGGGGGGGGGCAATTCAAGGGTCCTATCCTAGAAAAGTACAATATTTGGTGTGGAAGCACTTCTGCGTTATACCAGTACGTAAATCATAGCAATATGGGAGCTAGGGGGGGGGGGACTAAGGAATCTACCTGCCAATAGGTATCAGCGAACAAGATCACTGGTTCTTATTGTTCATCTTATGCAAAAACTTTTGGCCAATTGATGACCGGGAAAGAGGCGTGAAATTGTAATAATTGTTCAGCTTCAATCCCGCGTGATTACGGTCTTAATCCCGCAGGACTAGGAGTCGTCCCAGCCATTCGCTTTGGCGACAGTTAAAAATTCGGTCTTGTACGTTTCCGAGGGAGTCTTTCCGGCATAATGCGCTACTTTCACTGCTGGGCGACGTGACCACAACCTGATGTTTTCTGGTAGTTTCCCCTGCTTAGCAAGAGAGTCCAGTTTTTCTTCAATTTTATTCTCAAATTCTTCACGCAATTCCCTGAAGTTTCTCACTTGACTTTCTTCTGGAACGACATTCTCTTCTCCATATTTTCTTGATTTGTCTGTATTTTCTGCTCCAGTTTGGATTTCAACCAAGGGCGGCTCCAGACTGAATTCTCGGAGGGGGCCAAAGAACTTTTTACTTAGGTCTATAACTTGTTCAAAATGCAAATTGAACGTGTGAAATCGTGAAGTATGCGAATCTAAAGTTGTAAAACAAAATTTCGGAGGGGGCCATGGCCCCTATGGCCCCCTCACTGGAGCCGCCCTTGATTTCAACTCGTCATGAGGGGCTCTTAATTCTTCCAATTCGGCTTGAATGGCTTTCATCTCGTCCAGTCCGGTTTTTATTGTCTTCTCTAAATCAGCTTGTCCGGATTTGATCTCTTTTTTTTATCTGATCTTGTCCGGTTTCAATTTTCTTCTCTAAATCGGCTTGCGACTGTTCTTGTCCAGATTTCATATCGTCTTGTGCGGCTTTTATCTCGTCTTGTCCGGATTTCATCTCCTTCATCATATCCATGAGCTTTTGAAGTTGTTCTTCCATTTTTCCTCTTGTCAAAACCATGAAGTGGAAAATTAAAGTCTTCCTTTAGAATCCACTTCTGCTACCAAATGTTGCAGAACATTCTTCTTGTTTCCTGCGTTCGTCGTTCTAAAGCCTAGTAGGTATAGAAAGGTATAGAAAGTTCTAGTAAAGAGTCCACTGGTCATGATGGGACACAAACTTTATTGCTTCTAGAACTCAGTCGAACAATCAGCTGAACAAAATTCACAGGCACTAATACCCAGTAACTCGTTTATAACAGTCCACTCAGTACCGAAGCTTTCACAAATGCTGTAATTCTCATACAAAATAAAACAGTTCCACATGCAAAATTCAGTGGAAATATAGAAGAATATCGTACACAATCCCTTAAGACACACAGCAACGAAGAATTTACACACAGCACTTAAAATCAGCTTCGAAAAGCAAGTGAAAATACAGCTTCTATAGCGTCGCTACAAAGTGTAACGCAGCAAACTCACTCGATGAGAGCTCGATCAACACTGACTGGATAGGGGCAGCTCGCTTCGTTTTATACTTTCTGACGTGCATTCCAGAAAATTCGGGACCTCTCTAACGAGTCCCCGAACAATCGCGTTTTGATTACGTCATAGAAATACAGCTGAATCATTAGGCTATTATGCATGTTAATGCAGAAAAACTAACTTTACAAGCCCCCATAAGGAAAATCGCGGCAAATGACCAAAATGCCACCAAGTTTGGCGACTTTTGGCGAAATATCGCCAAATTTCGCCAAATTTGGCGCCAAAAATAAGTCTCCGAAAGTGAAGTTACCGAAGGCCTAGGACCAATCTTTCTCGAGATTTCTAGAAACTGCATAGAAATCGAAGGGGAAACCAAAACCTCTGTATATCCGGTTCTAGTTGACCGATTTTGATGCAAAAAAAAAGCAAAATTTAACTATTTGACGCATAGAATACGAATTTTGAACTACTTTGAACCCCAGGATATCGGGTTGCCCCGAAAATTTCGTAACAATATGGAATTAAAGGCTGGATAATTGGAAGAATTGGAACTAAATTATGAGTTAGAAAAATTGAGGATCGAACAAGGGGTTTCCAATTCCCAATCTACCACGGAAAATAATAATTCAAAAACTGCAGATTCCAGAGCAGTAGAATTAAATTTAAAAAAGTTAATTCCTGAATTAAATCCTGACAAGAATGGCTAGATGGTTTAGCAGTTGACAATTTTCACGCTCTTAAGGATCTTTTGGTCGCAGATCAAATAAAGAAAAGGGCAAAAATTTAAATGTGTGAGCGCTTTACAGATAAGTGGTCAGAAACAAAAACTGAATCCGAAATTGTAGAGTTGTTAGATGGATATGAAAACGTAAGAGCAAGCGGCACAAAATTAAAATGTACGAGGGACGGTAAGATAGAAAGAACGCGATCGTTCGGTTACGAGAAGTCCCGGGAAAATAAGACGGAAGTTTTCCCTTCCTAATACGTCGACAGCGCATAGTTCAGTAAATCGAAATGACGCGTTTGAGCGAAGGGTCAAATTAAAGTGTTTCGTTTGTGGTTCTGAATTACATCTTCGCTTGTCCTGTCCACGATTACAGAAAAAATGTCCTCTAGTTCTGTAAATAATGTCCAGGAAATAGAAAAGCAGGATCTGATAGAATCCTGTGCATTCCCAGGTATTGTGAATGGTCAGAGGATTGTAATCCTAAGAGACAGCCTTGCCACG
Source organism: Cheiracanthium punctorium (assembly GCA_038373885.1). Taxonomy (NCBI): domain Eukaryota; kingdom Metazoa; phylum Arthropoda; class Arachnida; order Araneae; family Cheiracanthiidae; genus Cheiracanthium; species Cheiracanthium punctorium. Next base: position 81,247 of record JAWZYV010013034.1, read on the forward strand.
TTTGAACTCGTATCTAGAAAGTTTATTAGCTCACAGGAATTTACAGGAGAATAAATTTGGATAAAACAACCAATAAGTTTAGAATTAATTTGTTTACCTTGAAATTAGTTCCAGTGATTCAAGAGGGGCTTTAGTATAATTAATATTGACACTTGTGGTCCCCTACCTTTGACCATTGAGGGAAACCGTTATGTACTTACCGCAATATTCATGGCGTCTAAATACTCGGAGGCAATACCGCTAGCCGATATTAGCTCAATTAAAATAACTGAAGCTTTGTTAAATATTTTTAGCCGTACAGGATTTCCTCGTGAGGTGCAAAGCGACCTCGGAACGTCTTTCACTTCGGCTTCAACTACTGAGTTTTTTGATAAATTCGGCATTATGGTACACCATAGTTCTGTATATCATCTTCAGAGTCATCCTGTAGAGCGGTTTCATCGAACCCTAAAACGACTTTTGAGAGCGCTAAGCACAATGCGCATTGAGAGGTTATACACCATCTGAGTTAGTGTATGGGAGAAACTTACGAACGCATGAAACCTTGTTAATGGGGCGTTGGCTAGATCCACCTCCAGAAGGTGACTTATTGGCAGAATACGTTTTTAATTTGATGAATCGCCTGAAAAGATGTCGAGAATCAGCGATAACGAAAGTAGAGGAAATGCAAGAAGAGAAAAGAATGGTATGATAAAAATGCGGTGAAAAGAGCTTAATGATAAAAAGCTTAATCGTTATGTTGAAAATTAAAAATTTACGGATTTTATGTTGAAATACACTCATGTCCATAAATTAAGGATAATTCAGAATCACACAGAAATTGATCTCTAAAATAAAAATTTCACCTGTGGAATGATCACACACATCTTGAAGAAGAATATGCAAATTACAGGAAACCACCAGATGGCGTGGATGGTACGTCACAATCACGAGAGTGTAAGAGAGGGGTATATAAGGAATGGTGGCAAAGAAGTAAAATTGTTCACAAGCGCTGTGAAAGCCTTTCAGCGCAAAAACCGCATAGTTATGGCACAAAGGAGGCATTTGGATGATTTTTTACGTGGCAGAATTATCGGACGACTGGAATGTGGACGTACCCAGCTGGAAGTATACCCAGGACGTACCCAGCTGGACGCCCAGAGTGTCATCTCCAGGCTTTGGCAACGATTCCAAGATGATGGTAATGTGAGTAGACGTTACAGCACAGGTCGCCCCCGAGTTACAACGCCGAATGAGGACCGCTATTTGGCAGTTACTGCCAAAAGAAACAGACGGAGTACAGCATCAGACCTGTCTCGTCAGCTCTCTTCAGCTACCGGTACGACAGTTTCAAGGCAGACCGTGTACAGACGCTTAGGGCACATTGGTCTATATGCTCGTAGGCCTGTCAGATGTGTTCCACTTACCGCAACTCACTGTCGCCTGCGATTAACCTGGAGTAGAGAGCATGCATTGTGGACACCGCAACAGTGGTCTTGTGTGATGTTGTCCGACGAGTCCAGGTTTAGTTTGGAGTCTGATTCTCGCCGGACATTCATCTGGAGAGCGCCAGGTACCCGTTATCACCAAGAGATCACCATTGAAAGACACCGTTACGGTGGTGCAGGATGGCTCGTTTGGGGAGGAATTATTCTTGGTTCCAGAACTGACCTGCATGTTCAGAGTGTAACGATGACAGGCCACATCTATCGGGATGTCATTCTGGAACAACATGTACGTTTGTTTCGGGGCGCCATGGGTGCTGAATTTGTGTTTATGGATGACAACGCCCGTCCTCACCGTGCAAACATTGTAGACGAATGCCTTCAATCGGAGGATATCACCCGTATGCATTGGCCAGCATACTCACCGGACTTGAATCCAATAGAGCATGTGTGGGATATGCTTGGCCGACGAATTGCAGCCCGTCAACCCCCTCCCACCTGTCTACCGGAACTTCGGAGTGCATTGCTTGATGAGTGGTGTAATATTCCCCAAGATCAGATTGATCATTTGATACTCAGCATGCCTAGGCGTTGTCAGGCCTGTATTGCATCGTTGGGGAGACATACTCCGTATTAACCATCCTACTAACCATGTTATACTGTTTTTTGTAAATAGGTTCTTTTTTGAAATTTGGTCAAGGGAGTAAAACTTGCAATTTTTATTAATTATGTCAAACATATAGCATCTTTTTTGCTCTTTACTTTTTGTTTAATAAATAGACTTTACAAATAAGTCAAATTTGTTTTGCTTCTCTCTCTTTCTTTGCCTGAACTTCATTATCTTTAATTTATGGACATGAGTGTATCTTCGGTAAGGGGAGTTGGAAAACCCCGCTTTTTTCATATATCACTATACTAACGGATGGCACTGCACTTCAAAATCGATTGACGATCATGATGTACAAGAAGGAACTCATTCTCTGCGAGGTCATAACACAATATGCCGACCGTCCACATAGAGGTGGCGCAAATGAATAATGAAATTTGTCATCACAGTCACAGCCCGTAATGTCTCAACTGAAATGGATCCACAAGTCACACAAATCGATGGTTTGATCTCGTCTAACGTGTTCCGTTGGACAGTGTCTTTCAATGTGCCACACAGAAAGTAGTCACAAGGAGTCAGATCCGGAGAATATGGAAACCTGCGGTTACAGTACTATTTGTTATCGGTTTTTTGTAATTATACTATGTGGACGGACATATGTTGGGAAATGTTGGAAAACATATGTATAAAATTCTTACATCTTGTATAATAAACATACCATTCGCTGTATGATTCGCATGCTCGATCTTTATTTTTGAGATTTTTAACTTCAATCAATAACTTGAAATTAGATGGCACCCTGTATATAAACGAATATGCCTGCTTACGCTTCATTTAAATGATGAAAATAATACGTAATGCTTTTTTACAGGGCCTCAAAAATTACATTAATAATGACATACAGCTGCTTTGAAATTATCCGCAAAATCTCGCCAAATTTCAGGACGATACATGACCAAATTTGGGAGAACAAAGACTGTTGTGTTGGGAAGGTTTTGTAATCGATGTGTTTCACATAATTTATCCTTCTTATTTAAAAAAAAATATTAGTAGTAGATTATCATAGATTTCCATAGATTATCATAGATTTAAACAACTTGCAAAATATAGCACGGTGGCAGACTAAATCCTTTGAAGCGCAACCATTTCCTAATGCTGAAAAGGAGCAGCCGTTGCCATCACTCGATTTAACTACCAGCAACATGGCGGCCGATCGAATCGTTAATCGCATGCCACAGATCTAGAGACCATTTTGGACACAGCTGACTGTGCGTCAAAACAAATCTGTCCATTGTTCCAAACACAATCCATCCATCGCACATCTATCCAATTGTTCTTCTATACCAATGTATTTCCATCGTATTCTTCCAGTTTTCAGCGAGATGCCAGTGCTGTTAAAAATAATCTGGACAATTTTTACGGGAAATAATGTGCTAAAAAGTAAAGGATTCTCGTACAACTATGTTACTTTCAAGTATTTTCATAGAAATCAAATTTATTCTTCGTGACTAACAACAGTCAAAACGTCCGAGTTTTGTGTCCTCACGGCGAGGACACCGCGCGTTAAATGCGGTTAAGGAAATGAAAAAGCAACTTCACGACAAGCACAGCTCTGAACTCCAGGTATTTGCTGCAAAATCAGAGCGTATTCACGTGCCTTCAGAGAATCCAAACGATTTATAAAGAAAAATAGCATTTAAAACAAAAAAGTTACCTTGTTCTAATTTGAATGTGACGCCGCTATCAAGAGAGTCTGGCAGGGATTCAGACACGTTCACCTTGATTTTGAAAACTGCGTATTACGCAAACCTGGATGATACGCTTTCTTTTAAATCATTTGAGTGCTTCTAAATAGATGATAGTAATCAATAGCGATTAAAACAGCTATTCTAGAGTATTCTGACACCGTGACTAACTGACCACCGCTGTGGAGAAAAGAAAAAAAAGCTGTTGTGGAACTAAGCTGCAACGTCAAAAAATGGATCCAGTAACAATGTGACACAGTGTTTCCTAACCTTTATACATCTGCGGACAAACAAAAATTGGAAAAATATTTCGCATATCAGCGTCAGACAATAAATAAATAAATAAATGCTATGTAAGCATCTACTTTATTTATTTAATCAAGTGTTGTACCTATGTAAATTTTAATTCGAAAGACATTTGCTGAAGTTTGATAAAGTAGGAGCGACAATGGTCTGAGGACCACTGGTCAATAGAAATAACAATATGATTTAAAGTTATCACTGAAAAAAAAATCACCTACTTATATAATACGCTAACGTATGCGGTACCAATATCGACGATATTTCCACACTGTGAAACACTGGAAACAGCTAGATGTAAACATTAGTGCAATAACAATAACGCATATGCAATAATCCAAATTAACAGTTCAATGACGTCAAATGGAGCAAGCATATGTCACGCATCAACTGGATTACAAAATAACAGTAATGGATGCACAAAAATGCAAGATCTTTCGGACTTTTTCACAGTTTTAAAATATCAGATTTAAAATACTTGCGCGTCTAAATACATTCATCGCACCACGAATTATATCATCTCGCCGCGCTGGCAAATATCCAAAGTGTACTATAACTGTCATAGCATAGTTAACGCCATAGTAAGTGCAATGGCACAGTTAACGCTACCAAATAGTTCTACTGGTAGCAAATACTCCAACTGGACCGAACCGGCTTTAAAATAATGTGCATTTTAATTATTTTTCATTTTCAAGATACTGGGTTCTAATACTTTGGAACTCGCGGTTTAGATTCATCCTGCTTGGAAAGATACCATTTTGCCAGATCGTACTTAATGCCAAGATGGCGTTTTTAAAATCAGTTAAAATTAGTTAATCTGTTTTGGAAAAACGAATAATCGCTAATTCTAAACTCTTGTTGTCTAAGCGAGCTTACTACTTGAAATTGTCAACTTTGTGTAACACACTTTGAGTTATTTATTTCATATACTTTTTAATTTGGCGTAAAATTAGTGTAACTCTACTTCATGTTTGTGAATTTCACGCGATTCTACATGCTTGGAATTGCACTGTGTCAAAGGAATGAATGAATTTATGCTGGCGAAAGTTGCCAAACCTGGCAACCATAAAGTTTATTTTTTCAGTTTTTTATCAATATCTTCTAAAATAATTCGATTTTAGAAATTTAAGTCAGCTTATCAGGTTCCTCGGAATTTTCCAAATCATCCGTGGATACCTTAGTCGAAACTCAAACCCTCACGGTTTAGGAGGAGATAGCCGAACAAGCTCTTGACAGCGGCGTCGGCAGCAGCGTCCGTTACTTTTTTTTAGAAAAGAGATATAACTTACAATTATCTTTCTGCTAATTACTTTTCCCCCCACCCCATGCTTAACCTTTTATTCACTCTGTTTTTTCTTACTTATCCCTTCTTCAGAATGGCTATTTGTACTGTAGTTTATTTTTAGTTTTAACCTAGCGTGTGTGGCTGGTGGATGCTTTACGCAACTGAGGAAGGGTGGACTATTTGTACCACCCGGATCGTCTTGCTGAGTATACCTTCTTATGTGTTATTAAAAAAAGTTTTTAGTTAATTTTATCTTCTAAAGAGAGTTTTTTTTTTTATTGAATGTTTTTTTTTGTCGTGTAAGGTCTCTCTATTAAAAAAATAAAAAAAACTATTGTGAATTCTGTACTCTGCGCATTTTAAGGGACCAGGATGGGCTCTGTCATACGTGCAGGTACTGCATACGGCCTGTTGAAAGAGAGAGGTGACCAAAAACTACTCGCACGCATACAATATGTCTGTGGGTTGTTATGGCAAAGCTACTCATAGGTTATTTGCCTAGGATGGGGGGGCGGTGCCTTTAATTGGCTTAATTCCTTTAGAATCTAAGGCGATTCTAACGCGCATTCACATTACATCTGGAGAAAACCGACCCAAACTCCTCCAGACCATTGGATCGACAGCCGAGCGATAGGCCAGACTGGACTCACACAATGTATTCATAACGAAAGTCTCCCTTCCTGAAATTACCGTGAGAGTGGTCGGCACTGTAGCTCTGGCTATGTTGAAGGACATCGGGCAGTGGCAGATTTCTAAATAGGCTAGCTAAGCTATAGCCTGCTGTTGCAAATTTTCGAAGTAGGTGGTAGAATTGGCGACGCTTTTGTTCAGCCTATCCGCGGCAAATTCGTAAATTCGTCTCTGCACATTATCCGTAGTCGACTTCTGTCTTCGTCCATCTGCTTTTCTCGTTAGGATGCCGCGCCGGCCAGAATTATTCTGGATTTAGGTACTATTTGGTATATAATTAGTCGTGCTATACTACAGTGAAGATGTTTCGATCAATACGCAAACTGTCAGAAGTTGCGAGAAAATTTGCACATTCATTGCATGTAAGATCAGTGTGACATAACAGTGCCTTTGAACCCTGCCTTCCTCCTTTCCTGTCACAAACTGTAAATACACTAGAGAGCGGAACTCCAGTTCGAAACCCATTGGAGAAGTGAGGAAAGTATGAACCATGTGCCTTATGGCATGGAAATGAAGAGAGAGTTTAGACTTTTTTGTGCTATATCGCTATATTTGGGCGAGTGGTAAGTGTTAACTACAAGGCAAATTTACTGCCAACATAATTAATAACAACCCTGTTCGAGCAAAAAAATGATCGCCAAGGTTTAGTGGATGTGAATACATTGAAAAATTCTTCACTTAGCAGAGATCGATGCAGACTAAATTCGAGTCCCCTTCGAGTGGCCCCCTTCACAAAATTATAATCGATTAATACAACTTTTTATTGGCATTTTACCCTGAGTTTAATTCTTTTTTTTTTGTAAATTAGGTATTTTTAGAAAGAAAGGGACTTTAACAAAAATTGTTGTAAAATTCAAAAAAATAGATGTTGAAATGACAAAAATAGCTATTAAATTCACAAAAATAAACAGATTTCACAAAAATGGGACCCTGTAAAAAATTCCTGGATCGACCCCTGCTTAGAAAAAGTACATGTTCTAAAAACATCGAATAAAACCACTTACCCGTGAAATGTTATTCCAGAACCTTTCACAAATCATAATTTGCATCCATATGCAACTATATACCGTTTTTTCTTAAAAATAGAATGATTTAAACGGAAATGAGAGCACTGGCTGCCAATGCCCCATAAAAAACTAAGGCGAGGTGGATGCGCAAGAATGGTGCGCGTGAAATCTTGCCACAAGTCACGTGATGGTACAAATACCTCAAGTTGGGTTGCCAAAGCGCTCTCTATATCGAGCGTTATGCAATTTATAGAAGCCCCTGACTGAAGATTTTAATTATATTTCTTCAGTTACGCATATTTTATAATTTTACCTCACCCGTTTTGTTTCTGAAGATTTCAGTTATTGCTATATTGAGGCATAATTATATTTCCCCGTTCATATTTACGCGCATTATTTGATAGTTTAATTTGTACTGAATAAAGTTCGCTAAACTACTTCCTATAAAATTATACGATACTTTTATTTATTATTTTTTTTTTCCAATGTATGTATCAAATTTGTAATTCTGAAAAATTCGTAAAAAATTGAAATTTCTTTATGACTGAATTTGTACCGTATAATTTTCTTTTCAACAAATACATTTCATTCGTTAATTTAAAAAATTCATTCAAGCGGAATTTGAACCATACAATTTTCTTTCAGCAGACATATTTTATTCGTTAAGGCTGTTCTTTTCTGAAATCATTCAACTGTTGAACTGCTTTTTTAAAATATCCAACTATGTTAGGAACTTGAAAAAAGTTAGAATATTTCTTCACAAAATGCACTATGCACAAACAGCCAAGGCAGTATGGCCTCACCATGGCACAGTGGTTATTCCACTGAAAATAGTAGATGGCCGAAATGTGAAGGTCACGGGTTCGGGTCCCATCGCGCGGCTGTCGATCTAACGGTCTGGAGTTTTGGTAGGTTTTCTCCGGATGTAACTTGAATACGCGTTAGAAACCCTTAGAAAGTCCTCCTACCAAGGCACCCTCCCCTTGGCAGATCGCCCTAATACAGCGTTGCCATAATCACACACACCAGCAATCAAACCAGCCAAGGCAGTATTTGGATGTTTGACAGGCTGGGTGAAGTTATTATTTGGCCGCGTATGTGCATATATTATTGCGCCGACATTTTCAGAGAACAGAAAAAAATATAGTCATATAGTATGAAAATAAAAATTTTCTTGTGGAACAACCAAGTAAAAACATACATAGAGAAATGATCAGGTTATTTTACTTAAATTATGCTTGGCGAGCTTTACTGTGTCCAATTCAACTATCAAATGATGCACATCATCAAGTAGAGAAATATAACTATGCATTAATATTTAAAAAAAAAATTATGTGGACACCACATGATTTCCTTGCATGTCTATTAAATCATAAATATTTTCGGTGCACTTCATCTAAACTTAGTTCGTTTGAAAGAGATACAATATACTGCAATGATGGTAAGGTTTAGCGATTTCTAGCCAAATATTTGAGATATCGTCAAACTGACTTCAGTTTGAAAGAGTTGTTCTTGGCACTTAATTTGGCACTATTTCGTCAAAAACCGACAATCTTGAGATAATGTACGAGATTTTAGGCATACACGAAGTAGTGATTGACCGAAGACCTTCAATGAATTGAATGTATCCATATGCCGCAATGTATTGAATGTCTTTTGGGTGACCCTGTAAATAAATTACCCAGTCCGTTTAGTTGCAGTTAAGCAATGCATAGTCGACGGAATAAAAGAGTCGAGGAAAAAAAAACCTCTCTCTTTTATAAAATTACTCTTTTTAGTGCCAATAATACTCTGTAGAATAAAAGTTTCTTTTTGCGTTATTCTGGTCTAGTGTAGATCAATGTCGCATTGGCCCCACCATGCTCAAGTAGGAAAGTCCCGCGGTCAGTCCTACCACGCGGTCGTCGATCTAACGCTTTGGAGTTTTGGTAGGTTTTCTCCAGATGTAATGTGGATACGCGTTGGAAGCCCTTTAAAAGACCTCCGACCTAGGAACCGCCCCCACTCTCTTAGGGAGATTCTCATCGTGTAGACTTACCATAACACAAAATAAGCAATGTCAGTAGATCCAAGATTCAGAAAAGTTTCTGGCAAAGAAGCTACACAAATTTATGGATTGTATTCCCCAAGCCTAAATTAATGCCCGGTAAAAAGTATAACTGTTTTTTGGCAAGGATATTCCTTTTGAAAAGCGTTAGACTTCGCAGGCCTTCTGAACAACTTTAAAAGTAAACCAATAATGTTAAACACTCGAAAACATCAATAATGTTTATGCAACTTTCAGAAAGAAAAATTAAGTGAAATAATCGTCTTAAAAAAAGAACAGGTAGTCTCTTTCCCTGTAATATTCAGGTGGTATTTAACATTCACAAACGGTATTAAATTCAAGATGGCCGGTGATTGAAATGGCTAACTAAACCTCCGACTTTGATTTTCCAGCGGCATATGATGTGTTGAAGTTATAAAGGCTGTTCCTCTCTCTGATATATATTATTATACTTACTACTTTCTTTTTTTTTCTAATCAAAATTTTTCTTTCTTTTGCATCAAATTTTCGGTCTTATATTTGCTTCCAATTCAAAATTTATTGTTCTGTTTTACGTCTTTTCCAAATAACTGTATATTGACATGAAGAAATTTTGTACTAATAGTACTGTGGATGGAGCTTAAGTCCTCTGACAGTAATAGTAGCTCCAAGCCAAGAAGGCGAGCCGCTTTCAAGATTTTGTACTACCTTGTACCTTGTTCCTTTCTGAAATCATACAACTTTTAGATACAACTAGATACACGGAAAAATTTTAGAATGTCTCTTTACAAGTCGTACTGTGAACTCTAACAAACAATGACACTTTAGGTCATTGTTTGTTAGGACAATTGTTTGGAGTTACGAAACACTGAGGAAAAAAATGCTAAACATACGGAATGTTGCAATAGTTCCATAAGCAGGTAATTCCTCGGCAATTTTTGTCCGTGGTGCATTGGGTGAAAAACCTTTATAAATTTTTTTCGAGTGTTTAACACCATTGGTTTGTTTTTAAAACCGTTCAAAAGGTCTTGTGACGACGATCGCTTTTCAAAAGGAACACCCGATGATTAAAACAAAAGTCCCTAACACCCTTTGCCTGGGTTTTAATCCTGGGCATATAGCTATAGCTTTCTCATGGGAAGGGTCCATTCTTACTGTAAAATTTGATTCTCAATAAATTGTACTATAAATATCTGGTACAAATTTTCAATAGAATATGAAAGTTTTAAATTCTTTATAGTAAATTGTGTTTGTTACGCAATGAATTATAAAATTTACAAAATTAATGTAGTTTTTTTAATTTTAATACTCAGTTTTCAAAATTTATATGAAATTCAAATATATTTACCGCATACTATTTTGAGCGGTGCATTCAAATGGTGAATATTTGGATATAATTAGCGTTTGTGCGTAGACTAAGTAGTGTCTCCCAGGCCATTTAACCCCCCCCCCCCCGTATACGCTCGTGGTTTTAATATAATAGGAATTGGGCGGGGGGGTCTGCGCTGGAATTATGAAGGGGCAACCTTAACGCCAAGTGTTTCCGCTCTGGGAACACCAAACTCTGACGTTTTGACTGTTGCCAGTCACGAAGAATAGATTTGATTTCTATAAAAAATAGTTGCGGGTGACATAGCTCCACGAGAATCCTTACTTTATAGCACGTCATTTCCCCTAAAAAAATTGTCACGATTCTTTTTAACAGCACTGACATCTGCTGAAAAATGGAAGAATGCGAGAACAGCTGGATAGATTGCCCAATGCTGAAGAAAGGCAGCCGTTGCCATCGCTCGACTTAACTACCAGCAAGATGGCGGAAGATCGAAACGTTCATCGCGTGCCACAGATCTAGAGACCCTTTTTTTGACGCAGGTGGCTGTGCGCGGTCAAAAAAGGGGTCTCCAGATCTATGGCACACGATGAACGTTTCGATCGTCCGCCATCTTGCTGGTAGTTAAGTCGAGCGATGGCAACGGCTGCCCTTTCTTCAGCATTGGGAAAGGGTTGCGCCTCAAAGGGTTAATCTGAAATATTCGTTGAATTGAAGTTTTCTTTACAACTCAATTTTTACGGATGCGATCCCTGGAAAAGTCGTTTCCCTTCCGAACATGCGGTCCTTGCACAAACAACAAACAGCCAGACGGGCGCGTGACGTCACGCCCCGCCGACGTAATACGTCAGCCAACGTTTTCCCTCGGTACTCGAGAGCACGTGGATTCGACAACTGGTTGTTAGACGCGCTCGCGGCTTCTATATTTCTCACTGAGCGGCCCCGCTCTCCACAACGCAAAAAGAAAATACGCGCTTTTCATAGCATTTTTTAAGAATATATGTTTATTTTTTAATGCAAAGCTAAAGGGCTTCTGTGAAAGAATAAAAAAAGACGCTGTTTCACTGACTTCACTTGTCGGGATATTACGTTTTTTGCAAAAAATAAAATAAACCCAGTGTGGAATTTTTTCTTCTGGAATCCAAAAATAAAGGTATGGGCATGTTTTTCTTTCTCTCTTTTTTTTTTTTAAGTTAGTGAAATACAACACAGGCACATAAAAATAATGAATTATTATTAACTGAAATATTAATTTTGTGATCATGTATAAATATCAATATTATTATTTTATAATTAACCTTGCAAGCCGCTGTGACGTAAAATTCCGTCCACTTCACTCCAGTTTTTACTGAAATGAATCTATAATTTATTTTATTTATAACACTCAGGTATCAGAAAATGTGGTATGATTAAACTTAGAATTAATTCATGAGTTTATTTTTTCTAATTACAGATCTTCCCATGAAAGTGTTTTTTCACTTTTGCAATTTTAAAGCTGCATTAAAACTTCGCTGTGAAAACAACTTTACATTATTTGCTCATTTCCAAGACGGTCAGGGGGGTTAAGTATTAGTTTATTTAAAATACTAATATAGCTGTTCCATGAAGTAGTAAATTTTTCTGTCCCTTTCCACTTAATAATTTAACTTCACACTTTCACTTATAGATAACTCGAAATCTGTTCGGTATCGTAAGCGAAAAATTGACCCAATGTTGATAGGAAAAATTCGTATCTTAGAGCACACGTATCTCAAGGTATCCCTGTTCTTTTTACCGCCTAACAACCTGTTTAGTTGAGTTGAAATTTTCAACTGGATGCATTGCCGAACGCTGAAAAAGAGCAGTCGTTGCCACCACTCGATTTAACTGCCAGCTACGTGGCGGCCGGTCGAATTGCCAACCGCGTGCCACAGTGCCAAACGGCTTTTTTGACGCAGCTGGCAGTGCGACCTTGCTGCCAGCTGTGTCAAAAAATTAGCGATTCGATTGACCGCCGTGTTGCTCGTAGTTAAACCGAACGATGGCATCGGCTGCACTTTTTCAGCGTGGAGCCATTCTGGGAGTCTACACAGTTGTTCTTCTACACCATGTATTTTCATCATGTCCTCCAGTTCTCAGCAGATGTCACTACTGATAAAAAAAATTCTGACATCGATTCCACAAATGATCGATAATTTTTACGGGAAATCATGTACAGAAAAGCGAAGTATTTTCGTAAAAGTACTATTTTAATGGATTCAAATTTATACTTTTGAATAGAAATCAATCAAAATACCAAGAGTTTCGTCTCCTCTGAAGAGGATACCACTCGATAAAGGATTAAAGAATACAGCAACGCCAGAGGCTCTAAAATAATTTAGAATGTCTCTATACAAGCTGTGCCATGCACGTCCAGAGAACGGTCAATCTAAAAACGCTATGAAACGTTCCTAAACACATGCAACATACTAACTTCACCTGAAATTGCGAAAATTACGAACTTTAAAAAATTTCGTTTCCCATGTTTATAATCTTCCATTTCAGCGATTCAGGCTGTTTCCTTAAAATTTTAAAATGAATTTTCTTTGAGGGTTTTTGTGATGAAGAATTTTTTTTCAAGAAGGTGCGTGAAACATATAAGCAGGACCGTTCATTAACGTGCATTGTTTTTGAAACTGTTCAAAATCCCGCTGTAAAACTGGTATACGCATCCTCAAAGAAATAACGTTAACAAACAAACGAACGGACAAACAGACTAACGAACAACAAAAAAAAAAAAAAAAAAAAAAAAAAAACTTTAATCCCCTGAAGTGCATAATTATCATACGTTTCTCAGTTTTTTCCATGTATCTGTATTTTGTCCGACTTTTTGTGTAGTCAACTTTTGGTCCGACACAGTTTGTCCGACTTTGTTCGCATTTTGTACGACTTTTGTTCAACAGTCCGGAACGCTTGAGAGCAATTAAAATTCATTGAATTTGAGCAAAATATTGTGCCATGATGTCATAAAGTTATGTTCCTGCGTTTGATTTATCAAAAATAAGATATACCAAAAAGTGAGTCATTAAGAGAAGTTATTGCTTATATTAGTTATTATTTAATATAAAAATTATTTACATAACTGTAAAATTACTATGTTTGGCGTACTTTGCTGTAGAATTAGTTTCGTTGAACAAAATAATTAAAAAAGAATCAGTAGTAAGTATTAAGTTTGAGCAATCAGTAGTTGATTTGCATTGTTATATTTAATATGAATTTTAAAAAAATCATCTTACAGTATAAACTAAAGTTCCTAAACTTTATTTAATAAAACAAAACTTTTCATTTTAGTTTATACGAATTATATAGCAAATTGATACTTGAAACAACAAACAATTACAATATTTTACTTTTTTAAACTGATTATCTTTCTAAAATTCATTTTCTTAGATGTGCAAAGTCCTTTTATTTTAACCTTTACTTGAAAACTTATCCTGTGATTACGCACTGCATTAAAATTTGTTCCAAGTTTGAATTGGAACCTGTGGCATTTTTAAGATTTCATACTATAAAATATCTGAAAAAAAAATGTGGTAACGTTATAAAATAATGGTTTCGGGCCTACTGATCGACTGTTGATCTAACGGTCTGGAGTTTTGGACGGTTTTCTCCAGATGTAACGTGAATACGCGTTAGAATCCCTTAAAAAAGTTTTTTCAGATGTTCCTCGTGTAGGCTTGCCACAACGCAAAACAAACAAACAATAAAGTCATACCTTCTCATGCATAATGGTTATAGTAGGTATATTTCTTTAGTTTCGAAACAAATTCTCGTTTCCTGTACATCAAATTAAAACAATACAAGTAATTCAGGGAAAGCCAAAGTAATAAGTGTTTACTACTAAAAATGTACCGTCAACTGAAGTATAAACAAAGTGCTGAAGCATTTTATTTATTTTCATTTTAAAACTTATTCTTTTAGGAATACCTAGGAAAAGTACCGTGTTCCTAAATAGGCGAATGTAGGCTGCGGCCTAGGGTGGCAAAAATTTAAAGGCCGCGTTTGTTTATTTTTTTAATCATAGGCGGAATTTAGCTGATGTAGACCTCCATCCCTGCAGGGGATGGCAGATTTTTATTTTTGCTTACGATCGGCACAAACCTAAATGCTGCCCTGCCTAAAATTTCATTAAATTTACAGTATAATCAGGAATCTATGCAGACGAAATTTGGGTCCGTTTTACGGCCCCTTCACAAAATTACAATCGATCAAAACGGCCCCTTCACAAAATTATAATCGATTAAAACAACCCTCCATTGGTATTTCGCCGTATATTTTAATTTGTTTTGTAAATTATTTTAAGAAAAAATGTGAGTTTTACAAAAATTGGTATGAAAATTCACAAAAACAGATGTAGAAATTCGCAAAGATAGATATTGAAATTCACAAAAATAAACAGTTTTTACAAAAATAGGATTCTGCAAAAAATTTCTGGATCGTCCCCTGATAAGTACTCTCGATTTGAAATTTTTTCATAGCATCAATGTGTGAATGAACTACTTTTCTATCAAAGGATTTGCTTTAACAAACATGTAATTCTTTCAGATCAGGTTTTTTTTTTCTTTCTTTTTTTTTTGTAATAAGTTTCCTTCAAGCAGTATAATTTTAATTTAAAAAATTCTGCTTAATTCTAAAGATTAATATGTAAAATATTGTATACGAGTTTCAGCAACGCGCAATACCTAGAAGTAAAACTTAATTCCCTATTATCTTGATTGTATTCTGTGTTAACATCATGTGAACTCAGGGGACTCGTAAGGAAAGAGACAAAATGAAATGAGTAATTAAACATCTACATTTATATTTTCACGAAAACAATTCAGTCACATGGAATTTATCTTTTAAATAAGAGTTTCAATTTAATCTGTGATTAGGGAAAGGGGCAAAAATTTTAATCCTGTCAGATCATGTGTCCACAATTGAGGACACAAAAATTACCTTTAGTATCGTACAAGATGGATGTCCTAATTTGAGCATAAAAAGAAGAAACAATTTTCCTCAAAAACTTAACTATGATTATTTTAATTTTATTTTTTTAATTACAAATTTAATCTCTATTATCAAAAGAAAAATTATTTGATTTAAAGAGAAATACGTTACAGTATTTTTTTTTTTTTTTTTTTTTTTTTAAGATTAATATCATTTCTGCAGACTTTTTTTTTTCTTTTTCATTTTAGTTTTCAGAAAAATGAGAATTAAAACATTTTCTCTTTTCCTCCAATCGATTTTTATATAACAAATAATCGAATTCCTTTTGCTGAAAAATCAGTAGTTTTTGAGATTTAAGAATTTTGAAAAAATTAGCCTTGCCACTCAAACAACGTTTGCTTAGGACCCTGAAAAGTTTATTATACTGCTACGTACGCACCGATCGAACAGCAAATCTAAACCATAAAAAAAAAAAAAAAAAAACACTTCTAAGTACATTTCTCGAAATTACATAGAAAAGCTTGAACATAAAAATTTTTTTTTCGTAGATAATTTAAAGTTAATTTTCTCCATGCGAAGAACGGGCACACAGCTCGTGTCACTTATAAAAACAGATGTACGGTAGCTCCGAGATTCAGTCTCCCCCGCAATTGGCTTTAAAATTGTCGCTTCAAAAAGCAGGTGCTCGAAGTGGGAAGTGGCACATTCATTTCCATTTGGGAGTTATTTTTCAACCGTCGAACTCCATAATACATCATCTAGGCCTTTCGATCTGGTTGCTGCTATAATTTAATCTTCGGACCCAGCCGTATGATACGTACCTCTACACTTCCGTAGATCCTATTTATACGAGCGAAAAAATGAGATTATTTCATTATTTATGATCTGTTGGACGATCGCTTTTCCTTTCTCTCTTTTTTTTTCTTGGGCCCTTTATTTCAAATATTTATTCTCCTACTGATGCATTGAGTGTTGGGTGTCGAATAAAATAAATTACTCCAGGTATATAGCTTTTTTTTTTTTTTCAACTAAGTAATATTCATTAGATGCAATTTCGCCTGTCTACCGGTGCTTTTTTTATTTTTATTTATTTAATGTTTTTTTTTTTTTTTTTTTTTTTTTTTTGAGGGGGGAGAAAGGAGGCGTTGGAAGGTTCATTCATTTCCAACATTCTCTAACAGGGGTATGGATGTAACTTTCACATGGGATGGGTCCGGCTATGGGGGGGGGGGGTGATTCATTCTTATTATAAAATTTGACTTACAGCAACATTGACTAGAAATATTTTGTAAAATATTTCAATTGCATCTGCTTTATAGTTTATTTCGTCATTACTCATTAAACTAATAGTTCACAAAATCAATATAAATTTTTTAATCGATATAAAATTTTCAAAATGTATATGAAATTTAAAAGTGTGTTTGCCGTATACTATTCTGAGGCATGGGCAGGGCCATTGCGAAGACTTTTTTAGGCGGTTGGGGGTAGATGTTGATAAACTGCCAAGTCAAATATAAGTTTTTAACAACTTATTTATTTTTTTATCAACTATATTGCCAACTTCTTATGTTTGACAACTGGGTTTGCGTAATTTTGGAAGGTGTACCAGAAATAGGAAGCAAATTATAGTTTTCGCTTTTTTTTTTTTTTTTTTTTTTGCTAAGTATGCCAACTAGGTATATAATTTTGCAAAGTTTAATATAATTTGCGAGTGTTAGGGGGGGGTGCTCCCTCCCCCTCTTCATCAAGGGCCATGGGAATGGATACAAAAAGTAGACATGCGGCTAAAATTAGCGCTTTTGTGTAGACTAAGGGGAGTGTCCAGACCCCTTTAAAAACCCCTTATATACAAACATACTTTCTAACAAAGTTGCAAAGTAAAAGTAATTAAAAAACTTTGTAAAAAACACACATAAGAAGTAAAATTAAAGAGGATACGCGTTTCGTTCAAAAATAGTTTTGAACTTCTTCAGTCCTAGCGTGTTCTTTACGACGAAGGGCTTGGACTGAAGAAGTTCAAAACTATTTTTGAACGAAACGCGTATCCTCTTTCATTTTACTTCTTATGTGTGTTTTTTACAAAGTTTTTTAATTACTTTATCGTTTAACACCAGTATTTTGAGTGTTTTTTCAGTCAAAGTTGCAAAGTGTTTATGATTTCGGTCTGTCAGTCCATCCGTGTTCTAACTGCCGTATATAACCATCGATTGCTGCTTATTTTTTATGAGATTCCTATCCTTAGACGTAGCGTAACTGATTTTTTTTTTTTTTGTTGGGGGGAGGGGGACTTATCGAATTTAAGAGCAGAAAAGGAAGGTTTCTTTTGAATTACCAGACAAATGTTGAAAGTCAAAAGATTTTGAGACAAAGTTGGGTGGGAGCATGTATGCTCTCCCCCCCCCCCCGAAGCTACGCTTATGTTTTTATGTACTGTACTGCAAAGCTATATCCAGGGGGGGCAGCGGGTCTGGTCCCACCCCCGAAATTTTTGGATTCGAGTTTTTTTTCTGGGCACTGCCCTACTGTACTGTGTACCCTATTGAAAAGTATGTTTGTAACGTTTATAGTTCTACGAGAGCACCCAAAGGTATTCCAATACTTAACGCTTTTGGGGCAGTCATTGTTTAAAACGTGTTTTTAGAGCCATTCATCTATTTCAAACGAAAGTAAATTGAAAAATGTCATCAAGGATTACAAAATAATGCTCTCCATCTAAAATAATGTATACAATATTTATACATCTTCTACAACAACGCTCAAGAGAATTTCAGTACATTACGGATGTGGCAATTTAGAGAAAATCATGCATTTCAAATAAATACTGTTATTTGTAATGATTAGCATTCTTTTTTTTAACAAACAATAATCTTCTGTCTTATTTTAATGTGTACCATGTTTAAAATACCGAATAAATCTCACTTCAGAAGTATTGATGTATATTTCACTTTTCTATCCCTCCAATTCTTTTCTGATTGGCAGTTCAATCTATTTCTTGTCAATCATTCTTAAATAGCCTTTCACCCGCGAATTTAATTTTCGTCTGCCAAAATTATCATGCAGAGTACTCTTTGCCTCTTGATGGACACATGTTTCTGTTTTTTTTTTTTTTTTTTTTTGTTTAAATAAATGAAATCGCTTTATCACATAAGATTGTCAGTTATACATACATATATATATACATATATATATTACACTCCATTCACTTTGGCTTTTATTTTCGACTGGGAATCTCAATTTTTGTTGACGTGTAAAAAAAAAAAAAAAAAAAAAAAAAAGTTATAATCTGTTTCAAATTCACTTCATGAATTTCAAGTTCTTGTGATTATGCTCCAGAAAGCATGTATGTTTGGAAAATGTTTCGCACTGCATACGTTTGGAGTGATTAATATTTTATATATGTAGAGTAGAAACAAGGATAGAGTGTGCAGCAATCTTCGTATAATTAATTTATCTTGCGGAGAAGCAGCTACACTTCCTGTACTGCACGTTAAATTAGGCGACATACAATAGCATTCGGTAAACTCGAACTTCCACCCCTAACTTCCCCCGTGAAACTTTTCTGGGTTCTGGATCTGCCACTGACCTACACCAGACTGACACATGAATGAAACTTTTGTTCCATAGAAGGTTATTTCTGAAAAGAGTAATTTCATTTAAAAAAAAAATTACCTTCATTTAAATCGCCCGTTTAGTTTATTCTTATATGTATGTCTCTCTTGCCACAAATCTCGGTATAATATCAAAATTTGGAGACAAAAAAAAATAAAATTAAATAAATAAATAAATAAAGAGCAGACGACATTCAAGTTGAAAAGCCGGAGACTGGTTGATCTCATTTTTCAGACGTGGAAAGACTTGCTCACCTACTTATTTTTGAAAAAGTGTAGTTTTTACTTCCTTTTTTAAAAATATTTTAATATCCTAACCCATACAAATAGTTGGAGAACTTTTCTGCATATGAGATTAAAATGAAAGTGTGGGTAAGATAGCCGAGCTTCTCTCCCAGAGAATTAAGGAAAAAATATTTGCTTTCAATGTTTAAAATGAGAAAATAAAATTGAGGTTAATTTTTTTAGTCGAATGATTAAACTTGTGTGAATTGCATGATTCGAACCCTCATTTTGGGATCTTTTTTTAAGGTCAGTAGGACCTAGCTATTATTTTCTGTGCCCAGGGCGATTTTCAAATCTGGCCCTATATATAGCACGCTCAATTTTTGCTGTCACTATGTATTGCTTTAAACTGAATTTTTCAGCCTATTTCTGCATGTGTTCCCAGGGAGCGGGCCACTGCGATAATCAGGGCCTGCTGTTCAGCATTTTCATGCGATATTTGAACAGCCTTTTTAAAGACTTCAACTATGCTAGAGGCCAGACCAGGGGCGTATCCGGGGAGAAGTGCATCTATACCCCCTCCCTTAGAAATTTTCGGATTAGTTAGCATAAGCTTTATGTCGTGGAAAAATTTCATTTATTTACTCACGACTTATTCTTTAAACCTCTAAGCAACGGTGAGCACGGAAAAAGAATTGCCGTGGTCGCTTCTTTGTAACGGTGGCGTACGCAGATTTCCTTCAAAGAGAGGGGGGGGGGGTATAGAAAAGCATATATTTATGTTAAAAATTTATAGACTTTATTGCAAATTTCTCACCCCCCCCCCCAACCTTGCGTATTCCACTGAGTGGTGGAAGTGAACAGGTTATGACTGTTCGTTTCGTAGTACGGCAACAATGAGTCAATCGAATTGTGTCAGAGAAAGTGCTTTATGACTGGTGCGTTCCGCATTATTTAATTTTTCTTGTTTAGGCTCTCTGCCAGCTCAGGCTTAATGCTAGTGAAGCACGCACGCCAATTATTTCCCGAAATGTAAGAATTAAGGAGGGGTGGGGGAATATTAGCATACCTGGACACATACTGACCTTTGTAGAAGTAGCGCAACATAAAATTATGCGCAAGCTCATTTTAGTTAGCTCAAAAGTTATTGTGCGTGACCGAAGAGGTTTGTAAGAGCGTGAATACTATTTAAAATTTCTTGGATTCCTCTTTTTAATTTAACTACTTTCCAGTAATGTTGGAAAAAAGTTTGATTTTGGTTTGTCTTTGTCCGTTCGTGCTCTTACTGGAGTAAATATGCACAGTGTTACTACGAAATTTATACAATGTTATTGCTGTGTATTGTAACATTCACCCTATCCTATGTAGCATGCGGCGTTTATAGTTATAGTTATATAGCGGCGTACTTTTACAGGCGCAGCCGAAAGAATTTCAACATATTACGATCTGTGAACTGTCATTGTTTAAAGTATATTTTAGAGGCATCCATGTATTTCAACAAATTAAAATTGATATGCGTTATTAAGGATTACAAAGTAATATGCTAAAAATAGAAAATAGTCTATGTAGCATTTATAGATTCTGCTTTATACTATACAGGTTTTTTGAGTTATCTACAAAATCTCGCTAAGTCTGACGACGATACATCACCCAATTTAAATAAGTGCGGCTAGTTTAGTCGGATAAAATAGTTACGAATTTTCGAAGTGTTCTGCTCTTTTGGTGCTCAATTTGGTGTAAAACTTATGTTCTACGCGTCAAATAATTTGCATTTTGTTGCACGTAAAATAGATTCACTGAAACAAGCGATAGTTACCTTTAATTTTCCCATTGGATGATATTAGGGTTGGCCAATTCTAGCCAAAATTGGACGATATCACTGAGTTCAGTTCTGGAGACTTATTTCTGACGTCAAATTTGACGATGTTTTGCCAAAAGTCGCCAAGCTTCACGAAATATTGTTAATGGGGCCTGTAATGTTTGTTTTCTCGCTTAGTAATACCATAACGCAATCGAAGGGAAGGATATGGAATGTTCGTGTGTAAGATAGTGCTCGAAATTTCCAAAGAGAACGAGGCAAAGGGTATAAATACGAGCGCAGGTCAGTTCGATGAGTCAGTTTTGAACCGTCTCGTGTAGAGAGCACTGATAGTGAGAGTTAAACACTCTGAACATTCATGCGAATAATCGCAAACTCGTCACTTCGTCTACATAATCGCAAACTCGTCACTTCGTCTACATAATCGCAAACTCGTCACTTCAGCAGAGTTTCTACAATAGCAATACCTTAATCCTTTAACACGCAGTGTTCCCGCACTGGGAACACCAAACTCTGACGTTTTGACTTGTTGCCAGTCACGAAGAATACATTTGATTTCTATAAAAAATAGTTGTGGGTGACATAGCTCCACGAGAATCCTTTACTTTTTAGCACGTCATTTCCCGTCAAAAAAATTGTCACGATTATTTTTAACAGCACTGACATCTGCTGAAAAATGGAAGAAAGCGAGAACAGCTGGGTAGATTGCACAATGCTGGAAAAAGGACAGCCGTTGTCATCGCTCGACTCAACTACCAGCAAAAGGGCGGACGATCGAAACGTCTATCGCGTGCCACAGATCTAGAGGCCCTTTTTTTACGACAGCTGGCTGTGCCGGCACAGCCAGCTGTCACGCCCATCTTGCTGGTAGTTAAGTCGAGCGATGGCAACGGCTGCCCTTTTTTCAGCATTGGGAAAGGGTTGCGCCTCAAAGGGATAAAGCCTCAACCGATTATTTCCAGGCTCAAGAAGGGTTTTCCCTTATTTGTCGGATGTCTTGGGAAACGCAGATGATTGAATACTGATGATGATGCACACGTGCCCTATTTCAGACACGCACAGAACTGTCTCTAAATAGGTGACATCTGCAGGTGACAGATGGTTGTGTCACAGCTCTCTCTCCCTCTCTCTGGGATTGCCAAGAACAATAAACGGTGTGTACGTATAGATGGCGACATGGCGAAAGAAAACGCTTAGACCGTTTTTCCTCATTTTCATTTGCGTTGCTATATGCCGTTTTTGCAGATTCCACTTCTAACCGGAGCACGTTTTAAACCCTTTTCAAAAAAGTATGAAAGTGTATGATTTAGGTTTGTCTGTCTGTACTTGCTGCAGAAAATAAGAATCATTTGATGCGAAAGGATCGAACTATGTTGTCCACTTTACCCACTTCTTACTTCCTAGTACGAGAAGTAAAAAAGAAGTATTGCGATCGCGAAAAAATTGTGTTTCCATGTTTCGACGGAAAAATCAATTTGGACCATTCCTCTGCCCCACCATGACAGAGTGGATTAAGCTCTATACGTGGACTGCTGACGTGTGGGAGCCCCGTGTTCAGGCCTACCCACGGCTGTCGATCTGTAGTTTTGGTCGGTTTTCTCGAAATGTAATGTGAATAGGCGCTAGAATCCATTAAAAAATCCTCCGACCCAAGCACCCCCCCCCCCTTTGAAGGCAGATGCACTCCGTGTACGCTTGCAATAACACCAAACACTTTTTGGTATATACTCAATAACAAAATTAGGATGTCACATTAAGAGATTCTTTGCCGGAGAATTTTTTCAAAGCTCTTATAACCGAAATCAAGTAAGTTCAAAAAATGAAGGTGTCTTTTGTGTGCCTCCAGTGAAATTCTTCCGACTGCAATACTCTCTGCTATTGAGGAATTTTTGTTATCTAAAGAGGAAAACTGAAATCATTTTAATGCAGGTCAGAAACAAAAAGAACAGACAAAAAGGGGGAAATTATTTCTCTATGCATGTCACCCTTTAGTTAGTCTGGCGTTAAAGAATTCTCGGCAAATCTCCTTTCTTTTTTTCGCATAAAAAGAGAAGGTGTGAAAAGCAGAAATCTTTGTATCAGTGTTGATAACTGCTGGTGCACAAGTGACATACATACAGGGAGTGTGCGGGAGGGGGGGGGGGGCAAACGTTTTTAGAGACAGGAGCTATTTCATTCCAGGATGAATAAAAGCTACACTTCTATTCAGTCTTTCCAAATAAGAAAAGGGTGAATTTCGCCAAACGCGTTAATTAAAAATTTTCCCATCTAGGTCTTATTTGTGGCTATGTAAATATATTATTTATCCTTTAACCTTTCCGGTGCAAGAACGTTTATTGTATTTTCTCGTTTATGCAGATGGAGTAATAGTTAAATTTCTGATGTCAATTTAATGGAGCATGGATAATTTTTCTGTAAAATATCTATAACATTTTTATAAATATGCATGACACTTTACCTCCTAATATCATTTTTTGCAAATTTCATTATTATCTGGTAAATAGACATAGGAAAAGTGACTAATGCTTCTGAAATTTGTCATGTACACCATAAGTAGGTGGCTAGAACGTCTAGCCACAGCCCGCGAAAGGGTTAACTTGCTCATTTCCTTCGTTAAGACGCAACAGCAGTCTCATCAACCGTTTTAAAAATAATCAAAATGCAGTTTTCAACTAAATAGCCAAACGTGTAAGACTTGAATTCATCATATTAGAGCTTTTGGACATTGGTAATTGTGTAAAGGTGATCAGGAGATTTATTATCCGCGGAAAAAAAAGGTAAAAAATTCAATACCAATGGCAAGGACGTATTTAATGAGGGGCGGGGGGGGGGGAGGGTCCAGGGCTCTGAACCCAACCCTCGAAATTTGGATTTTTATTACTAAAATGATTAGGGATACAACGGATATCCGACAAGCACACTGTATCCGGCCTATCCGGCCGATATGCCTGATAATTTGCAGTAGGTAGTAAATTAGTAGTAAATTTGTAGTAAATTACAAATATCCGGCAGTACATCCGTCCTAAAATTATATGCAATAAACATAATAAATGAATACATTTTAAAAACTGCAACAATAAAAATGCAAAAAAAAAAAAAAAAAAAAAAAAAAAACCCAAAGTTTTGTGAAAATATTTTGTTTTCAATACTTTTTAGAATGTATTTTAATCATGTATAGAAAAAGGGGAAAAAAATAAGTACTTCTATCTTTGGAGTTATCTTTGGAGTTGTTTAAAATTGGAGTAAATTAATACCTGAAGAAATCATTGTACAAGAACGCTGATTTTCAATCTTTGTAAGAATTTGGTTCCTTTTTTTCCCACCATAAATTGACCCTGCGTATGAGAATAGTGTACTTTCTGTAGTACTGCTGAATGGTGAGGAAATGTCCCCCCACCAAATTTTGATAAAGTAAGGAAATTTGTTACATTGATTTTCCAACAGTTAAATGGAGATGTCTTTTTTTCAAGAACTGATCTTTTAAGATATTTATGTAACTCTTGAGAGAAAACATCCATGACATTGTTATTTGTATGACTTTAATTGCAGAAATCTGGTACTAAATTCATGAAAACAATTCCAAATGGATTTCTGAATTTTTAATTAAATCATTTGAAACTAATGAGAAAATTTAAAGAAAAAAGTAATAGCTCAATGATCTAAGAAAAACTAGTGAAAATAAAACAAAAAAGAAGAAAACATACTACTGCCGGATAACCAGATATTCGGCTGAAAGTTTCGACGGATATCCGGTATCTGTCTAAATTGATATTCGTTGCATCACTAAAAATGATAATGATATAGCGTCCTTTAGAGAAAAATACTGGCTATTTAACCGTATGGACACCCTCCAAAATGTTTTTCATGTGGGGGGAGGGGTCGGAACCCTTAACTCTGCCCTTTTAAATACATCCTTGCCCCTGGTGTTGAATTTTTGAACTATTTTTTTTTTTCGCGGATAATAAATTCCCTGACCACCTTTACACAGTTACCAAGTTTGATAACATTTGGTCCAGTAGTTTTCCTTTTCTGATCGTCTTAGACCTATAATTATAATCACCCTGCATATTACAGTAATCATTTACGTAATGGTACAGCTTAGAAGTGTTTCAATACTAAAATATCTTTCGGGGGCAGGACCCTTGATTTGCCTCCCTCCTCCCACAAACAGTCATATGAGTGCCATGATTTAGGGAGATCATCCCGCGAATCCTTAACCCTTTGAGGCGCAACCCTTTCCCAATGCTGAAAAAAGTGCAGCCGTTGCCATCGCTCGACTTAACTACCAGCAAGATGGCAGACTAGCTGGCGACAGTTAGGATGGACGACGGACGACAGCTGGCTGTGCCCGGCACAGCCAGCTGTCGTCAAAAAGGGGTCTCTAGATCTGTGGGACGCGATGAACTTTTCGATCGTCCGCCATCTTGCTGGTAGTTAAGTCGAGCGATGGCAACGGATGCCCTTTTTTCAGCATTGGGCAATCTCTGCAGATGTTCTCGCATTCTTCCATTTTTCAGCAGATGTCAGTGCTGTTAAAAATAATAGTGACCATTTTTTTACGGGAAATGACGTGCTAAATAGTAAAGGATTCTCGTGGGAGCTATGTCACCCGCAACTATTTTTATAGAAATCCAATCTATTCTTCGTGACTGGCAACAGTCAAAACGTCAGAGTTGGGTGTTCCCAGAGCGGGATCACTGCGCCTTAAAGGGTTAAACGATAAACAAGTATCCATCCTCGTGGGGTTTTGTACCCCTTAAAACTCCGGAGCCCTATTTTGGCCTTTAAAATTGAAAAGGAATTGCGCAACAAAGTTGGTTGAAGAATGAAGCGCCATTTATATACCGGACAGATGGTTTATGGGCAATAAATATAGAACAACGGCCAATGAAGAAAAACAAAGTGAGCAAGCAACATCTCATCTTTTGGAGGAAGCAGCTTCGACAGCCTCACTTTATGGTTCCATTAAGAGATCGTAAATAACAGTTTCGTTAACTTTTGTGGGCCTCCTTTGGATCTATTGTTTCAGGAAGAGATAGACAGATAGAGTGATACTTGTTTGATTTTTTCCCCCGGGAAAGCTTAATTTGTGTCACTAATTAGACCCCTCCCCTTACCAATGTTTTCTGAATGAATGAACATGGATTGTAAAAAAAAAAAAAAAAAAGGAAAACAGTTTCTTAATATTACTGAGCCTCTATGAGGCGAGCGTGCAAGTAAAATCTGTGGGTGAACAGCAGAGCTAGCATCCATGCACTGGAAGATTCCCGAGGCTGACGACAGCAGAGCAGTTCAGTGCACAGCTAAGCTGTAAGTCTTCGATCATAAATAAATAAATCTGTCAGTACTTTCAAACCAGTTTTCAATCATAATTTTCATAGCGTCCCCGCCCTAATTTCTCATACATTAAACAACGTATACTTTACGGTGACCGGTTTCAAGAGGAAATATAGGTAAAATAACTAAATGTATACAAAAAGCTCGGTCGTAATTCTATAAAAAAAAAAAAAAAAAAAAAAAAACTTTAGGCGGTCAGCAGTATTTTTATTCAGTTTTCCCAAGTTTATTATTTTCCTAACGTTCCCAAGCCTATCTGTCTTCGGTCTGCTGGAATTTTGCAATCAACAATAAGAATGTCACGAACTTTAACAAGGCATTTCTTTTGCAATCATTATTTTGTGAATTCTCCTGTAAAAGAGCTTCAACATATCCTCAAATCTTTCTTAGATTACTCTTTCATGAACCTCTGATGCTTTAAGAAAGGCTGTAGTTTCACGAAATCGCACAACTTTTTTGTACAGCTTTTCTAAAGAATCCTATTGGCCATAGACGTAGCCAGGGGATGGACCACGGAGTCCTGAAATTTGGATCATATTTAAATATATGCTAGTTATAAAGCCTTTTGGGAAAAATTATACATTTCCCACCTTTTGGACCACTTGCCCGGAATTTTAGTCAGTCTACGTGCCTGCCAATGATACTGGGCCTGATTCGAAAAAAATTTCAGAATGTCTTTACGCTATCTGGTATGCACTTTTACTAGCGGTAAACCGCTGAGAGTTGTGAAAGATGTAGAAAAAAAATCTTAAACTCTAATTTTTTCGTTTAATATATTTTTTAAAATCCTTTTAAAATTTCTGTTACGAAAGTATAGTCTTTTTCTTAAGAGGAAGATACTTAATTTACTTTTGTTTGAAATGGAAGAACGTCTCTGAGACTCAACGACGGCCGTATCAAACTTGGAGCCCGGGGTGAAGGATTTTAACTGCGCCCCTTTAAAACAATTCTTTCTCCGTCCGCGCAATACCACCACCTTAGTTACACCACTAACCCGAGATGACTAAAAGTCAAAGGTTTTGTCACCCAAATGGCAATGCCACCACCATATGCATCTCTCGTTGCAGTGGCTCAACCGTTATTGGCGCCCGGGGCGGAACGCCTCAGTTCTGTCCCTGTCTCGCTGATTAAAGCCCTTTGCTTTTGTCCTTGTACATGGGACGGACTGACGCTAAAGTTTTGGTGCTGAAAATGTTATTAACAGCCCAGTTCATAAATAGCGCCTGCCATGGGCACCCATACCTATGGGCAGGGCTAAGGGGCCATCCCCCCCCCCCAGCTCCCATTACTGTTGCGATTTATGTACTGGTACATCGTAGAAGTGATAGTAAAATATAGTGTCTTTCTGGGGAAGGATCCTTGGCTTGCCGCCTCCATTCAAACAATCACATGGGCGCCCATGGCGCCTGCTAGTGCCGCCCCCTCGGCTCGGTACGATCGCTTAGTTCTGCTTATATGGTCGGGCCGGCCCTGCTCAGACACTTCACACATATATTGCCAATATATAAACATCTCTGCAATAGAATTCTCCTCTGTGCTCCCATTAAAATAATTATCAAGGCTGTATACCCCATCGCATATGTGTACCTAACCTGTGCATGTACACACTCTAATCAGATGGTACCAGTCACATGCAGCAGTTTCTTCAAGATCTATTACTCGCCTGCTTTGCTTTGCGGCAGTCAGAAGGCACAGACGGACAGGCAGACAGACTCTACGATATCTCATAAACCCACATTTTTACCATCGTCCGAAAAAGTGTGACCCCCATCTCGCAGCCTTTAATAACAGCACAAGTTTCTTGACCTCATCCCACGGTTCGAGTCGGTTGGCGGTGGGGGGAAAAATAGATATAAAACCGAAAACCTATTAAAAGTGGGAGACAACAACCAAAACAAAACAAAGCAAAACAAAAAAACAGTGCTTTGAGTCACGTGATGTGCGTTTGGTGATGAGAAACCCAAACAAAACGGGCCCGGACCGACCGCTATTCCACTAACCCAATAACGCCCTTTCATTTTATTTATTTGTTTTTAACGGTTTCTTCCTCCTTTCGTAAACGCTCCGCTAAAGGAAATGCTTACTACAACTTTCATTCAAGCTCCTCTTTCTCTCTGTAATTGACGGGAGGGAAAAACAAACAATTAAAAGAAAAAAGGGACAGTTGTTGCTGGCTGTTACCACAGAGATAGTTAGTGGGAGAAGCGAACTAGAGCTAAGAACCTTCTAGTTTAAAAAAAAAATATATATATATTTTCTGTCGATTTTCAGTGAGATTACACAATGGCAGGATTTTTTATTTTGGGTGTTTTTATTTAATTATTTATTTTATGAATTTAATTTTGGAAATGGGTTTGGAGTTATCCTGACAGAGTATCTGTCGAATCGATAGGGTTTGAAAATCGATTTTCAAGTGCAGTTCAGTGAAGAAGATACAGGCATGATATTAGGGGGCTCCTCCCCCTTCTGTTTCACATTTTTTAAAACAAAAACTGATAATTAAGAGCAGGGGCGTAGCCAGAAAATTTTCATGGGGGGGGGGGTTACGACTACTACAACTCACTTATATGCATACAAGTGTGTGATAAGGGAGTGAAGAATATACATTTTGTATGGCAAAAAATTCCTCATGGGGGGGGGGGTTATGACCCCCATAACCCCCCCCCCTTGGCTACGCCTCTGATTAAGAGAAATAGCATTTTGAAGGGCTAAAAAAGTGAAAAAGCTAAAATTTCGCACTAAAAAGTTTGATTATTGATAGTCGATTACGAAAACTCAAGATTTCTGATAGAGTCCCCTTGACCCACCCCTGCCTACTATCCCTATGATTTGGTCATCGTAAGCATGACCCACGCCCCTTATTTTCGTAGACAAGGAGTGATTCGCGGCCAAGCCAGTGCCGGTCCTAGCTTTTGTTCTAAGTGGTGCGAAATACAACACTGCGCCCCCCCCACACACACACACACCTAGAAATGTTTTCGAAGTGGTTAAAACGATAATTTCAACAATATATGGATACTCAAATATACATACATGGGCGCCGGCAGAATATTTCCCAGGGGGGACAAAGACTACTCCAGGGAGGGGCAAAGACTACTCAAGGGAGGGCAAAGACTACTTTAAGGTATGGTTACCATGTTGGAAAGAGCAAAAAAGCAAGGGAAAACACTGCATACAAAAATCCAAGGGGGGGATTGCCCCTCCTTGCCTATGCTGCCGGCGCCCATGTATACATATACAAATTATAAAGTATCTCATTTTGGCGCCCCCATAGAGATGGCGCCCGGTGCTGTTGCACCGTTCGCTCCACTCTAGGACCGGCTCTGGGCCAAGCATTCCTGGCACATGCCCAAGTCTACCCATTTTCATGGCCAGTGACAGATTTAACCTTTTAACAACTGGTGTTACCGTATGGTCCCACAAAACGATGGTTTTTAGCAAGGGTTTCCAACTGACGGCCCTCGATGACTTTTTTTTTTTTTTTTTTTTTTTTTTTTTGGCTGCCCGCGAAGCTTTCTGGGAAAATAATTTGCAACATAAAATTAGATGCTCTTATTTAAGGAAAAGAGATTTCTGTGAAAATCCATGTCATTTCAAATACTTCATTTGCGGATAAATTTGATTATCTACGTTTCCGTGAAATTTAATGCGTCCACTGCAGTAAACGCAAATCTATTTTAATTTGTAAGGTGCGTCGTATCTGTATATTAGTTTTCGAAATATGTTTTGTGAACCTCCTTTTAAATAACCCTCGAGCCGCCACTGGTCCACACATGTGTTCTATTATACACCTCCTTTCGCTCGTTAATTCGACCGTAGACTTACCTTACTCAATGGGAGCCGCCTATCAGATTCTTCTTGACTCCATCTCCCAAAGCTCAACAACAGAGCTTCCCTACTAACAATTTTGCTCGGGCAGTCATCGGCTGGCTAAGTGGCCGGTGGTAACCTGAGCAAAATTGCTAGTAAGGTTGATGTAAACATCCCTTCTTTAGGAGTTGCAGCAGACAGATCCTGATTCTCACTGAACACCTTGTGTGCTTTCACATTATTTTTTTCCCTTCTTGTAGTTTTTAAAATTCATATCTATATATACTATTCATAGCTATATCATAAAAGTTATATCTATATATATAACTCGGCGGTTCGAGCCTCGTCAGGGGGAGAAACCCCCCTGAACCCCCTAATTTTTTAGTATCATTATTGCCATATTAAAACGCAGTGGCGGATTATTGCAAGTTTGTCAGGGGGGGGGGTAGTTAGAATATTAACATATACATCCATTTTATGAAAGTAAAATAGAAAATTTTACATTAATTTCTTTTTTCTCGGAGGGGGCGGTCGCCCCCTCTTTAATTCGCCCTTGTTAAAACGATATTAATTGACTATGTCATTTTATCTTTCATCTTTCGTGTATTTCGCCTGGTAACCCAATGTTGAAATTTTTATGATTGTAACCTGTTTATAGAAAAATACATGGGATGCATATTCTAAAGCTTACGAAATACTGTAACAATAGATTAAAGCTGTTGTGAGCTAATAGTATTTAAATATATGTAAAAAATACATGTGATGCATATTCTACAGCTTACGAAATATTGTAACAATAGATTAAAGCTGTTGTAAACTAATAGTATTTAAATATATGTAAAACGAGAGTTTGACAACTCTCAATTAAAATAAGAGAGTATGCAGAGTTACTAAATTTAGATTTTTTTCAGGCATTTGGCGAATATAGATAGTTACGACAGTATTTGCGAACTGTTTTGAGTGTTCTTGTTAAAGAAATATTTATGCTATATGCATGAATTTTAGCCTATGTTAATCAGGAAGAGTGCAGCTTTCTATTAGCGAAAAAGTTTTAGAATCGGTTCTATAGTTACAGGGATACCCAGAGAGCGTAATGCATTAGAATTATTTCGAGTGTTCCTGTAAAGGAACTATTTGCGCTACATGCTTGAATTTTAGCCTATAATACTCAAGAATAGTGTAGCTTACTATCAGTGAAAAAAGTTTTGGAATCGGTTCAGTACTTACAGAGATACACATAGAGCGTAATGTAATTATTGCGCGTATCCCAGTAAAAGAAATATTTGTGATATATGCATAAAAGGCAGCCTATGAAATTCAGGGTCCCATGAGTGTTCAAGAGGTTCTGCTCTCAAAACTCGAAGGCTGGAGGTGCCAAGTTCAAACCGCGCTTGTTACCTAGCCACTCGCAGTTTTTCGTGGTTTTCTCCAAAACCTCGCGTAAATACTGGCTAGGAGCCCTTAGAAAGTTCCCCACACAGGATTTCCCCATATAGGCCAAGGACCCTAGTACCGTCAATCGGTCTTAATCCACAAACAATAATACTCAGGAATTGTGTAACTTTCAATCAGTGAAAGAAGTTTTAGAATCGGTTTAGTAGCTATAAAATTTCCATAAAGCGCAATGCATTAGAATTATTTTGAGTGGTTTTGCAAAAGAATTATTTATGCTATATGCATGAAAGGTTGCCTGTATGTTAATCCAGGCATAAGCTATCTTCATTACAAATTTTTCCAAATCCGTGCAAGCAGTTTTGTGTGATTCAGTCGAAAACATTTAAACACACAAACGTACATATTTATATTATTGGTATGATTTGGAAATTTATTAACTTTAAGAAACACATTTTGGACTTTTCTTTCTAATGCTTTTTAATTTGGCGTAAAATCAACATAATTTCCATACCATTTCATGTTTTTCAAATGCATGTGAATCTGCAAATAGAATTTCTGCTTTATTTCAAAAGCATAAATCATCTTGTGCGGCCGATAAAACGGTTTTTAATTAATAATTAAAAAAATAATTAAAATTTCAAAATTCTGAGCCTCAGGTGCACTTTACCGAAGTCATGCGCTTATATGCTCAAATTTTCAAAGCTCTGCTTTATGTAGATTTGTCTGGAGTACATTCATTTTTATTATTATAGATAGATAGATTTGGCATAAAACTGGCATAATTTCCGTGGTATTTAATGTTTTTCAGATGCACACGCTTCTTCATTGAAGTAATAGCATTCTTGTTAGCTCAAAACATGATTCATTTCATACGGGCGAAACTCGCCAAGCATGGCAACGTAAAAACGGTTTTTAATTAATAATTAAAAAAGTCATTAAAAAATCTAAAATTCTAAGTAGCCTATAACCTTCTCCAGGGTCCCATCTATATCTAAACCAAAATGCATCCTAATCGATTCAGCGGCTTCGGCGTGAAAGCGTCATAAACAAACAAACTCACTTTCGCATTTATAATATTAGTTAGGATTATGTCGCATTTTTATGTCGCTTTTTTAGGGATACATTTTTGGGACAATTTTGAATAAAGGCGGTGAGAGATAAAATGATATAGTCATTAATATATATATAAGTTGCTCATAGACAATTTTTCTCTCATTTTTGTTTTTTCCTGCTCTTTTGTATTTCTCTGTTTTTCTGTGAATTGTTGTCCGTGTGTCAGATTTGCTTGTATTGCCCTTCATTGGAAATAATATATATTCATATCTCGTAAGTTTTCATTTCAGTCATTTTGCCGTTTCATATTGTATGGTAGTCGGCACACTACTCTCTCTGTTATGTGCTTGGGTTTGGTTGTTAATTCTTCCGTCCTATCATAGATGATAACGTTCGAAATTATCCACTTTTTCTTGAACCGTAATTTAACTCTTGCTTTTGTTTTTTTATAATTTGGTGAAAGTTAACCAGTTTTAGATCAATGTCTTTAATCTTCCGAAACCCTAAACTAACTTCACTAAGAACCTGATTATGTGGCGGCCCGCGAACACTGTTAAGTTGGAAACCCCTGGTTTATAGTATGGTTATATAAAGGACTATCGTAGTCACTGGCAATATTTACTAAATCTCACGTCTGAGATTTATAATCCCACTCAATTACCCCCGTGGTAAATGGCTCAAGTGGGATGATCCCGGGCTCGGGCTTGTCGCGCGGCTATCGATCTAACGGTCTGGAGTTTTGGGAGGTTTCTTCCAGGTGTTATGTGAATATGTGTTAAAATTGCTTAAAAGATCCTCCACCCAAGGCATCCCTCCTAGGCAGATGCCCCTCGTGTAGGTTTGCCGTAACACAAACAAACAAAACAGTTACCCAAATGCAGATAATATAGTTCAGGTAAAGATTTTAAAAAGAAAAAAAAACAGTCCTTATAATGGGTTAAGGCACCGCGCATGGGAGCAGGCCAAAGGCCACCCATTCTCGTGATCAAAGAATGATTTAAGGCAGGGCATTTAGGTCAGATGGCCCATTTTCATGACCAGGGACAGATGTTAATGCTGGGTATTCCGAGCACGCACCCAGGAGCCTCTGATTTTCACGGGCTGAGACTGATCGGAGGCAGGGCTTCGGGGCAAGTGCCGAGGAGCCCTAATTTCAAGACAAAAACAGGAAAAAATGATTATCAGTCATTAATCCTCATACACTGATTAGTAGTAATTGTTCAATTACTGCCTTGTTACTCCACGTAACTAATTTTACAATGTTACAACATTTATTCGCTGTCCGTTGCGCATATGTTGCAAATATCTTTTTTTGTGTTCATTTGGCTAATTTCTTAATTCAAAATTTGCATCATTTAATTTCAGGGTTCCTCACTTTGGCTCACAATCAGTGTGTGTTGTGTTGTGGGACCACGGCCAATTATCTACACATGGGATCTATAGGCCGAGGGTTGGAAGTGCCCTCCGTGGAGGGGATGGGTCTTCCTAAGGGGTCTTAACCCTTTGAGGCGCAACCCTTTCCCAATGCTGAAAAAAGGGCAGCCGTTGCCATCGCTCGACTTAACTATCAGCAAGATGGCGGACGATCGAAACGTGCATCGCGTGCCACAGATCTAGAGACCCTTTTTTTGACGCAGCTGGCAGTGCCCGCACAGCCAGCTGCGTCAAAATAAGGTAGGCTGGTAGGTAGTTAAGTCGAGCGATGCTGGTAGTGGTTGCTGGATGAGTGGTTGCTGGTGAATGGATGAGTGGATGAGCTGGATGAGTGGTTGCTGGTAGTTAAGTCGAGCGATGGCAACGGCCGCCCTTTATTCAACATTGGGCAATCTGTCCGGATGTTCTCGCATTCTTCCATTTTTGGCACTTGTCAGTGCTGTTAAAAAGAATCGTGACCATTTTTTTACGGGAAAGGACGTGCTAAAAAGTAAAGGATTCTCGTGGAGCTAGGTCACCCGCAACTATTTCTATAGAAATCAAATCTATTCTTCGTGACTGGCAACAGTCAAAACGTCAGAGTTTGGCGTTCCCGAAGCGGACACACTGCGCGTTAAAGGGTTAACCCGTATTTGCGCTGCGTGTTGGAGGTTAGACTCACAATCAGATCTGCGAATGTTTGTCCTCATTGCTGTTTATAAGAAGGGTGCGGGCTTGTCTAAAAATTATTTTTACTTAAAATGCATGCATTTTTAATTCGCAGAACTTAAGCTTCAAATGACGTGATGATGAATGCGCCAATGCTCCTTAGTTGAATGCTTTTGGACCTTAACGTCACGTCTGTTCTGTCCCTGAATACAGTGTAAACAAACACTTTGGCATTGCGGCATGTGCCGTAAAAAGAGCATTGCTTTATTTATTGCTATTATATGTTTTTATGCTATTTGTTTAAAAGCAGTACTTAAACTATTTTAATCATTTTGGAGCACCTAGTCTGCCGGCTAGTTGGCCTTTGCCGTAATCGGGCTCTGGAGGCATTTATTTTTACGGAAGCACCAAAAAGAATTCCAATACATTACGCTCATATAAGCAGTCACTGTTTAAAGCGTGTATTAGAGATGAAATAGATCCGAGGCAAAGCATAACTCGGATAACGCGAGCAAGCATTTAAAAAACTAGGATTTATCTCCAATTTTGGTGCTAAAAAATCCTCAAAACTGAACCTAGCTTGGCGATATCTTCCATATTTGGTGAGAAACTAACAAACCTAACAGTCTATTACAAACGAGAAGAATAGTTAGAATATGCCTGACGAAGAGTGTAAAACAGTCGTAGTAGACGTTTTTAATGTAGATTTCGATTCTGAAAAAATGTTTTATGGAACAGGGAAGACAAATAAGGTATGGATTATGATACATTTTCAAAATAGTATTTATGAAGGTGAAGTATAGTTAGAATATGCCTGACGAACCGTTTTAGTGGGCAATTTTAAAGCAGATTTCGATTCCAAAGAAATGTTGTATTAAACAAAGACGAAAAATAAGGCACACTCATGAACAATGATGCACTTTCCAATTTAATGGAATAAGAAAGGAAAATAGGAACGACGCATGGATTATGATACGCTTTTAACCATATGAAAGAGTTTTAGATTTTATTTACTTTTTTTTTTTTTTTTTTTTTTTTTTGTAGATAGTCTCTCCGGGATTTCCCCATTCATTTCGAACAACCGACAGTGATGAAAGCATGAATGAGCAGTTTTCACCTGGAACACGTGCAGACGCACGGAGGGGAAAGTAAGCAAGTAAATAAATAAATGGGGAAAAAAGGGGAATTAAAACGCCCGGCTGGTGCCACTGGGTGATTAGTATTCGAGCCGTGGACGGTTTGTCGTCAGACGCCAAAAAAAAAAAAAAAAAAAAAAAAAGAGATTTAGAGTTCCAAATTTCGAGCAGCATTCCAGGCGAATTTTATGAAAGGGCTGGATCTCGCCTTACATGGTATCCCTCTGTCTTTTTCCCTGCAGAGAAAGAATGTTCTGAATTTATTTATTTATTTACTTTATACCTTTTTAATTCTTCTCTCTTACGTTGAGTCCCTGCTTCTTCCCTTGCGCTCGACGAGAGTGACGTAGTGGATGGATGCGATAATGACAGCGTGTTTAACCCTTTGAGGCGCAACCCTTTCCCAAAGCAGAAAAAAGGGCAGCCGTTGCCATCGCTCGACTTAACTACCAGAAGGATAGCGGACGATCGAAACGTTCATCGCGTGCCACAGATCTAGAGACCCCTTTTTTGACGACAGCTGGCTGTGCTCGCGCACAGCCAGCTGTCGTCCAAATCGTCGGCGGCGGTCATCTGCCTAGGAGGGGTGCCTCGTATGAAGGACTTTTTAACCCTTTGCGGCGCAACCCTTTCCCAACGCTGAAAAAAGGGCAGCCGTTGCCATCGGCTGGCTGTGCCGGCACAGCCAGCTGCGTCAAAAAAGGGTCTCTAAATCTGTGGCACGCGATGAACGTTTCGATCGTCCGCCATCTTCTTGCTGGTAGTTAAGTCGAGCGATGGCAACGGCTGCCTTTTTTTCAGCATTGGGCAATCGATCCAGCTGTTCTCGCGTTCATCCATTTTTCAGCAGATGTCGGTGCTGTTAAAAATAATCGTGACAATTTTTTGACGGGAAATGACGTAGTAAAGGATTCTCGTGGAGCTATGCCACCCGCAACTATTTTTATGGAAATCCAATCTATTCTTCGTGACTGGCAACAGTCAAAACGTCAGAGTTGGGTGTTCCCAGAGTGGGATCACTGCGCGTTAAAGGATTAAATCAATCGCCCCCCCCGAACAAACACGGACGGGGCCCGTCCGTAGGAGCCGGACCGTATTCCTAAAGTGGGCATGCGTCTTCTCTAAATATCGGTGTGTGAGTAACTAAACTCTTGATTAGTCCTTTCTCTGGTTTGAACAATTTCCGAAAAAGCAGAGGCCTAGCTAGAAAGGTCAAGGAAGCCCAAGGCGAAGCACCCAACTGCCGCCGAATTGTGTATAACATCCCCCATTTGCATTTTAGCAAAAGGGGGGGGGGGGACGCAAAATCTTCAGTTATCACTGAGAGTTGAAAACCCTAGCTACGGCTCTGCAAAAAAGTTGAAAAGATCGACCAAAAATAGGAAGAATTACATCAAAATAGTCAAAGAAACGGTCTCGATCCAGAGCGCGCATTAGTAAGGGTTTTTTTTTTTTTTTTTCGATTTGCGCATGTAAAAGGCTAT
Organism: Cheiracanthium punctorium; assembly: GCA_038373885.1. Classification (NCBI taxonomy): domain Eukaryota; kingdom Metazoa; phylum Arthropoda; class Arachnida; order Araneae; family Cheiracanthiidae; genus Cheiracanthium; species Cheiracanthium punctorium. The sequence goes on from JAWZYV010013034.1 coordinate 118,557, forward strand.
TCTTTGGCAGGAAAAAAAAAAAATCCTTATTCATATAAACATAAGCGCAGCATGACCAAAAATGTCGGAAGGAGACATAATGCATTTAAGAGTAAAAATAACGAAGTTTCTTCGGGTTTTGAAAGAACGTTCTAAAATGAATGGTTCTCTAAAAAATTTGGTTGGGCATTTGCCCCCTGTACCCGTTCCCCATGCTACACTTCTGCGTATCATGGGCGTCCCTATGATTGTTTGTAGGGGGAGGCGGCGAGTCAAGGGTCCTCCCCAGAGAGGTACAATATGTTAGTGTTGAAGTCACGTGGCCTAGCGCAATCGTTTCCTGGACCCAAAAAACATCCAGGTACGAAATTTTTAAGAAATCCTTAGAGCCCTTTCCGAGATCGCTCGGACAAACATACATATATTCCGCGTTTAATAGTATAGGGATTACCTGTAAGTAAGTGAACCACCATGTTAAGTTTTTCAATTCAACAATCCAACGAAAACTCGTAGTCACCTCTACAGTTCTTTGACTCGGAAAATAAAAATGCATAAATATCATAAGAATAGAAAATTAACCTACTGTCGCTTTAAAAATTACCGGATTTTGATTGCTATTCTAGGCCTAGCTATTTACATTTATTTATTTGCATTTGTAAGGAATTTCAATGTGTAGCGATTACGCGCCAAATAGGGATGGACGCGAGACGACTTTTTTGCGAGACGAGACAGAGATTTACAGCTTTTTTGCGAGACGAGACACACATTTTTAACATTACGATATAGGGATTTTTGCGAGACGAGACAAGCTTTTAGGCTATTTTGCGAGACGCGAGACGCATATTTTTCGTCTCGCGTCCATCCCTAGCGCCAAATATAGAAGGCATCTCCAAGCTTTATTCAGTTTGGGAGACTTTTGGCTCCAAACTTAACGATAAATCATCAAAACTGACCAATATTAGCGCCTTTTGGCATAATATTACCCTTGGCACTACCTGGCAGTCCTTTAGGCAGTGGGTTTAAGACATGTTTTGCCCCGATTTTCTTGATGATAATACCACGTGACTAAAGTAGTATGGAACCACCCCTAAGTCATGCCCTTTCAATGAAAAAGAAAAGTCGAAATAGGTCCACGAAGTAAAAAATTATTGCTGAACATACATAAAAAAAAGAATATTCCGACGAATTGAAAACCTTCTCCTTATGAAGTCTTCTAAAAAGCGCGCAAATCCTAAAATAGAAAATGTATTCCCCAAACAGAATAAAAATCTCTAAATTTAGCAACAAATTTCCCGAATTATCAACATGCCTCCGCAGCGAATTTGGATTTTTTTTTTTTTTAACAAAATGATAGCTACTCGTTTCGTAAAAAATCCTCGCCCCCCTCCTCTCCCTTTTTACCTGTCTGTCTGCGTGTCTGCAGCTTGTATTTATATAGCAAGCCTTAAGCTGACAACAAAATATAGCGATATGCACCAATCAGTACTCCCTCCGGTTTTTGGAGTGACTGCTCGTTATTTTTAAACTCGCCTTTGAGAATGTGGGGGAACGAAAGCTATATTGCCTGGAAAACGGAGGGTGCCTTCGTCTTGCGCAAACCAAACTATCCAGAAAAGAGTCAACATCTGAAACGGTGTTCTGAAAAAGCAGAAGAAATTCCGAGAAAAACTATTTATTATTACGACAGCGTTTTTATCCTGCTGAACAAATAATATTACACGTCTCGTAAAGGCAGTGTCTCTTTTTTTTTTTCCGTTGTCGTTTCCTGTTGTAGCGAGTACGGTTACGACGAACTGACGTATTTCCGATTTCGTGTTATCGACAGATTGGCTTGATAGAGCGAGGAAAAAAAAGGCCTGTAATGACCTCGATAAAAAACATCGAAAGTTACGTTGACTTGGACTTATTTTAGGATTATTTTCTCACCCTTTTCCAACAAGGTTGGAAAGTGAGGATGATTTCGGCTTGTTTGTCTGTCCGTCTGTCTTCTAATTGCCGTGCATAGGCGTTCATAACGTTACTAAAAGATGAAGTCCATTGGGGATTAAAATACAACGGGCACTTAAAAAAAATAATAATAAATGTCTACACTCAATACATTTAATCCATGTCCTCTTAAAATTTCATATTGTACTTTTTATTATTTTAGTTACCGAAATAATATTACTGCCCTTTAAGTTGTTAAATTAATTCTAAATCTAAGACTTCATGCAAACAAACGTTTGGATAATTTTGAGAAACTTTTTCAGACAAATTGTTTTACTGTTAGAGCAATTTTCTGAATTTAAAAATCAGGGAATGACTGGATTTTAAGATATTTAAGGTAGTGCATTTACCCCTCCCTGCAGGGGCGTAGCCAAGGGGGAGGGGTTAGGGGGGGAGGTCATACCCCCCCCCCATGAGGAATTTTTTGCCTTACAAAATGTATATTCTTCACTCCCTTATCACAAACACCTATACATATATATATCAGTTGAAGTAGTCGTAACCCCCCCTGAAAAATTTCTGGCTACGCCACTGCCTCCCTGCCTATATATACAGGGTGTCCCGAAAAAGATGCCAATACGCTTTACTTTATCTATTAAAGATAAGTGGGCAATGTAGATTGAAAAAAATGTTCAAACTAAGGAAAAAAGACTACTTTAAGAAAAAAATCCTCTCGTTAATTAAAAAAAAAGTTAGTTTTTTAATTTATCCTCCGTGGAAAAATATTTCCAGTTAGTAAAATGCGTGCCATACACTAATGAGATGATGTACAAAATTTAATAATTATATCCTAAAAAGTGTCAGATATGTGAAGATAAATATATGCTGACTCGAACCGCTTTTCGATCGCCCTATAAAAGATAAAGGGTCCAGAATAATCACAAATTTCTTTCTTTGGTTTAAACAAAATATCCTTTGCACGTGAAAAGAAAGCGGGAACGAATTTCTTTAAATAAATGAACATGGTTTATGATACCCTTTCCGACATAATGAAACATTAAAGACAGAAAGGGCCGACACATGAAATATGATACACTTTTCCAACTTAATATAAGAAAAAAACAGATAGGATCAACGCGTGTATTATGATACACATTTAATACACTGCTGAAATAAATTAAGAGAATTTGCATATTTTATTGAACTTTATGAAAAGAACTGAAATGAATGTAAAACCACTGCTTCTAGACAAAAATGCAACTATTGCAAGTCAAATGCATAAGCGTACACTTGTGTGTAGGCGAAGCCAGTAGACAAACAGGCTTTATAAGCGCACGTAAATTAAGACGAATTTCGTTCGCTAGCACACCTCAGCGAATTTCTTGGTGTTATTTTACAGCAATCGGTTAATTTCAAATTGTAACAGTAAAAATGATAACAGTAAAAATGATGAGTAACCACCAGGCCCGTCGCTAGCGGGTGTGCAGGTTGTGCAGAAAGGCGCCAAGGTAAAAGGGGCGCCGAAATGACTGAAGAAGAGTTTAGCGAAAAATTAGCATTTTCGAAAAAAAAAAAAATTGAAAAAATAAATATTTTTTTTGTTTAAGTTTATATTGCAGACACTTAGGAAAGGGCTTTCCTCTTATGAAATGCCCCTCTACAATGTTTTTGCAAGGTTTTATCTTACAAGTTCTTGTATGCAGCACGGCGATTTCTACTAGTGCTTTGTCAGCATCCTCCCCCCCCCCAATCCCTTAGGCCAGCGTTTCTCAACCTGTGGGGCACAGAGTGTCTTCAGGGGGGGGGGAGACGCGAGAAAAACCAAAGAGCAAGTAGTGATGCATGTTTTAAAAAAAATAATCATATTTATTCTCATTTTTACTAAAAAATCTATCCATTTTCACTTAAAATGTCCATTCAAACTTTACTGATAACATTATTTTGTAGAAAATTCGATTAAATATTCATTGCTGAAGATTAAAAAACTGAATATATGCTGAAAAATGTCATGGGAGGGCGCCCCCGTAAGTTAGCCTTTGATGGGGGGGGGGCGCAACGTTAAAAGGTTGAGAACTACTGCCTTAGGCAAAAACCTTCTCTGAGTTTCCCCAAACTTGTCTTTCAGTGCTATCCACAAGGTGAAATTTACTGATATGTGATACCATACTTACTATGGTGATGATATGGATGATCGTTTTCAGATTCTTTCCCATTCATGGGCGTCTGCCTGAGGTCCTAATGCCCCATTTACATTCAGCCCTTCCCACTTCTTCTCTCGCTGCAGCTTTTTTCCCTGGAAATACTTCTGCGTCAGCTCCAAAAGCAGTAAGCATTTACATTCAGCTGTACTCGCCGTCTCCTGTATGTAGTTTTCTACTATACTTCCGTCCTCCTACCTTAAAAATCCCCTGAAAAGGTATCGTGCCGGGCAAAGAGGTCAGCAAGAAAGGTCATGGCATGAGCAGGACGAAAGAGGTTCTTGCATTCCTGTTACTGCCCTTTCTCCCGCTAGCTGCCGTGAAAGTGGGATGAGTCTAAACGAGGGGTGAGATGTTGCAGAGAGAAGCACTGTTGCATTTGTTGATGGGAGGGGCTTATCATGGGCTTTCCCGCACTTCAGTAGTAAAATAATGCAAAAAAGTTGAGTACACTAATTCACTATACCGACGGCTTCGGGAGTCCATGATGACAAATGCAAATCTGGGAATGGACATGGACCCAAAAGGGGCGCAAAGAGAAATACATTTTATATTTGTTTCTAATCGAAGTTGCCTGATACGTAAATGAGTGCTCATATAGAAAGGTAGATCAGATCGTGCCCCTTCCTTAGGTGTTTCTGACGTTAATTTTTTTTTTTTTTGTTCTATACTGAATTTGTATTGTTTTAGTACAAGGACAGTCTCTAGTATTTTACAGCCTGATAAGAGCATTTCCCTCATAGAAACACTAGTATAGGCATTCTTGCATGGGTCTCAAAATTTAAAATGCTTTACCAACCTAACAGAAAAGTAACATGAATTGGCGTTCAACTGTTAATTATTTTCTAAAATACATAAATACAGTCTACTTTATTTGTATTACACATTAATATAAATCCGAAATATGGGATCCAAGGAAGGGCGATCTCTCTTTCCCTGAGCACGTTTAAAAATTTGCGGAGTTGCTCGGGAGTTTAACCTACTTTTGAACCCAGTTTTTTTTTGTCTGCTCTCATCATTGAAGAAATACAATGGCGAAAGCTCTACTTCTGTAAGAAGTATTGCTTCCCGGCATGGATCATTAAATGCTGCGCCGCAATCCACACCCAGCAGTTGCGAAATCGTTGACAGCATTCAAAAACTCAAGTTGGGAAGTAAAACTGGTCACAGAAGGAGAGACTTCTCCATTGCATCTTTTCAATGATGAGAGCAGACGGAATAAACCTGGATTCAAGATTGAAAATGAATTGGGCTGGATGACCCAACAGGGGAAAAATTCTTTGTGATACTTATCTCTCCCGTCCTTGAAGCATTTCTGAATCCACTACTGATAAGAAATTTAACAAGTCGAGCCACATTTAAATAACTTTTGATTCAGGTAGTATTTTACATTACATATTCAAACAGTGCTGCACCCCCCCTGCCCCACCTAAAAGTAAAAAATAAATAAATCCTAAAGGGTAACATTTTGTTTCATTATGCATTTTGTATGGGTAAAATAAGCTTTTCTTTTAATATTAGCTTTTCTTTTAATATTAGACCAAACTGAAACTGATTACATTGCTTTAGGGTAAAAGTTTGCTTTAATGTACAACTTGTTTATGTTAAATAAGCTTTATCATTAAAATTAGCCCTTTCCACACAAAAATTTTTTATATTCGTGACTGCACTCAAAATTAATGTAACTAATATTAACTTTAATTAACTTTTCTCCAATCGTATATAGAGTAGTAAATTATTTTCGTCCTTTTTACAACTACACTTTTTATAAAGAAGTAAGGAGTAGCATAGGTGAATACAATTGTAAAATAAAATAGTTGATTTTATTGACATTTGAATAATTCATTTTAAATACACTTTTCATATTTTTGAAACAAACCTATGTATTCAACACTAATTACGCCTTCTCTTGTGTGAACTATGGCAAAGAAAGGTTTAAACTGACAGTTTCTGTCGCTTTAAACAAAGGAATTGTTGCAATAGGTGATTGCAATAGGTTGAAATTATTTAAGATAATTTGAAGGATTATTATTATATATATTCGTCATAAACAATTTTGTTAATTCAACAATTTCATTCGAAATTTTAGTGAAATATAAAGATATGCTTTTACTTATATCACAAATAAACATGTTGTCTGATTGGAGTGAAAAAGAAATCTTAAAACATTTCAAAGACTTGCATTTAAAATTAATTGATGATATAGATGGTGAATTTTTTTTCGAGGAACAAATATCGTTAAAAAGTTTCTCAAATACCGTAATCTCGTTATGAATATATTTATCACTTCCAGTTACAGTCGCTTCTGAAGAAAGAAGTTTTTCCAAATTAAAAATTATAAAAAAATTATTTACTATCAGCAATGAGCCAAGAACGGGTGCCAAATTTATGAATCATTTCAAAAGAATATCAAGAATTACATAAAGTAGACATAAGTAATGTAACTGAAAGGTTTGCTAGTGCAAAAGCTAGAAAAGTTTCATTGTAATTAATACTAGTGCTTCCTTTTAAAAAAAATCTCTAACTAAACCAGCTTATTCCAAGCAATACCATCCATAATTATCAATTAATTAAATTTGTTATTGTAATTTTAAGTTTTCTACTCACGAAGAAATATTAGGTTGAAACGAAAGTTTCCCACCACCGCAAACATCGTCAGAACATAGTTCGCATTGGCGTATTTGCTCATATTTTGTCGAACTATTTTTGACATTTGAAAGAAAGAGGCTTACTTTATAACACTGTGTTGTGAAATCTCTGAAAAATATAGTTATCATTAAGTACAAGGTGTCTCCAAATGGAACTATAGCTCTAGAGGATTTGAACCATCACTAACTTCCAGTTGTGTTGCAAAAAGTCAGCTCTAGAATATCAACAAATTATGAGTACAGCTTTAAGTACTATTGTTGTATAAGTGACACTGTGCAGGTTTGGTACCGAAAGTTCTAAGGAGTTAGAAGTTAGTTTTTCAGGCATATATGGCGGAAAACTTTCGTTACAACCTGATAGTTTTACTGTGAATATATATATTTCTGACATATTAACACATTTTAGATATGCAGATAAAATATTAGATAAAACATCTACTGTTCTTGAAATTAAATTATATAATAGCCATCTGCCATTATCTTCTACGCTGAAATCGGTCACTTGAATTTCAAATCTATCTTATGTATAAATCTGGATAAACAAAAAGCTTCAATAATCGATGCTTCCAAATAATATGGACATTTTTGGAATTATTAACTATGTTAAAACTTGTCGTTTGTAGTTTTCCTTGGGTTAGATTGCTTTTTTTATAAACAAACAGTGCAATATAAAATTAAAATATTTTCATAGCTTTTTATTTAGATTTAAGGATTTCTCATTACTTTTGAATCAATGTCCTGGTGTCTCTGTGTAAATCGGAAACGTTATACCAAAGTGAGCTTTCTGCTAGTTGTGAAGCGCATTCACTCGTTAAATATTATGGTAGTGTTCTATAATTATTGAAAAAATGCACTTTATTCTCCCCTCTCTCGCCCTTTTTTTTTGGGGGGGGGGATGTAAAGAACAAGGCATTGAAGGATACCTCCCAAGGACATACCCAGAAAAAAAATTCGGAGGGGGTCCAAATGGTGAAAAAGGCAGAATTTTTCACAAAAAGACTTCATCATTCTTATTTTGTTAACAAACACTGAAATTTCGGGGGGGTCCGCACCCCCTGGACCACCCCCCTGGGTACGTCCATGATACCTCCCAAGTCCGTGTTTGAACTTAATGAATTCCATAGCTCTAGAACTCTGCAAAAGACTAGTCTATATGGAAGCAAATCTGACCTCCGCACCCACGGTAAATGTTAGCCACCTACCACAGTGTTTTTGGTTCCACTACTTTACGAGCACGTATACCGCATGTACTGGGTGAGTTTTCGGCGCCGGATATCCATCGGGCAACCCTACAGTCCAGATCAATGCCGTATATTCTCTACTGAAAACTAATATGGCACTGTAAAATCATATTTTTGTTTCAAAAGCTGAATATTTATAGGGGTGCCACCTACAATGAGACTCGGTTTAATTATGATATTTTCCAACTGAATAAGTACGTCGAATAGTAGAAAGATACTTCAGTTTCGAAGACTGAAATTTTTTTCCTGTTGGGGTGCTAAATCGGCGTTTGCACAAAGGCGCCTGACACATCCGTGACGGCCCTGGTAACCACCAATGTTTACATGATGGAATAAGGTGGCGAATTGTCGGGAGGCTAGAAACAGGCCAATCTCACTCAAGTCCAGATTTGTATAGAGAGTTCAATTTAAGGCCCAGCGTCGTGTGTAACTTATAAAAACAGTTCCAGAATACCGGATCCATCGCGAGGAAGCCTGGGTATAGCATGGTGCAGAGAGCATAGAGATTGGGTTATGAATCAATGTGCGACCGTTCTCTTCACTTATGAGTCCCGGTTCAGCCTAAACACCGATTCTCGCCGTACGTTTATATGGAGAGAACCAGGGACCCGCTACCTACCCTCCAATGTCCGCGAAATCGCCCATTATGACAGAGGAGGTTTAATGGTCTGAGCAGGCATCATGTTGGATGGCCCCACACCTCACCATGTCTTTGAAAGAGACACTGTGACCGATGTCAGGTATAGAGATGAGGTCTTGGAGCCCCTGTTCGCCTTTTCAAGGGGCAGTTGGGCCTGATTTCATTTTAATGGACAATAACGCGAGGCCACATAGAGCTCTTCTGGTCGACGAATTTCTAGAGAGTGAGGATATTCGACGGATGGATTGGCCAGCCAGATCTCCAGACCTTAACTCTATAGAGCATGTCTGGGATTCTCTGGGGAGGGCAATTGCAACTCGCAAACCCCCTCCGAGAACCACCCAGAGAATGAAAACAGCATTGCTGTACGAGTGGGACCAATTGCCACAGGAAATGATAAACTGCCTTATTTCAAGTATGAAATCACGCTGCGAGACCTCTATATCTATAAGAGGGGACCATACCCCCTATTAACCCATCTATTTGTTTATTCTGTAACCACTGTTTCATATCTTCCGACTCCTACGTGTGTTACGCACGATCACGTGTGTGTATTACAATTATTGAATAGTTATTTGTTTTGTATTGTGTCAATGTATATACATATCAAATTCCATTAAAATCGGTCCAGTAGTTCTACAGATAATCGACCAAGTCTGCAAATTCTCTTAATTTCTTACACCAGTGTATTTATAACACTTCAGTATCATTAAAATATGTTTTGATATTAAAGCTTATAAATAACTTAGGAGCTTATTTTTAATAATTACAAATCTTCCTATCAAAATTTTATTTTAATTTTTTTATAAGTAATTTTAAAGCTACATGATAATTTTACCGTTAAAACAACTTTACATTATTTGTCCATTTCTAAGACGCTCAGAGGGTTAAAAGTGCAGCTGTTCATTTATTGCTATTGCTGTTTTCATATTATTTTTTTAAGAATTGAACTTAAACTATTTTAATCATTTTTGGGGCCCTAAAATTTGGGAGACTTCGGCCGAGGCCTAATTGGCCTGTTGGGTTGCCCTAGACTTAACCCCCCCCCCCCAATAAAAAAAGCTGTAATGCGCGTATTTTTAATGTCTATGCATTTTCCCTCAATAGTAATTGTCTAGAATTTTGCTTTATAAGGCTGTCTTTACGCATGTACTTTAAGCTAACTTTTAAATATTTCATTTTGAAAATAACTCGGCTGTTCGGGCCTCATCAGGGGGAGACCCCCGTGAACCCCGCTAATTTTTGAGTTTGATTATTGCCATATTAAAACGATATTAATTGACTATGGCATTTTATCTCTCACCCTTTTTTCTTTTTCTTTCATTCTTCCTTTACATTTATTTCATCGACTGGAAGTAGGAGGGTTTCCTGATCTTTCCTTGCAATTGCAAACGTGGGTCGATGATAACTGAAGTAACTTATATAATTTTTAGTATCTATTCTTAACACACCAAAACTTTTGCTTTTTGCTATTTGATATCGTTGAGAGAGCTTTAGGCGAGTAGGATTGCTGCATTTCACCTGGTAACCCTATTGGCAAGTCATCCAGAGTGGATAAAAATCAGCAAATAAATAAATTAATCCATCTGGTTTCCATAACCTTTTCGAAATGTTAGCAGAGTTATGGCACAAAACATAGTAAGCGTGGGATTTTAACATAACATTTACTTTATTAAATTAGAACGGAAGAAACAGGCACATCACAAAACAAGGTAACACCAAGAAGAAAAAAGGTGTAGAAGAAAGTAAAAAGATTGCGTGAGCGAGCACTGTTACAGTTAAGTAGATAAATGTTTATTGAGGGATACAGAATTCAGGAGGAAAAGACATTGCACAATAAAAATAATAAACAATTCAATACTCAACAATTTTCTTAAACTGTTGAAATTTTTATGATTGTAACCCATTTATAGAAAAATACACGTGATGCATATTCTACAGCTTACGAAATATTGTAACAATAGATTAAAGCTGTTGTGAACTATTAGTATTTAAATATATGTGAAATACTCAATAATATGTCGCATACTTTTATGTCGCATTTTTGGGACACATTTTCGGGACATATTTTTCGGACAATTTTCAATAAAGGGGGTGAGAGATAAAATGACCTAGTCATTAAAATAATTATTTTAGTTATCGATTAAAAATATGACAATGCGAACCAAATTATTATAAAGAAAATAAAGTCATATCCAAAATTATGAATTTGCTTTTACGTTATTACTTTACTGCTATCGCTTTAGTACAGTAAATCAGTGCCATCTATTGACAACTGCATGAAAATTACGAGAACGGTGGTGTTTTTTGTTCCCGGGATACAGTCCATAAGCTAATCAATTGACTTTTTAAATTTATCCAAATCCGTCCAGCCATTTCAGCGTGAAAAAGTGACAAGCATTCAAACTGACATACTTTCGCATTTATAATGTTAGTAGGCTTTTCGTTTATTTAGAATAGATTAAGGCACGCTTGTTGTTTTAAGAAATCTGCAACATTTGGACAGCTTTTTAAAGAATTCAACTGCGCTAGAGAGACGAAAAAATTTAGAATGTCTCTTTGCAAGTTGTTCTGAGAACTTTTACAAACAATGAACCAATAGGAGTTGTGAAAAACTCAGGAAAAAATACTAAACACGTGAAATTTTGCAATAGTTCCCTAAGCAGATAATACTTCGGCCCATTTTTTTTAGGCAATTTTTGTGCTTATGAATTTTTTCTGAAAGTTGCATAAGATACAGGTAACTGTTAATATCAGTTTGTAGTACATATTAGCCAAGGAGCATTATTAAGTTTTTTTTCGAGTGTTCAGCATCATTGAGGGGAGCAACATGCCCACACTCCCTCATCTGCAGAAAAAAAATATTAAAAAATGCTCCCCCATCCACATTGGCACAGGAACGTTAGAAATGAAATTTAACTTTCCAGCTTTAATGAAAAGTGTGTTTGCGAGGAGAAAATAACTCACGTCAGCGAAGGTGTCGCTTAAAGATACATACGTCCTAACTGGATTTTCTTGTCTTAATCTGGATCCTTATTAGAAGGAGAAATACTTCTGAATATCGGCAAAGTTCTAGCTATTGCCAAGGACAACCACGGACTTAACGTACACGTACACCGCATGCACACGATGGTCTTTAGCGGCAAGTGGGATTCGAACCCGCAACCTGATAGAAAGTGTTGATGATTGCGTCGTGAAAGCAACTAATCCCACAGCTTCCACTAATAGCCGCAAGAAAATATGGTTAAATGGCTGTGCAACGGGAAATAACAGCTGGATAGACTGCACAAATGGTCTCAAAGCTGAAAAAGTGCAACCGTTCTAATTGCATGGGAAACTACCAGTCTCATGCCGGTCGATCGATTCAAAAATTTTTTAATACAGCTGGCAGCCAGGCCGCACAGACAGTTGAAGTTCTTTAGTTCTGTGGCCTGCTATTTGGGATTTGATAGACCGCCATGTTGCTGGTTGTTAAACCGAGCGATGTCAATGGCTGCCTTTTTTTAGACTTGAGCAGTAAATCCAGTTGTTCTGCAAGGCAGTCAGAAATAATACACCCTTACTGAGCTCTCTATACGTCCAACTACTCAGTGTAAAGGCTCCAGAATTGCGGAACGCACTATTCAAAACACGGGGAGACAGATTACGCAAAAAAATGTTCCAGAAACATCGATATATGGTACTATACAACAACAGAAAATGTGCTGAAAAGACACAAAATACACCTTTGAAACGCATTTTATTCGAACTTATCAAACATTCACCCACAAGGACCTTATTGATGCAGGGAGTGCTATTCAATGTGGTTCCCTTCTTCAAGATATAAAATCTGCAATCAGTGGGCAGTTTGTTCAACTGCGGATCGCAGTTGATCGATTGAGATGCTTCGCATATGCAGAGTGATACTATCTTCAGATCTGCTAAGATTACCAGGCGTCCTCGATAAACAAGAATTTTAAGTATCCCCACAGCCTAAAATCGCAGGGATTAAGATGTGGAGACAGAGATGGTCAAGTTGTAAAATGTTGCTGGAGAAACTGCTGTGCACAGAGTCCAAAATGTGAAGGCGCTCCATCTTGTACAAAGGTTTACAAAATTTTCGAGCATGCTTCGGTACCTCCTGGCCGTCACGATTCATGTCACAGCGGCATTGCGAGTAGTCTATTCTAAAAGAATGGTCCAGGAATGAATGTGAATCCACAGCAGACTGTGACTTTAGGTGAGTGAAGTGGAATCTCTTGGAAGGTACAGTTACAGGGGTTTTCCTTGTCCCAAAATGTGACAGTTATGGTTGTTGACTGTTCCAACTTTGATGGAAATGCGCTTCATCATGCCATAGAATCATGGCCGCGATGCATGCACTTCAACCAGGGGCGGCCTTAGGGCCGGACAAACCGGACCCCTGTCCGAGGCGGCAAATTTTAGGGGCGGCATTTTGGTTCGAATTTGAAAAATGCATTTCGTATTAGTAAAAGAATTGTTAAAAAATATTCCGAAGAATATTATTCTATATAACTTTACTAGCTGATGTACCCATCCGTCATTGATGGGTTTTTACTAACCGCGCGAAATTTTGTTTGCATTGTAGTAGTACAAAAAATGGAATTAACATACTGGCAGAAATATAGAAAGCAAAGTTATAACTCTTGCAGAGTTGCCAACTCTCCTGAATTAGGCAGGAGACTCGATTTTTCATTGATCTCCCGCTAACCTGATATAGGGTACATTTCTCCTGATTTTTGATAATTTTTTCATTTTCTCCTGATTTTTATCATTCGTCTCATGAAAAGTGCAATTTTTTGAATTTTAAATCCTTATTTTTAAAGTTCTGTCTTGGCAGGGAAACCTTCTCAGCATTTTTCTCTTTTCTGCAAACTAGTTCCAGGAACCCACACATATGTGACATAAAAAAAATTGGGCTTCACTGAAAAATGTATAATGATAACAAGTCCAGCTTCATGTTCTAAAGCATTCCAATTTCTATCTTTTCCCATCACTCTTAATTTTTTTTCTTTCACATTTTTTTGTTTAATCCTCCAATGCCTTAAGTGTAAATATTAATCCCAATTTTTAATTTTCTAACTTAATATTTTTTATGTTACCAAATTTTTTACAAGATACTGACAACCTAATAGAAGACATGACCCGATATTAATTTTTTTATGCTCTAAAAATACTATATCTGGCAAGAAATTCCATCCAAAATGCTTTTTATTTTTCTCTCCAAAATGTAGTTTCAGCTGATACATCCTTGATCTTTTAAAATTTAGTTTTTTAATCGAAAACAAGTCTTCTGATTTTTAGAATAAAATCTCCTGACTTTTGGCCTTACACAAGAGCAGGTTGGCAACTCTGCTCTTGTGTATTGTTCAAAGATTACAGGTTAGAGAGTAACAAATTACTGAGACAAACTGTCAATAGAGAAAATACAATTTACATTCAAAATTAACGTTTTCTTTTAGTGGATGAGCTTCCTACATCAAGAAGTCATTTAATGTTGCAAAAGAAGATGCTAGTAATGAATATTAAACTGAAAAGAGAATATCTGGAACATTCTTTGTAAAAGCAAGTATCCGATATTTAACACTGCAACGTCCGATTGAATTATATTTTGATGATTTTACTTGATGCGCGAAAAACTTTATCAAAGTTTACGCCACACCTCAAAAATAATTCAAATTTGTAGAAAATTAAAAACCTGAAATTTTAATTTACTAACCGCCTACTATTTAACAAAATTTCATCCCTTTTGTATGACCACTAGTTGTTTTCACGAAGTGGTCACACAAAATTTTCTCAAAATAATATATATATATCAATGTTATTTAACTCAATCTCATCGACAGTGACTGAATTTTGTTCTATTAACTTTAGAAATTTTAATATTATGCTTGTAAAATTTTTGCACAATTTTCTCGAAATTAAAAAAAAAATAATAATAATAATAATAAAGAAATCGACGTAATTAGTTTAAGTCGAACAGCCACCTATTGTATTAAATCCAGGCACCTTAAAGTGACGTCCTCCCCCTCTCTCCCCGCCCCCTAAAAAAGAAAATCAAAAATACAATGCAACTTTTGCAAACCCTTTCAATTTATTCAAATCTTTTAAAATTTTCATTCTGTTCTCTTAGTCCGTTTTTAATGGATGCCAGAACAAACTTTTAAAGCGATTTTTACAAAATCTCAAAGTATGAATTATTTAAAACAATTTTGGTACCTATTGTTTCAATTAACTTACCATTCAATATAATTCCAAATTTCATTCTATTCCATTGAGCCATTTTTTAACAATGGGCGAACATACATTTACACACAGTTTTTAAACAAGTTTTAAATCTCAAAATTTTTAAACGAATTAGAAATATTTTAGCAACTGCAGTTTAAATTAAATTGCCACTTTTGGTGTTGCTATAAAGTTCATTTCATTCGCTTCAGTTGCATGGGCGTAGCCAGCGGGGGGCAGCTGCAATGAAAATCCTGGCTACGCCCTGTTGTTTATATGTGATGTGCAAACAAATATTTACATATTTTGCATAGATTTTTCACAAGATTCCCAGTTGCATTCAAATTACAGTTTGTTAATTAAATTCAACAAGCCAAATATTATCCCATATTTCTAGATTGCATTCCTGATGCCAAAAAAATTGAACAGATCGCTTTCTTGGTAAGGTATAAAGGTATTGGAAAATCTAATTTCAATGAGGCTAGGATTATTTAACTCTCTCAAACAGTTCATGTTCCTATGCCCTATTATTATTTGGTACGAAATCTTCATTTGCGTGAATCCATTAAGAAAGATATTGCAGTCAAAAGAAAGCGATTTACTACCTGCTCTAGAACTCTTAAGAAACTGTAAAGATTTTTTGAATGGGTTTTCGATTGGATGTTATTTTAAATGAAATGTCTGTTATGCAAGAGAACTGACTGACGAGATAGTATTCTGGTTAACACTGAGTTTAAGCAGCCACGTAACATATCAATTTTGATTGCGAATCACGAGACGATCTGGTGAAAGATCCTAAATTAAAATTTAAGATAGTTTTATTTCTTACAGTAAACAAAGCGATTAATACCTTAGAGTGCAGATTGAATTTAATAAGTACCCAATGTAATTATTTTAAATTTTTGAACTGCATAAATGAGTTAAAAGACACTCCTAAAAAATGCTAATTAAGCATTATAACACAGTGTAACACTGTTAACACTGTTTATATCGTAAACAATTGCAGTTAATACTGACCAATGGGGAATCGGAGAATATAAACGCGCTTGATCTAGTAAATGAAATAGTGTCAGTTATGGCCTTATTAGGCAAAAAAGAAAGCCCAATTGAAATTTTAAAGCTAATTTCAACTCTAGATTTTATACCATATCTTGCTATTGCTTCGAGAATTTCGGTTTCTTTTCCGATAATTGTGGCAAGTGCAGTGAAGAGTTTTTCAAAATTAAAGTTAACAAAAATTTCTTACGTTCCACAACTCTTCCATATAGGTTAAATAATTTAACTACATTGGCTATCGAACATGAATTAGTTGAAAAATTGATTTAAGAGAAAAAGTCAGTAATTTTGCGGAATTAAAAGTCAGGAAAAAAACTCTTTATTTTTCTCTCTTTCTTTTGGTTTTTAGCTTAATGTGTGGTTTTAAATAAATATGGTTTTTTTTATGCTGTGTTATGTTTAAAGAGCTATTCCAGTTTTATAGGCATGAAAACAGTATCTGTGAACAATTTATTTCTTTTAATAGTAATTTTACTGTCGGGGGCGGAATTTTATATTTTTGTCCGGGGCGGCAAAACTGTTAGGGCCGGCCCTGACTTCAACTCTTGCCAGAAATGTCAATCAAAGGTCAGTCGCTTCTCTCTGCCGATGGCCAACAACTGCTGATTGTAACAAATTTTGTACGGGGAAAAAATCTACTATATTTCTTAGTACGTTCCGCACTGTACTGTAGAGAAAGCCCAAGTGTCGTGGCACAGCAAGTGCACTACTGCAACCCATGGACGCCCATGTGATTCTTTGTAAGGGGGGGGGCAAGTCAAGGGTCCTGCCCCAGAAAGATAACTGCATTTTATTGTTGAACCACTTCTATGTTATACCAGTACACAAATCATAACGGCCCAATTTTATTCCCTCTTTATACCCAGAACAGTAGCTGCAAACCAAGGGTTTATGCAAATTTTTCTGCTTACAATGCGAAATTGCAGTTACAGCAACAGTTAGATTCTTGACTCTGTTGTTGTTTCTAATGCCCTCTGGCAACAGCAGAGCGGTGTTAGGAGCAGACTTCGTGCCGATTACAATCGACTGTAATCGATGACTAAAATAATATTTTACAAATTTTACAAAAATGCTATGATAAAATTGCATTATTATAGAATTCTTTTGATGTTTGATTTCTTTAACATCAAGATTACTGTTATTTTACTAAATTAATATTCACTAGTCATAATCTTTTGGAAATTGTTAGTAATCGTAATCGTAATCCATATCATTTCTTGTAATCGATTACAGTTGATCGTGTAATCGCACGAAGTCTGGTTAGGAGGTCCTCCAAATAAGACGACGGTGGAAGAGGGGGTCGGGTTCCATTTTAATGAGCCCCAGTGGGAGGAAGTTTGACTTCGCAGGTGGTCCCCTAATTTTGAAGAAATTCCAGATGTAGGACCAACCACCTGAAATCGGCACCTCCAGTGGTAGCGTGGAACATGGAGGAAATTGTAGCCACGACGTATTTTACGTGCACCAGCTCCCATTAGCGTACACGTCCCACAACAGTCCAGAAGACAGAGGAGTTCACCCTCCTAAGCAATGGTCAAGCCAGATGCTGCTTCACTTGCCGTGATCTTATGGGAACGGAGTTTAGCACCCAGACCTCTGCGGGACCTTTACTTTTTTCATGTAGTATGTTCAACCAGGGACGTATGCAGAAAACAACTTCGGAGCGGGTCCGGACCCTCTGGTTGCTCGCCTTGAATACGTCCTTGTGTTCAATAATTTTCAGCTATTGCACTGAGTAGTTCGATGTATAGAGAGTTCACTCAGAGTAGGGGTGTTTTAATTCTGACCACCTTGTATATCGATGTAAAAATGGTTGCGCTTCAGAAAGGGTTTTGAGGGTGTTTGTCGAAAACTCTGTTTTTAGTCTTGGTACACAAATTGAAATAAATTAATAGCACCATGGTCTACAAAAATTTCCAGATGGTTCTTCATAAGCTGCTTTACACACTGCAATAAGCGAAAAAACTGTGCCTTTTGTGAAATTTTCAGAAAAAATTCTTAAACATAAGATTTTTCGAAGAGTGACACGCTTTGCGAAAATTTCCGACTTTTAAGAATTTTTTCTAAAAGTTTTGAAACTGATACAAATTGATCGTTTATTTCAGTATGTAGTACAGCTTGTAAAGAGACAGTTTCAAATTTTGAAGTGCCTGGCATAATTAGTTTATTTGTACTTATGTACCAAAATCACATGATTTTTTCGAACAACACCGTTAAAAAAACCCACTTTTCATCATAGTGTGGAAAGCTTGCTCGTAACTAAAAAGATGCCTTTCGCCTGCGTAGGGCAATATTTCAGTCTGCTAAGTTTATGTTCCGTCTAGACGGCTGTATATCCATTTTCATCTAGCCGCAGCAGACTTTGAAATCCTGAGCGTGATTCATGGCTTACAAAAAGTTGTGTGAATGAAGGGTACAGTGAGCATGGTATATAAAACCGTACGATACACATTTTCGCACATTGAGTAACTGCTCGGCGTTTCATAGGCACAAGATAAATGAAAAATGACTATTTCTTACACCCACTCTGAGTATGTACCTCCAAAAAATGTTCTCTTGTCCAATTCTCCACGAGTGTTTTAACGTTCCTCCATAACTGTTTTATGTAAAGAAAAAAAAGAATTTTTTTCAAAGTTGTTGTAAGATGTTGGGTTATTTCAAAACATATTTTGGAAGGATTCACTCAGGAACCTGACCACATGCAAACAAAATATTAAAAAAAAAAAAAAAAAATCTGAAACACTTTTATGTTTTAAATACGAACTAAAGTGCTATGTATTAAAAGCGTATCATGATCCACGCGTCTTCTCAATTTTTCTTCCTTATTCCATTAAGTTGGAAAGTGTATCATAATTTATGAATGTGCGTATTTTTCTTCTTTGTTCCATGAAACACTTCTTTGAAATCGAAATCTACATTAAAATCGCCTACTGAAACTGTTTTACAATCTTCACCAAACATATTCTAACTATACCTCATCTTTATGAATACTTTTTGGAATGTGCCGTGCATGAGTGTGCCGTGCTTGTCTTCCCAGTTTCATAAAACACTTCTTTGGAATTGAAATCTATATTAAAATCGCCTGCTAAAGCTGTTTACAATCTCCGCCAGGATTATTCTAACTATACTTCTCCTTTGTAATGGAGTGTGGGGTTTGTTAGTTTATCGCCAAGCTAAGTTCAGTGTTGAGGACTTTTTTTGGAGCCACACTTGGCAATAAATCATCAAAAATTGCAAACCCTGGCGACTTTCAACATTTTATTCTTCCGTCCCCCTTCCCCCCCGCCGCTATCTGGTAACCCCTATTGAAAAGTGCAACGAAAAAGTTTCGATGTAGTTATAACCAGAGAAATGTCCACAAATTATGTCGACAGAGAATACCAGAGTTCAGTTATGTCAGTCTGATTTATGTTTCGAGAAGACGATGCTGATAAGTCACGTTTTCTATGTATTTCAATGGACGATGGGCCGCTGAGACAGGAAAAAAAATCTTCTTTTGCTCTCTTCATAGTGCGGGGGTGAGGTTTGCGGTTTAGCACATTAATCTTTTGTTGGCAGATCACGACTGGTCATATATACACATATACAGCTACTTTTTTAAATTTCAGTTCATGTGAAAATTTACAACACCTTTTTCTTTTTTAACTTCCCAAATACATAGTATATCTGGCTCTTGGGAGAGGGTCAAGCCTCCCCCTCCCTTGGATCAGCCATTGGTATCAGGACTGGTATCACATAAGAATCAAGACTAAATACAACAAAATATACCTAGAGTTTTACGAAAGAATAAAATGGCTAGTTTGTCAAGATTAACAATTTTCAGTTGGTAGATTGTAAAGGGGATTAAAGAAGACAAGCAATGATAAGTAATCCTACATTAATAAATCACGCGGTAGTTTTAGCGAAGAGACTATCAATTTTTTTTTTTTTTTTTTTTTTTTTTTTTAAGTTTGTAAAATGTCCCCGGCAAACTCCTGTGAAAACAAGCAGTGTCTGTGGTTCTTTTATAATTGTCAAAATTCTTGCTTAAGATTTCCGATGCATTAAGCGGGATATCTCTGTGTTTCAGAAGTGTTCATAAAATGCATCAGAATACTATAATTGATATCATAATAGTAGAAGAAATGGTGAAATAATCCAACAGAGGTCGCTTTCCCTGCAAGGTGTTTTTACGATCCGCGAATGCAAAAAAACAGTCTTGGCAACAAAATAATTGTGCTGTGCCCTAATATTTACGTCCTGGGACCCCAGCTGTGCAAATCGGTCCGTTACTCGTCCGATCGGAGTTTAATGATTCATCAAGGTACTTTATTCAGTAAGATACTTTACAATCGATGCTTGCAGTTTACAATAATGGATGATTTTCGAATGATTTATGATTTATCATCCTTTAACGCACGGTCCAGGAGGGTTGCACGTGTCCCAATCTGTTAAGGTTGAACCACGTTAAAGTTTTGTTCAGTGGATGAAAAAGTCGGTTTTTTATTATTATTATTATTAAAGAGATGCAGAGAAATCCTTCTGACAGTGGGAGTGGCTTTCAAGAGAGGAAAATTTGTGATTTTAAGTCTAGTTCGCAGGGACTGATTTCCAACAGGTCATTCAGGGCAAGCGCACGCACGGCCCTCAACTAAAAGGGGGCCCCCAAATTACCCTTTAAGTTTAAAAATTTACAAATATTGATTTTAATTTAAAATAAGAGACAAATAAACTTATTCTATGAAAAATCAGAGGCGTAGCTAGGGTTTTCAGCGCCTTGGGTCAACACGTGCGCATAGGGTTTGCGCCCCCTCCTATTTATCAAAATGTAATCGGGAATTTTTTATACACAATATGGCGCCCCTTGAGTACTGCGCCCAGGGACAAATATCTTTCCTTGCAACCCCCCCCCATCCCTCTAGCTACGCCACTGTGAAAAATTATAGTAATAATAACTATACTCTGTTGCTATCTCGTAGCACTAGCATCACATCCACAGTTTTTCTTTAGCTAAACGTTAGAGTCTCAGGCAATTATTCAACGCAAACTTATCATTCAGGCGTGACTTAAGTAGTGATCGCGATAATACTCATAGAGCTGATTTTCAATTGGAACAGATAAAAGGAAATAGCTTCCGAAGTGGCGCAAAGTGAAGATATATACCGCTATAAGTAAATGCTCCGGTATAAACATCAGAAAATAAATGCAAAAATAGTCTGGAACATGTTACTTGAAAAATACAGAATGAAATTAACGATTGAAAATTGAATAATGTAATTGAAATATTATTATCCTAGATAACATTATTATCGAACGGTTGCATTTCATTTTGCATCTTGATTCAATAATCATTTTTATGCTGTTTTAACATCCTTCTTTGTACGGTCGTGTGATGTGAAAGTAGTTTTGTCGAAGTTTTTGTAAGAGGAGCTCCCAAAGAAGCTTTTGTCCTGGACCCCCATCTCTGTACGGTCCCTGACAGTTAGTTCATCTGGGTAATTTGCTAGAATGGAAACATTTTGTATACATTTTCACATCCACGCCAAGGAAAATTTTGGTGGGATCCAAACCTCAAGGATAGACCCCATCCATATTCGTAAAAATGATAGCTGTCCCACGACATTCTGTTTTTTTGTTGTTGTTGTTGTTGTTGTCTTTCAGAGCAAACAACTAAAGAAAAATAGAGGTTTTATTGGCTTTTTAAAGTGGAACACTGCAAAGAAGTGCTTCCGGCCGTGGACAGAGAGAAAACTGGAAGCTGACTTGCTGTTTACACAGAAATTAGTTTATACAGAAATGTTCTGCGTTTTTATCGCTTTATTATTTATTACTCATGGACAGATTTTCCCAGTCGGTTCCAACCTTTGATGCCCAGAGCAGGGCTTCGTCCCCCCACTTGTTCGGCCGTCGAACTTTTGGACCCCGCCAGACGAAATCTCGACCAGAGAACGTGCAGTGGCGTGGGAGAAGGGGGTGGGCGGGGAGCGAGAAGCGAGAGTTACAACGATGCGTCGGGTAGTAAAAATTCCGCGGGAATGGAATGTGCGCGCTATAACAACAGTCGTAGAGCGTGGGCGGATTTAAAAGGAGCGAACGGAAGGGTTGAGAGGACTGATTGCCGGCCTATATTGACTCCCACATCGAAGATGACGCCGACGCCATCATGTTTGGAAAAATTCGGGGACTCATCCCTGTCCTCAATATTTTCCGGATCTAACCCTTTGAGGCGCAACCCTTTCCCAGTGCTGGAAAAAGGAGCATTGGGCAATCCAGCTGTTCTCGCATTTTTCCATTTTTCAGCAGATGTCATTGCTGTTAAAAATAATCGTGACAATTTTTATTTTACGGGAATTGACGAGCTAAAAAGTAAAGGATTCTCGTGGAATTATGTCATCCGCAACTATTTTTATAGAAATCCAATCTATTCTTCGTGACTGGCAACAGTCAAAACGTCAGAGTTGGGTGTTCTCAGAGCGGGATCACTGTGCGTTCAAGGGTTAATATATCCGGAAGTGATCGGCAATTAGTAAACCTTCCTAAGTACAAGGGGAAATGATCGGCCATCTTTTACCACAAAAACGGAAATCCAGCCATCAAGCCATGCTCGCAGTACTAATCTTTGGAACTAACTCGATTCAGCATCGGCAACTATCTGATTGGATAACGAAACAATGAATGGTTTTACCAAACTGGGGACCAAATCAATTCTAGTAGTTAGCAAATAATTTTATAACAAAATTAAAGTATTTTTCCTCCGTATAAGTTTTTTTAAGTTTTTGCGATCACAATGTAAACCTTTTTAAAAAATAATGAATATTGAACATATACACCTAGTAATATGTTTATAGTTATTGCGTAGGTTCTATACAAAACGAACCCATGAAAAAAATATATTTAGGCCGATGTTGTAGATGGAAAGACATTGTAGTAGAGATGAAAATTCTGAACTTTCTTTTTTTCCCCTACTGTTTTCTGAAACGTTATAAATTGTTTAAATTTTCAGAAAGTCGGAAATTTAGCATGGTATGGTAATCTTTAAGAAACTTTAACTCTCTCTCTCGCTAGACGTATTTGACCCATAGAGTTGAAAATTGTCATTTTGATCAGTGTTTTTGTTGTAAAAGATATGTCCATGATACAATACACTGTTTTCATGGGAAAACATGCCTTTATAGGCTTCAATAATATGCAGTATGAATTTTGTTTCACCTTTAAAAGCGATTGAACATCTCTAAAACTGCCCTTTATGGGTCTATGCCAAAGAAAAAAAATTCTGTCTCACGGTTTTGGTGTGAAAATTAAAAAGAAAATTAATTGCACGGTCGACTCTAAAAAATTCAGGGTGATTCTTTGTAAGCAGCACTATACACTGAAATAAATGAAAAAATGGTGGTTTTTATGAAAGTTTCAAAAACAATTCTTACACAATTAAACAGCCAAGAAATTCAAAACATGACACATTTTACCAGTCTTCCGATTTTTATTTTTTGTTTTAAGGTTCTTAATTGATACAGTGTGTTATGGTTTATTTCAGTGCATTGCAGAACTTTTAGAGACATTTTGAAAACTTTCAAGTGCTTGACATGACGAATTTTTTTATATTTATGTACCAAAATCATCTGATTTTTTCGAAATACACCGTTGAGTGATGAACTATCCATAGATCCAGTGGCGTAGTGAGTGGGCGGGGGGAGAAGGAGGGGGGACTGTCATGCATCTGGTGCCACTCACAATGGGGCGCCAAACCGTCTCTCAGAGAAAGATTTGACAAACACTGAGTGTAAAAAAAAATCATGTTTTTTTTAAAAAAAATCAAATTAATCGGATTTTTTAATTTAAATCAGATTTTTAAATGAAGTCACATTTATTAGATTAGTTTTAAAAAATAAGTTAACTGCTTTATATAAAGTGTACAGGACAACTGGTAAAGATTTCTAGTTCTTAATAGTATAAATCCGTTAATAAAATATTTCTTTGGTATGCAATTAAAACAATTCTGGCCCAAGTGGATGATTTTGGAAGCATAGCAAAATTCATTGATTATATACTGACTTACTTTACAAATTTAAAAGTGAAAATTTCAGAAATAAAACTATTTTCTTTATTTGATAAACTGATAAAACTGATTTGATAAAACTACATTTGATATTAATTGAAATATTAATCAAATGCAGTAACAATAATAGTATTATGCACAACCTCTTTCAGCTGATAGGCTATCAATTAGTATTAAAAACTAATGGATGGATGTTATGACACAATTCCAAACATGTATCTACATAGGTTTCTTTGTAAAGCTCTTGAAAATACGATGGCATACATATAGGAAATGTAGAGCAGGGCCGTACCCAGAAAACAAATTTCGGGGAGGATCCAAAAATTTCGGAGGGGGACCAAACGGTGAAAAAGGCTTCATTCATCATTATTGTTTTATTAACAAAATTTTAAATTCGCCCCCTCGGTAAGGCCTTGATGTAGGGTAATTCTACAGTATTGCGACAGTTTATGTCATGTCCGGAACAAGTTCAATTGATCATAACTAAACAAAGAATTTAGTTATGTGAATAGTTTTTTTTTTTTACAATCGTATTTTACATTGTTTACAAAAATAAAATAAAATAAAATTAAATTAAATTAAAAAACTGTTCACCTAACTCGCAGTTATCATCAATCAAACTTATTATCGACACTAAAATGCTCACAACACGGTGTAAGCATTCAATTATCAAATAAAAGTTCTTGAAAATAAAATAGCACATACTGATACAAGTCCATTATTAAATTCTAACTGAACATTTTCTGGTGTCATGTTCACGCAATAATAAAAAAATGAAATAAAAAAGTAAATTTTCACAATTAATTCCTATCCTTAAACACTGAATTGAAGGATTCTGAGTTGTGTTCAATGTGCAACTGAGTCGACGGGTAAATGGAAGCTGTGTGTGTGTGTGTGAGATTATGGCAACACTACACTAGGGCTATCTGCCAAGTGAGGGGGGGTGCCTTGATAGGAGGACTTTCTACGGGGTTCTAACGCGTATTCACGTTACATCTGGAGAAAACCTACCAAAACTCCAGACCGTTAGATCGACAGCCGCGCGATGGGACCCGAACCCGGGACCCTCACACTTCGGTGAGGGTAAATGGAAGAGGTGTCATGAGACAATAATAATGGCCTGTGAGCCAGACTTTGAGCATTCGTGATTTAAATTAAAGATTTTTTAAAAATCAAACGATTTAAATCATGATTAAAATCCCTGATTTAAATCATCCTAATGTATTTTTGATTTAAGTCATTGACACCCTGGACAAGCACTATATGGGAGGGGCCCCCAAAAAGATATCGCGCCAGTTCTGCACGCTACGCCACTGAATATATCCTAACGTATTTTGGAAATATATGATTCTTGACAACTCATTCGAACCCAATTTATATTTTTCCCGACAGTACGTAAAGTCCTATAGGATTCTCTTGGGGGTTTCCCGGGACTAGAAGCTCCTAAAACTGCAGACCGGATGAAGCCTCCATTTTTGAGGGCAGAGAGGTTTCGCCAACATCTTATCTTGGTGTGATGAATGCCTAGTGACGCTTTTCAAAGGTAATGCACTATGTTTACACTGCCACGTCCCAGACAGCACAGCAAACTTGCATCAAACTTGCAGCAAGCTTGATTTATCACGTCAATAAACTTGAATTAAGCTTGAAAATTTCAAGCGTGTAAGCTTAATGCAAGCTTGAATCAAGTGTTCAAGCTTACACTTGCCCAGCTTGTATTAAGCTTGACATAGCGAGCTTCATTTCAAGCTTAAAAAAATTTCTTCAATACACGGGGCGCCCGTCGGTGAACTCGCCCCACATATTTTATTTTTCCACGCATTTTCCCCTCTTTGCTGAAATTTCGAGTTAATGTAATCTGTTTCCATCAAGCGTCCGCGATCGAACTCGGGACCTAAGAGTTGGGAAACCAGCGTTCTAATCATTCCGCCAATCTGCCTCGCGCTGGCATGACTAAAGTTTGAAGTGACTGTTATGGTTGTCACGCCGTTTTTTTTTTTGCGAGATTGTTTAGTATTTCCCGATGATCTTTTATTTTTCCATTCGATGAATCAAAATTAAAATAATGTTACGTGTGATTTATAGACTCTACTAATAGGGAAATAAGCATAATATAAACTTAAAAGCAGCACACGTTTTAAAACTTTCAATATCGCCACACTCATGTTGGGCAATACTGGCCAAAATCGAGACAAGCGACTGATTTTGAAATCAATTTCGTAGTATAATTGTATTTTATTTCGAAGAATTTCCATATTTGGAAATATAGAATCTTTTTTTTTTTTTAAATTCTATGGTCAAGCACATTTATGACTGATGATAAATTATTTGTTATGTGGATGTGGCTTTCCAAAGCAGTAATCAAATTGTATTCAAGCTTGACAGTTCAAATGACTTCTCCAAGCTTGCTGCAAGCTTAAAATGAATTGAACTCTCACGCTTGTATTAATACGTCAAATTCAAAGAAATGTCAAGCTTGATTTAAGCTTACGTGCTGTCTGGGGTAAAGCTAAATGAATATAGCTCTGCGTACAAATGGCAACCCTTGGGCACAATAATATGCCACAGAGCTTGTGTCAGCTCGTATATCTACTAGGAGCCTTATCCGTAACCATGGGTTCCAATACCTATGAGCTAAGAGAGGCTTCCCCTCCCTCCAGCTCCCTGGAAAAATACACATTACCACAATGATTTAAGTTCTGGTGTAACGTAGAAGCGGTTCAACACTAAAGAATAATATCTTTCTGAGGCAGGAACTTGCCCTCCCTCTTACCATGGCATGCTCTTACAAACAATCATACGGGGCCCGTGCCCGTGACTTCGTCACTAATAGAGGCAGGACGAATATTCCAATTCCATCAGACTCGAGAACCTTCGTATTTGTCGCCAAGGTCAAAGATTTATAGGTTTGACCTCGCATAATAGCTAGTAAGAATGCCTGTAAATCTCTCTTCCCAGCCATAAGACTAATATGGCAGGAAAGCGACTTTGCAGTTTCGTAACCAAGCGTATCTTTTTCGTAGGAATCAATGCCTGAAGACGTTAGTTAGTGCAAAGGAGGGACAGACAGACTGAGTAACTGAAACCGTAAGCGCTTTCAACTTTATTGGAAAGTGTTAAAAAGGAAATAGAAAAAATCCCGTTTCTGTCTGTGAGAGAGAGAAAGTGAGATACAAAAAAGGTTCAGGTCAAATGATGCAAGGGGACAGGCGGACGCATTCTTTTGGGAACAAGATTACCGTCCCGTTCTATCAAAAAGCACTCTCGATGTCAGATCACTGACACACATACCTTCTTGGTTGGGTCATGGGGAAAAATAAAAGAAGAAATTCCGAACATTGCAGCGAGAGTGTAACCAGGCGGAAAATGTAAACATTGCATGACGACATCTTTTGTTGACATTGCACTTTTTTTTAATTTCCGATCAAGCCTTTCGAATTAAAAATTTCTTATATGGTATTTTATGAAGTCTTGTATTTACTAGTCTTTTTTCCCCCTTTCAGTAAATTTTATAAGGGGCGTCGATTCTGTGTCATTAAAAATCTTTTTCTAATTGGAAGTGCAGAGCTGAAATCGATAGTTTAGAAAATGTGTTTCTGGTGAAATACTTTAAGACATCCCGTTATGTATAAATAAAATTTTTCGCATTTCTCCACCCTAAGTAAATTTTATTCCCGTGAGAAGAACGGGTACTTCCAACAGTTTTACATTAAGTTGTCAGATTGTTTGAAAGCTATATGTAGGGGGTGTATCCTCGGTGCAAGAGCGTTTTATCATTCCCTGGTTCTTATATATATGCCTGTCAATAGAATCAGTGGTTTCCAACAGTTCTCTCGATGCAAATCTCTTCTGAAATCCAAAAACAATTAACGAACCCCATGTATAGCCGTTGTATTAAGGACCGAAACATTCCACGATGGAGCACTCATCGACGTGACGTCATTTGAAGCATAACTTATGAGCATTCAAAATTTAATGAACTTTAAGTTAAAAATTTTAGGACAAGGGGAGGTTTGAACTCCAACCTCCCCCCCCTCTCCATATGTTTGTCTACTACGATCAAATATTTGTACCCTGTGATTCAGGCGCGTAGCCAGGAAAATTTTTCGGGGGGGGGGGGGGGTATGAGCTTATATGTGTATAAATAGACGGAATTTCATCACTAATCGGAAATTTTCGGGGGGGATATATCCCGATATCCCCCCCCCTGGCTACGCCCCTGCTGTGATTATATATATCAGAGCATTTCGATAAGCCTAGCCTCTCAACGACAGGTCTCCTTTCTGCGTGACAGTTTGGGTTTTCTCGTAATGTATTTCAATGGGAAAAATCCGATTTTTAACATTTAAGAAAAGTATTAAATTATTTTTGGATAATTATAATGTTAACAGAATTCGTTAAGTAAATCTTCCACTGGCACTTTTATGTTTTGAAGTCATTAAGGATAATTAAAACTGCTGTTTCTAATACCTTTTTCTGGGTTGAATGCAATAGGGAGAATCTGTGCAGAAAGGGTGTACAGTTGGCGCGGAACACAGATGACGCCATTGAAACGTCATGTCAAAATACTCTATAGCATAGCATTTATTCTATTCCTGATGATAGCGTAAACAAACACTGTTGTATGGCGGCATGTGTGCGTTTTTTTTATTTATTTTGTTTGTTTGTTTATTGTCATCCATGTTTTAAGTATAAACCAAACAAGTTTTATTTTGCTTCGGCTAATATTATTTTCGCAAATCTTTTTATGCATTAAATGGTAATCGCTAAATGTATCATCCTTTTGAAAATACCCCCCCCTCCCCCCGAGACGCACGCACACGCACACTAATGCACACTATTACTTAAACGACATAGAAATCTTAAGTTTTCTTTAAGTCACTGAAAGAATCTGTCCGAATGACAACTTTTCTACCTGTGCACGTCTATATATATAGTATATCTTCCCGCTTCAGTGGCGCCATATGTTGTTAACATTTTTTCCTTTTTTTTTTTAAACTTTTTCTTGGTATCATTAAAGAATGTCCTATCCCGTTTTCACTCTAGTGCGCACTCCAAGAGTCTAATTTTAGATTTCGGTCGACCTTCGCGCGCAGAAAACGATCGATCGATATATCTCCCCCCCCCCCCCCCCTTAACTGCTCCCTCTCATCATTAGAGAACGTGTCGTGAAATGACGTCACTTTTCTTCCCCTTTATTACCCGTAGGAGAGAGAGATAGAAAAAAAAAAAAAGAAAGCCACTTATTTTGTTGCCATTTCTGTTTATGGATGAGAGGGAGTCAAGTCAAGTCGGTCCATTGCACCTCGACTTGTTTATTTATTTGTGGTACACGATCGATTGAAGCGGGTTTGTTGTAAGTCCACGGTCTATAGTATTGATACGCCATTCAAATAAATTCTATAATCGAATAGTCTAATTTTAGACTTCGGCCGACCTTCGCGCGAAGAAAACGATCGATCGATAGTAATCGACGAATCGAATAATGAATGAATGCTGAATGAATCATTCTAATAGTGGCCAATGAGCCTGAATACTATTCGCCATTTTAAACGCAACATGCTATTCCAATGCTGTACTGAGAATATGCTTTTAAAAATTTATTTGGAATAATGCTGCGCTATTTCGAATAACGAATACGCTAATAGGAGCTGGTGCACATAAAATGTGTTCGTGACTCCAATGTCCACGATGTTCAAACGATACCTCTGGGGAGGGGATGCCGATTCAGGTTCTTAGCTCTCTCGCCTGGAACTGATTCAAAATTAGAAGACCCCGAGCTAAGTTGGTTTTCCTTCCTTCCACTGCAGTTCAGTAAAATGTAAGCCGTTCCCTTCGCCCATCGCCCTCCTTTATGGATGAGCTAGCCACCCTCTATGGTTGCCAGAGGGCATTAACAACAATAACTCAAGTTTTCGTAATCCGTTCTCGAATGGTCTACAAGTTCTGCTGCGGTAAACCTTCAGAAATCACTCCATAATAGCTTATGTACAAAAATATCTATGCAGAATGCCCGAATTGGCGCCAATTTCTGTAAAATTCGCCAAATTTCACACAAAATGAGTTTTCTAAACTAAAACTGACCCGATGGAGGAATTTTCATGATCCACAACTCCTAACTTCACTAGCAGATTTTCGGGCTATAAAGCTCCCTCCTCGCAACTATTTAACGAGTAGTGAATTGATTTTGCTCCTGATTAACCCTTTAACGCACAGCGTTCCCGCTCTGGGAACACCAAACTCTGACATTTTGACTGTTGCCAGTCACGAAGAATAGATTGGATTTCTATAAAAATAGTTGCGGGTGACATAGTTCCACGAGAATCCTTTACTTTTTAGCACGTCATTTCCCGTCAAAAAATGGTCACGATTCTTTTTAACAGCACTGACATCTGCTGAAAAATGGAAGAATGCGAGAACCGCTGGATAGATTGCCCAATGCTGAAAAAAGGGCAGCCGTTGCCGTCGCTCGACTTAACTACCAGCAAGATGGCGGACGATCGAAACGTTTATCGTCAACGTTTCGATTGTCCGCCATCTTGCTGGTAGTTAAGTCGAGCGATGGCAACGGCTGCCGTTTTTTCAGCATTGGGAAAGGGTTGCGTCTCAAACTCACAGAAGCCGATCATTTAAAAAACTCGAAACAGTATGGAATCAAATTTAAACTCATGAAATTTGTCCTCTTCAAAATATTACGAATCATTTGTGAGTATTTCTTTGCTGTTCAAGGCCTCTTTCCACTTCGATCGATTCCAAAGTCTTTATATACGAAGGTACATCCCTGAACGGCAGAAAAACATTCGCTCTCTCTCTCTGTTTCGAGGGCCTAAGGCCCGTACTCATGCTGTGTGCGATGTCGGGAGCCCCAATCGTAAATCAATGTATTTGAGAAATCTTCCTCCCCGTCTCTCCATTGTGTGGTGGAGGCGTGGTTCTGTCGTTTCACGGGTTAGCTTTTGTCGATGGATCCCGACTGGTCATTGAAAGGCCATAAATGTTTCGATTACAATGCCCTGCTAGTGAAAATTGACCATGAAAGAATTCCCCTTACCCAAGCATTTTCCGTCGTACAATGTATTTGAAAGAGGTGTCGGCCGACAGTGAACTGTCCTCCGCCGAACAATAGATGGGGACGGTGTGAAATCGCAATATTATTCACAGTCCCCGATTACCTTTTGTCGGTTTAACACCGGAGTATCTCCCTCTTTCTCTGCGGTGGGTAAAATTTATTGCTTACAAGGGAAAATTGCCCATTACCCCCTACTGGTTTCGGCTGACGGAAAAACGCTCGAAGTGGAAAGTGGCTTTTAAAAAGTCGTAAAACTAGTGCAGGAAATATCCCTTTCTTCCCGCAGCTCGACTGCAGAAGCTGGGACTGGAAATAAGCCTTCATTCATCATAGATTCCCCCTCCACCCCCTGTCCCTCACAGCCACCTATGGTGACCTATGGAGAAATCTGACCCCGGTGACCGAGAAGGGGTGTAGGGGGAGTGGGGGTGAGGGTCAGTCGTGCGAGTGTCCTCACGAACCGGGCCACCACACCAGACGCACATGTCTGACTCGACCAGGAAGAGGCCGTTTTCTGGGTAGCGTAGTGACTAGGCCCAGCAGCAACAACAACAAACAACTAAAAAGAAATGGTTATGGTATTGACCACCTGCACTGCACAGACCATTTTGGTTCGTGAGATGCGAGTATTCGGGTCAGCGGGGAGTGAAGTGAAGGGGAAAACGGGTTCGTGGTAGGGTGCAAACCCCGAGATGGGAAACTGTCGGAACGGAACGTCCGTGTCCATCCTTCTCTGTTGGGTGAAAGGGCGGAACGACTTTGCTCTGGTGGAACAGGAAAGGAAACATGTAGTACCACGATTCTGGGAACAGACCTGCGGCACACGCAGTCAGTCGTCGTCTTCGGCAAATCAAATCCTTTCCTGGAAGACAGACCTTGTGAATGGTGCATATCAAAGTTCGGTCTTTTTGAATAAATCACGCAAAAAATAGAGTTGCCGAATGTCTTGTATACTACACGGATGCACAGATAAGAGGGGAAGAAAAGTAGCATATAGCACCATCTTCTGTCCCTCGATCGCGGGCATTTTCGCTACTTAACCCTTTGAGGCGCAACCCTTTCCCAATGCTGAAAAAAGGGCAGCCGTTGCCATCGCTCGACTTAACTACCAGCAAGATGGCGGACGATCGAAACGTTCATCGCGTGCCACAGATCTAGAGACGTTTTTTAGACGCAGATGGCTGTGCGCTAGCACAGCCAGCTGTCGTCAAAAAAGGGTCTCTAGATCTGTGGCACGCGATGAACGTTTCGATCGTCCGCCATCTTGCTGGTAGTTAAGTCGAGCGATGGCAACGGCTGCCCTTTTTTTCAGCATTGGGCAATCTGTCCGGCTGTTCTCGCATTCTCTCTCTTACATTTTTCAGCAGATGTCAGTGCTGTTAAAAATAATCGTGACCATTTTTTGTACAGGAAATGACGTGCTAAAAAGTAATGGATTCTCGTGGAGCTATGTCACCCGCAACTATTTTTATAGAAATCAAATCTATTCTTCGTGACAGGCAACAGTCAAAACGTCTGAGTTGGGTGTTCCCAGAGCGGGATCACTGCGCGTTTAAGGGTTAAAGGCCAACGTAGACTCACGTGCGATTGCCGGACGCTGCAGGAGGAGTTTTTAATGGTCAAGGCCGGGGGGAAACAGTGCAGGGGCGAAGAATTTATTGGCTTTTAATGACCAGTCGGGATTCGCCGACAAAGGATAACCCGTGAAACCACAAAAGCACGCCAAGAACACAAAGGGGGCACTTTTCTCCCCAATCCATCTTCCGGATACTGAAAAATATATTGAGCTCCCATTCTAGCGTACTAAAACGCACGTGAGTCTACGTTGGCCTTAAGGCTAAACGTTATTGAGTTTTTCAAAAATAAGAGATGTCCCAGTCAGGGTTGTTAAAAACCCAGGGTTTTTCAGGGTTTTTGGGCTTTTATCAGGGATTTTCAGAGGAAGGGATGGGGTTTCAGAACATTTGAAAAAATTTTGCTAATTACTAAATACAACTTAAAGCAACTAATTGATTTCAAAAATCAATTATAAATAAAAAATGGTAAAATAAATAGTAAGAACTAATTACAATTATATTAATCATATATGAAAAATAACGCTTAAATCAATTACAATAACAACCCTAATCATGGTTTGCCCTTAGATAAATTGACTATTAGTAATAATTTTAACTAATTTTTTTTTTTCATTTTAATACCATAGGCATAAAAAATTTCTCTAGAAAGTTTTTATGCCTATGTGAAGTCTATTTTTTTTTTTTCCCCTTACGTAGTGGTGGTGTGGGGAGAGATAGGGAGCTGTTTGTAAACTTTACAAGTGGTGTACTGATATTAAGAGATGTATTATCTACGTAATTAAAGTTGAAATTTCGAAAACACCTACCCAGGATTTTTCAGGTTGTGCAAAATCATAGCAACCCTGGTCCTAGTAGGTTCTCAATGTTTTTTCATCTGTCAGGGACAAAGCCAGATTAAACCTTGTAAAGGATCTTATACTATGAAATTTAGAAGTCTCTCCCTCCTCCACTTTTGGATAACTTTCGAAAATAGTTTGCTTTCTAACATTAACTATAGAATCACCATCCATTGATTATAGGTATACTATATTAATATATATTATTAAACAATCATTTTCATCAATCAAAAAAGTGTTAAATACAAGTGACAAACAACTTTGTAAATAACACAATCATTTTCATGTTAATTTATTCCCAATTTATTTTACATTTATTTATTTATTTTTCATAAAGCGGGACTTTGGCGGGACAGGAATGGAAATGCGAGACGTTTTAGGGTTCTGTGGGGACAGCAGGACGTATAGGTAAAAAACAGGACTGTTCCGCCAAAAGCAGGACATCTGGTCACTTTAGTTATAGAAAATATAAAGGACTGTAGTAAGCTCTAAGGGTTCCTGCAAATAAAATCAGAAATTGAAATACTTTAGTCAGCGCTTGCTTTTAACCCGTTCACTCTTATCAGGACGCAGGTGCGCACAGGATTTTTGGCTGGGGGGGGGGGGGGGGTCCAACTTTTACAGTTTGGGGGTGTCCAACTTTTACAGTTTGGGGGGGGGGGTCCAACTTTTACAATATGGGGGGGTTCAACTTTTACAGTTTGGGGGGGGGGGTCCAACTTTTAGGGATGTTCCAGATTGACAAAAATCAGTGATGAAAGAACTCGTTTCATTAGATGGAATTCATCAAAACTCGTCCCATCCAGTTCCCTAAGAATACACTACACAGTACAATAGGAAGGAAAGTAATAGTTGTTCAGTTATGAGAACAAGATGGCGTTTTATGTTCGCTTTCAGTTCGTTTTTGAAAAGTTGAGGAAACCGAGGAAAAAATTTCTTTTTTTATTTATTAGAACTGAAACTCTTGCTACCTTTTTTTGGAATCATTTTATTTACTATAGATATAGGGTAATAATCAATCGAAAAAAAAATCAAAGCCGATGGGGGGGGGGTTCCAGACCCCCTGGACCCCCCCCCCCCTTGTGTGCGCCACTGTCAGGACGCACAGGCGAAGATGCTCGCTTCTGTCCCCTTAGTGCGTTCCAGGGACGTAGTCAGGGAGTGAGTGGGCCAAGGGGGTCTGGGCCCTCCCAAAATTTAATTTTTTGTACGTTGGATGTCAGTAATCAAGCTTTTCTTAGGTGACAAATTTAACCTTTCCCAGCGGTTACACAATACTTTCTGAGCCCTCATCGAATTTTTTGTTACGTGCCTGGTGGCTTCCCTGCATGAGTCTCGAATGCCCTGCAATGAACCAAACCAGGAAAACACGACAGAAACATAAGAGGAATGGATGCTGCCGACTCTTTGCTAAGCATGGTGCGAACGGTTTAAAAGCAAGCTAAAACCAAAGTATTCTTTTTTTAACCCTTTCATTGCCTTCATACCCATGTTAAAATTGTTGGAATCAGGCCCTGGCTGGGAGGGTGGGGGCCGCTCGTCTCAAGAGAAGGAGGGGCTTATTAATTAATTATGATTGATAATTAATGCATTAATAAAATATTGATCTATTAATTAATATGCGTTATTCATATTAATTAATCCCTTGCTCATTCGGGAACCCTCTCTCAAAAATTTTTGAGAACTATATTTCAAATAAAGTGTTTGAAGCCTTCTAGGGTGCAATTGCAGCTACAAAAAATTTTGCAAGTGTCAAACTTCTCTTAAGTGCTATCAGTATAGCACTCTTTTTTTTTTCTTTCTTTTTTCTGTTTGGGAGCCCGCCCTCAGCAGGGAGGGCCCGCCGAGGGGGGGAGCCACCCGTCTGCAGACAGTCGGACACAATAGCCAGTCCGGGCCTGGTTGCAATCGATGAGCATCGAATCTCTAAACACCACTTTAATCAGTGACTTACCTACAGCCGCTGCGATGCAATGGAATCATTTTGTGTGCTGCTACAAAAGAACAATGAGCAATGTACATTGTATACTCTGTTTTCGGTATAGTGCTCGCATCCGAAACATTTATAAATTACGGATGAGAAAGTGTGGACAGATAGATAACCAAACCAAAAACTGTAAACATTGTTAACTTTTATCGCTTAAAAAAAGGGGGGAAATAGAAAGAAAGAAATGGAAATTCTCGCTGTTGAAGGACAGGATGGGATACGCCCGTCGCTTACTATTATTATTACTATAACCACTAATAGTATTCATGACACTGATGTGCTCTGTTTTTTTCTTTTTCTTTTTTTTTTAAATCTATCATGCGGTGCGTCTAATCAAAAAGGCGTCTTGAATAACGTGGGAGGGGGGGGGAGGGGTGATGCGTCCACACCTCGTGTATACTGAGGTCGTTGAAGCCTGTCACAGAGAAACGCATCCCCTGATTTGCATAGGGCCAAGGGCGACCGCATGCCTCATTCCCGTAAGAACGACCGTCAAGGACGGGTGAGTAAAGCAGGCACGGGAGAGCTATCCGTACGGGACCGAGGTTTTGCAGAAAAATTCCATTTAGTATCGTGTCGGGCAGGGGAGTAGCCAGGTGGGGGGGGGGGGGGATATCGGGATATATCCCCCCCCCCCGAAAAATTTTCCAGGCGCATATCCCGCCCCGAAAAATTTTCCTGGCTACGCGCCTGGTATCGGGCCTGCTCACTTAACTAAATTCCAGCAGCCCGATCCCGTACTGACTTTTAGTCTTTTTTGTCGGGCCTAATAGCTTTCTGAAAATTCGTGATAGCTCCGGACTGACTTTGTCTTTTTTTGGTTTTCTCGGGCTGGCCCTTGCTCGCTCTCTGAAAATTCGAGCAGCATCGGGGCCTTGGCGGAAATGCCCGATGTTCGACAACCTTCGAGGAAAAAATGCAATGTCCAACAACACTCCAAAAAAGCATCCAAGTGTTCGGCACCTTTCGAGGAAAGCATCCAGTGTTAACATTCGAGGGAAACATCCAAGGCTCGATAACTTTCGAGGGAAACATCCACTGTTTGACAACATTCAGAAAGAAGCATCCACTGCTTGGCAACATTCAGAAAGAAGCATCCAGTGTTCGAAAACGTTCAGAAGGAAGCATCCAATGCTCGACAACTTTCGAGGGAAGAGAAAGTTATCGTTTTTGTCGAAAGTAGACAATGTCCTCGAAAGTAGATCGCTTCATATTGTTGAACCGTTACCATTGCTCGATTTAACTACTAGTTCATGGTGGGTCTATCGAACGCTTGCCACAGAGCTAAAGAACTTTTTTGACACTGCTGGCTGTGCGGATCGATCGCCAAGTTGCTAGTATTTGAATCGATCGATGGTAACGCCCGCACTTTTTCATCGTTGGGCTGTATTTGTTGGGTAAATGGTTGCGCTTCAAAGGGTTAAAAAATTTGAATTTGTAATGAATCCGGTAATAGGTTCAACGAGCAAATTGTCTCGGTCCCTTCACCCTCGTTATATCCAAGTTCTCGACTTTATTTGTTGTTAACTGAGCGCAGAACGAGAGCATTCAAAGACCCACGATCGGAAGCAACGATGGGTACAGAAAGAAGAATCTTATGTCGCTACGTCTTTTGCTACATTCAGCCACATGCAAATGAAATCGGACTGGAAAGTGTTCCCATAATCGACGGGGCCGGCACGCTTTATCTGACACCTGCCTCCACCTGAAAGGGGATCATTATCATTCGATTCTGGGTGAAGGGCAGTGGAATAACTAGTCGGTTTGACTGACAAGGTATGGGCTAGGGAGGAATGGAAAACAGAGCACTTAAGTTGCTTATTCGCTTTATTTATGCATTCAGTATTTTGCTTTATTTATTTTCATTTTGGAGACGATGGTGGCGATCTCCCTTCTTTAATCTTTAATCTGTCCTTAAATCTGACGAGATTTAGGAGGTAATCTTTAAAAAATGTTGTATTGTCGCTAGAAATGATAATTTTGTAAGACCCGGTAAAAGAGCTTCAAGAGTTTTTTTCCATCGCTTATCTAAAGAGTAAGCTACTATAAACATTTTTACATTTATTGTACTGTGCTTGAAATAGATTAATGTCTCTCAACTGCCATCGATCGCAATGTATTGTAATTCTTTTGAGTGCTCCTGTAGAAGAACTATTAATGATACAGACACTATTTTCGATAGAGAACTTTATCTTGAAATACTTAATACCATATATCAATTGTATTTTATTTGAAATAGTCGAATATCTCTGAAATAGACTTTTTACAGGCTGAGTGCCCATAGAGCGTGTATTGGAATTCTTTCGAGTGCTCTTGTAGAAGATCAGTAAATACTACATACACCCTTTTCAATAGGGTACACGGTACTAAAATCAAACCAAAATCATAAACACTTCTCAATCTTGTCGGAAAGTGTTAAAAAACAGATCATCCAGTTTCTGATGCCATGGGAAATCACTCGTGTCTTAGCTTTCATAGACCTCCTGTTTCTGATTTGAAAAGTTTCAAGAGATAGGCTATAAGTAGAACGAAGAATATTGTCAGACATGGGCCACTGTTCTTAACCTGTTCCCTCTCCCCATTGAAAAGACGCAACAGAGAAGACTCTCCTTCTTTGACCGATGTTGAGTTAGGCATCCCCGTTTTTTATTGCAATCGCCTGGATTTATTGGCATACATATATTAATACATTAAGGGAGGGCCTTAATACATTAAAGTCAGTGAACATCTGCCTTCAAAGTCTTTGGTCAACTACTGTTTGGGCAGAGAGTGAAAAAAATCTCGCCAAATTGGGCGACAAAAATTAGTTGATATCTTTTATAGTTGATGAGATGTCACTATACCTTTGCATTAATGAAGTATTTTATCTCAATCAAAAATGAATTAAGCTTGTATGATGTTCATCAAAAATGTTATGTAATTTAATAGACGCTCCAAGGAAGTCGATGCAATGTGAATGCATGTCATTTAATTAACATACAAACACCGCATCAGCTTAAATATTTGGGAATTTCACAAATTAATGTAAGGCTAAAAATGGGAAATGTGTCAGTTTATACATGGTGTTCCAGAAAGGATGTAACACGCTTTAATTGTTTGTCTAGTTGAGATAAGTGGACAATGTAAATTGAAAACATGTTCAAAATAAGGGGGGGGGGAGACTACGCAAAGAAAAAACTTCTCTCGTTAATTTTTAAAAAGTTAGTTCATGTGCTCCATACGCCATAGTTGCCAACTGCTCCGGAATATAATTAACCATTTTTTATAAAAAGTAATTTTTTGGCTTAATGTGTGGTTTTTAATAAATATAGGTTTTTTTCTTATGCTGGTGTTATGTTTAAAGAGCTATTCCAATTTTATAGGCATGAAAACAGTATCTGTGAACAATTTATTTCTTTACTAGTAATTTTTACTGTGGGGGGCGGCAATTTTATATTTTTGTCCGGGGCGGCAAAAACTGTTAGGGCCGGCCCTGCCGTCTGCAGACAGTCGGACACAAATAGCCAGTCCGGGCCTGGTTGCAATCGATGAGCATCGAATCTCTAAAAACCACTTTAATCAGTGACTTACCTACAGCCGCTGCGATGCAATGGAATCATTTTGTGTGCTGCTACAAAAGAACAATGAGCAATGTACATTGTATACTCTGTTTACGGTAATAGTGCTCGCCATCCGAAAACATTTATAAATTACGGATGAGAAAGTGTGGACAGATAGATAACACAAACCAAAAACTGTAAACATTGTTAACTTTTATCGCTTAAAAAAGAAAGGGGGAAATTAGAAAGATAAGAAATGGAAATTCTCGCTGTTGAAGGACAGGATGGTATACGCCCGTCGCTTACTATTATTATTACTATAACCACTAATAGTATTCATGACACTGATGTGCTCTGTTTTTTTCTTTTTCTTTTTTTTTTTAAAATCTATCATGCGGTGGCGTCTAATGCAAAAAGGGCGTCTTGAATAACGTCGGGAGGGGGGGGGGGAGGGGTGATGCGTCCACACCTCGTGTATACTGAGGTCGTTGAAGCCTGTCACAGAGAAACGCATCCCCTGATTTGCATAGGGCCAAGGGCGACCGCATGCCTCATTTCCCGTAAGAACGACCGTCAAGGACGGAGTGAGTAAAGCAGGCACGGGAGAGCTATCCGTACGGGGACGAGGTTTTGCAGAAAATTCCATTTAGTATCGTGTCGGGCAGGGGAGTAGCCAGGTGGGGGGGGGGGGATATCGGGATTATATCCCCCCCCCCCGAAAAAATTTTCCAGGCGCATATCCGCCCCGAAAAATTTTCCTGGCTACGCGCCTGGTATCGGGTCCTGCTCACTTAACTAAATTCCAGCAGCCCGATCCCGTACTGACTTTTAGTCTTTTTTGTCGGGCCTAATAGCTTTCTGAAAATTCGTGATAGCTCCGGACTGACTTTGTCTTTTTTTGGTTTTCTCGGGCTGGCCCTTGCTCGCTCTCTGAAAATTCGAGCAGCATCGGGGGCCTTGGCGGAAATGCCCGATGTTCGACAACCTTCGAGGAAAAAATGCAATGTCCAACAACACTCCAAAAAAGCATCCAAGTGTTCGGCACCTTTCGAGGAAAGCATCCAGTGTTTAACATTCGAGGGGAAACATCCAAGGCTCGATAACTTTCGAGGGAAACATCCACTGTTTGACAACATTCAGAAAGAAGCATCCACTGCTTGGCAACATTCAGAAAGAAGCATCCAGTGTTCGAAAACGTTCAGAAGGAAGCATCCAATGCTCGACAACTTTCGAGGGAAGAGAAAGTTATCGTTTTTGTCGAAAGTAGACAATGTCCTCGAAAGTAGATCGCTTCATATTGTTGAACCCGTTAACCATTGCTCGATTTAACTACTAGTTCATGGTGGGTCTATCGAACGCTTGCCACAGAGCTAAAGAACTTTTTTGACACTACTGGCTGTGCGGATCGATCGCCAAGTTGCTAGTATTTGAATCGAGCGATGGTAACGCCCGCACTTTTTCATCGTTGGGCTGTATTTGTTGGGTAAATGGTTGCGCTTCAAAGGGTTAAAAAATTTGAATTTGTAATGAATCCGGTAATAGGTTTCAACGAGCAAATTGTCTCGGTCCTCTTCACCCTCGTTATATCCAAGTTCTCTGACTTTATTTGTTGTTAACTGAGCGCAGAACGAGAGCATTCAAAGACCCACGATCGGAAGCAACGATGGGTACAGAAAGAAGAATCTTATGTCGCTACGTCTTTTGCTACATTCAGCCACATGCAAATGAAATCGGACTGGAAAGTGTTCCCATAATCGACGGGGCCGGCACGCTTTATCTGACACCTGCCTCCACCTGAAAGGGGATCATTATCATTCGATTCTGGGTGAAGGGCAGTGGAATAACTAGTCGGTTTGACTGACAAGGTATGGGCTAGGGAGGAATGGAAAACAGAGCACTTAAGTTGCTTATTCGCTTTATTTATGCATTCAGTATTTTGCTTTATTTATTTTTCATTTTGGAGACGATGGTGGCGATCTCCCTTCTTTAATCTTTAATCTGTCCTTAAATCTGACGAGATTTAGGAGGTAATCTTTAAAAAATGTTGTATTGTCGCTAGAAATGATAATTTTGTGAGACCCGGTAAAAGAGCTTCAAGAGTTTTTTTCCATCGCTTATCTAAAGAGTAAGCTACTATAAACATTTTTACATTTATTGTACTGTGCTTGAAATAGATTAATGTCTCTCAACTGCCATCGATCGCAATGTATTGTAATTCTTTTGAGTGCTCCTGTAGAAGAACTATTAATGATACAGACACTATTTTCGATAGAGGAACTTTATCTTGAAATACTTAATACCATATATCAATTGTATTTTATTTGAAATAGTCGAATATCTCTGAAATAGACTTTTTACAGGCTGAGTGCCCATAGAGCGTGTATTGGAATTCTTTCGAGTGCTCTTGTAGAAGATCAGTAAATACTACATACACCCTTTTCAATAGGGTACACGGTACTAAAATCAAACCAAAATCATAAACACTTCTCAACCTTGTCGGAAAGTGTTAAAAAACAGATCATCCAGTTTCTGATGCCATGGGAAATCACTCGTGTCTTAGCTTTCATAGACCTCCTGTTTCTGATTTGAAAAGTTTCAAGAGATAGGCTATAAGTAGAACGAAGAATATTGTCAGACATGGGCCACTGTTCTTAACCTGTTCCCTCTCCCCATTGAAAAGACGCAACAGAGAAGACTCTCCTTCTTTGACCGATGTTGAGTTAGGCATCCCCGTTTTTTATTGCAATCGCCTGGATTTATTGGCATACATATATTAATACATTAAGGGAGGGCCTTAATACATTAAAGTCAGTGAACATCTGCCTTCAAAGTCTTTGGTCAACTACTGTTTGGGCAGAGAGTGAAAAAAATCTTGCCAAATTGGGCGACAAAAATTAGTTGAAATCTTTTATAGTTGATGAGATGTCACCATACCTTTGCATTAATGAAGTATTTTATCTCAATCAAAAATGAATTAAGTTTGTATGATGTTCATAAAAAATGTTATGTAATTTAATAGACGCTCCAAGGAAGTCGATGCAATGTGAATGCATGTCATTTAATTAACATACAAACACCGCATCAGCTTAAATATTTGGGAATCTCACAAAATAATGTAAGGCTAAAAAGGGGAAATGTGTCAGTTTATACATGGTGTTCCAGAAAGGATGTAACACGCTTTAATTGTTTGTCTAGTTGAGATAAGTGGACAATGTAAATTGAAAACATGTTCAAAATAAGGGGGGGGGGGAGACTACGCAAAGAAAAAACTTCTCTCGTTAATTTTTAAAAAGTTAGTTCATGTGCTCCATACGCCATAGTTGCCAACTGCTCCGGAATATAATTAACCATTTTTTATAAAAAGTAATTTTTTGTAAATAATTTTTTAAGAGGTAAAACCCACACATTTAACCTCGAAATTTTCCTATAATTTAAGCCCAAAATTACTGTTCACAAGAAGTGGTTAAATTATATTCTGGAGCAGTTGGCAACTCTGCATACACTAGCCTATCTCCAAATCAGTGGCGGCCCGGGGTCAAAAATATTAGTGCAGCCGGAAACATATGACCCCCCCCCTCCACACACACACACTTCCTCCGGACAGGAATGGAAAATCTTTGTTACTGAATTCGAAAGCTGGCGGATTAAGCCCTCACCCAGGATTTTTAAAAAAAAAAATCTGATGTGTCCAACACATGACTTCCTTGCACGTCTATTAGAACAAAAATATTTTCGACGCACTTCCTCTAAACTTATTTGTTTGAAAGAGATAAAATATCAATAACAGTAAGATTTAGCGATTTCTAGCCAAATATTTCGATATCGCCAAGCTGAGTTCAATTTGAAAGATTTCCTTCTGACACTTTATTTGGCGATATTTCACCAAAAGCCGACAAACTCGAGATAGTCTGCGAGATTTTGGGGATAGCCAAAGTAGTCATTGACCACAGGCTTTCAATGAATTGAATGCATCATACACCTCAATGTATTTAAAGTCATTTGGCTCACCCTGTAAATAAATTCTCAGTCGATTGCTGTCAAAAAAGATATTGAAAACAGTTAGATATTACAATAGTTCTAAATACAAAGTTCAAAAATCTACGGGTTAAAGTTTTAGAGTTATACAAAATACGAAATAATTTTTGGCGCCAAATTTGGCGATATTTCGGCGAAACTCGTCAATGTCGACGACATTTGGCGAGATTTTAAGCATGAACCAAACAATGACAGATTATCGCCAAATTTGGCGATATTTCGCCAAAACTCGCCAAGAACGATGACAAATGGCGATACTTTGGGCATGGACCAAATGACTGACTATCGCCAAATTTGGCGATATTTCGCCAAAACTCGCCAAGGTCGAGGACAGACGGCGAGATTTTGGGCATGTACCAAACAATGACTGTCTACAGTTGTATTATATTGAAGATGTCCATAGACATTAAAGTACTGAAATTCTTTTCGGTGGTCCTGTAAATAAACTCTCCAGTAGATTGGAACCAAAAATCGAGATGCACAACTAGATGTTACAACATTCTTATATATGAAATTTCATAATAGTTTTTGAGATTTGAGAGTTAAATATGCACACACGTACACCAAAAGTCGCCAAGCTTGGCGACTTTTGGCATAGTTCTTGAGGGAGGCACGTGACCGTGGTCGGACCATTACCTAACTTATGTGGTAGGACGGTATTGTGCTTGAAATGGATGAATGCCCCTAAAATTGCCATTGACCGTAATGTATTGGAAATCTTTTGAGTGTTCCTGTAGCAGAACTATAAATGATAAAGACACTTTTTTTAATGGAGAAATTCATTTTCTAACTCTTTACAGCATATATCACTTCTGAGTCGTTTGAAATAGCCCAATACCTCTAAAAAACGCTTTGATGAATTTCGGCCCATAGAGCGTAATGTATTTCGAATCTTTTGGGCGGTTCTGTAGATAAACTATCCAGTCGAATGGAACCGAAAGGGGAGGTGCACAACTAGATGTTACAACAATCCTAAATATAAAGTTTCAACATTCTACGCCTAATAGTTTTTGAGATATGCGAGTTTAATGAATTTCGGCCCATTGAGCGTAATGTATTTCGAATGTTTTGGGCAGTCCTGTAGATAAACTATCCAGTCGAATGGAACCAAAAGGGGAGGTGCACAACTAGATGTTACAACTATCCAAAATATGAAGTTTCGACATTCTACGCCTAATAGCTTTTGAGTTAGGCGAGTTTAATGAATTTCGGCCCATAGAGCGTAATGTATTTCGAATCTTTTGGGCGGTCCTGTACATAAACTATCCATTCGATTGTCACCAAAAGGGGAGGTGCACAACTAGATCATAGAACAATCCTAAATATCAAATCTCAAC
This sequence comes from Cheiracanthium punctorium, assembly GCA_038373885.1. Lineage (NCBI taxonomy): Eukaryota > Metazoa > Arthropoda > Arachnida > Araneae > Cheiracanthiidae > Cheiracanthium > Cheiracanthium punctorium. The sequence continues at coordinate 162,885 of JAWZYV010013034.1, forward strand.
ATTCTACGACCAATAGTTTTTGAGATATGCGAGTTACATACATACGTACGTACGTACGTACAGACGGCATGGAAAAACTGGCCACAATAGACTCGCCGCTGGTCAAAATGAGTTGCAGACGCGTTAATATGATCGTGCATGCTAGCCTACGATGAGATGCATCGAAAAAAATTTTTTAATTCAATTTAGAGGTAGTCAAAATCGGTTTTTTTGTCGAAATTTGGCCCCCAAAATTTTTCGGGATCACATTACTTCCTTATACTACGTACAAGGAAGTAAAAAGGGAATTACATAAAAAATGTAAGAGATCCTATTTTACTTCCATAACATGGACATAAATTTCAACCAGCCGCTCCTATCCTCAAAATTGCATTAATCCGTGTCTGATTCGAAGTTTCCTGAGAATTTTCTTTTGTAATAACTTGAGAAGAAAAGAAAAAAAAAACTTACTTATTTTTTATAAGTCAAATCAATCCTCCTTTCTTTTTAACCGACGAAAAACGGAGGAGGTTCTCAAGTCGACGCGTATATTTTTTTTTATGTATGATCACGCAGAACTTTTTACAGAGTAATCCAACTTTGATAATTCTTTTTTTATAAACTTGCGAATCAGTCAGTGATGTCCTCATAAAAAGGCGTTGTTTTAATTTAGATATTATTAATTTTAAAAGCTCTTTAAAATTCCCCATTTTAAAGAATTTTCTCGCTCGCCATGTCCTCTTAATGCCAGTTCTTGCTTACTTAAAAACAAAACTGCTTTGATGGGTAATTGCATGAAGCGTCTATTGAGGCTTACCTTCTTGATAAATTCAGCAATATAAAGTCGAAAGTTTTCCTTTAATGCGTCAGCAATTTAATTCCCACTTCTTATCAACTCTTTAAATTTTAAAGAATTTTTTAAATGCTCGATTGAGCTTTCATGTGTTTTACATGCTCGTGTGATGGTGGTTAATCCATCCTATCCAGTACCATTCCAAACGCTCTTTTTTTTCTCAACGATTAAACACGGCCAACAAAACATTTTTTGTAAATAAAAATTGCCCCATAGCCACGAGAATAGTGCATATCATGATGAATGGAAGCTACGACCATGCGAACCTGCCTTTTTCTTATGAATGGAAAATTTTGGTGTCGGTCTATTTTCTTTTAGTGATTGTCGTTTATCATCTTCTTTCCATGTATTAAAGAGTTTCAAGCAAGACTCAAACAGGATAATAACGGGGCTCCATGTTTCAAAACGGTTAAATCATAGAATCCAATAACACATGGACACAGTAACAAATAAAGCTAAAAACTTTCAACCTTCCCAGACAACAACAAAAAAAAAAAACTATTGTTTCCGTTAGAATGGGCTAAAACAACGGTTCTCAACCTTTTAAAGTCGTGCCCCCCTCCCCCAACAAAGGCTAACTTACAGTGATGCTCCCCCCCCCCTCTCACATTTTTCAGCATACATTGAGTTTTTTAATCTTTAATAATGAACATCTTAAGTGAAAATGGATATATTTTTGAGTAAAAATGAGAATAAATAAGATGATTTTTTAAAAACATGCATCACTACTTGCTCTATAGTTTTTCTCGCCCCTCCCCCCTGCAAACGTTCTGCGGGGGGCGCCCCCCCCCTCAGGTTGAGAAACACTGGGCTAGAACATATATTCTGTGTCTTTATTCTCTCCCTCACTTCTCGTCCGAGCTAATCAGTTCGTCGAATTCACAAGTGCAGCAAAAGTCAAAAAACCTTTCTTCAGCTGAGTCTTAGCTAAAACACCCTATGCTATCCTAAGCCGGAGAAACTGCTTACGTGTTGTTACCATGGCAACGGTGCTGCCAATTCCTTAATCAGCGCTGAGGGTTGTAGCAACGACTTTCGCAGTTGAATTGCGGGAAGATTAAAGGGGTTTTTTTTTTTCTGAATGAGCGATCCGGCCATTACTACAATACGTTTTTTTTTTTTTTTTTTTTTTTTTTTTTTTTTTTTTTTTAGATTTTTAAAAAATTTTATCATAGGAATTCCGTAATTCTAATCTGAATTTAAGAAAATTTACAGAATAAATTATTTTAAAGTATGCGCTGATAATTTCAAGTGCAGCCCGGCAGTACTTGCTGTATCCCACGAGCCGTTACTGCTCCAAATTAAGTTAAAAATAGTCTGGTACTGCCATCTGTTGTGTAAAATGAGCTATAAAATATCCGTGCATAAGAATTGAAATGCTCTTATCTATTTAGAGCATAACTTTTGAACACTATTACCCAGAAATATCACGGGCACGAGAAATAGAGGGAGAACGCTCAGCCCGTGATTTTGACAAGAGCGAGAAGGAAGGAGTTGAGTAGTTTAAATCTACAACCTCCCTCCCCTTTTTCTCATTTGGAGGGGGAAAAACATTTAAATTGTTGGCTCTTTTATCGATGAAAAGACGCAGCGAAGAAAAACTCTCCCTTCTGTGATCGGCGTTTCTTCCTAACTTGGGTCCTAGAATAATACACCTTTGGGGACAGAAGGTATTTATCTTCACAGTCGGATCTTTGTAGGAAAGAGAGAGAATAGGTTAAACATAAGAGTCAAAGATTAAAAATGTTTTAAAAATCTGATGTGAGCATACGCCAATTTTGGTGATACATTGTCCTCAAATTTGGCGAGATTTTGGTCATAACCTTAAGAAAGCTGTATATCACTATTAATGTAATTTTGCCAGACCCTTTAAAATAGCTTTTAATGCTGAGCTTTAAATGAAGAGTAAGCAAAGCAGGTATGGTATAATTGTTTACATGTTTTATAATATATTGAATTGTGTTTGGAATTCATTAATGTAGTGCCACAGGTGATGCCACAGACCGTAATGTATTCAGATACTTTTCAGTGTTTTTGCAAAGAACTATTAATGCCACAGACACTATATATTTTTGATGAACAACATTATTTTGTAATCCATAATAACATAAATCAATTTTGTTTTGTTTGAAATAGTCGGATATCCGTAAAATAAGCTTTAAAGTATGTGTGACCATACATAGATCGTCATGTATTTCAATTCTTCTGATGAGTGCTCCTGTAGAAGAACTATAAATGTCACAGATACTATTTTCGACATAGAGCATTATTTTGTAATCCATAATAACGTAAATGAATTTTGTTTTGTGGTTGTTTGTAGTCGAATATCGCTAAAATAAACGTTAATGAATGTCTGCTCATAGAGTGTAATATATTGGAATTATTTTGGGCGCTCCTGTAGAAGAACTATAAATGATATATACACCAATTTTCAATAGGGTACATGGCACAGTACATAGGAATAACATAAATACATTTCGTATTGATATATGCATATTTACGGTAATTACAGCACAGGATAGACAGACGAATCAAACCGAAAGCATAAACACTTTCCGACCTCGTTGGAAAGTGTTGTTAAAAAAGAAAAGCAGTTTTTAAGGAAGAAATTTGCAAACATGTTTACTGATATCCATGCAATTAACGAAAACTCTACAATTGTGATCGAACAAAATCGACGTTTCGCAACAACGCTTTTGCTCTCCGGCGTTTTAGAGTTTCATTGGAAAAAAACCGAATCTCGCCAGACGAGTCTGAGGACAAAACAAAAACAACACGACTGGCCACCGGTCAGTGGCCTGAGCAGTGGGACAAGGACGCGCGGGGACTGTCCTTGACCCTCTGGAAGGCGCACATACGAATTCAAAGCGGCAACAAAGTTTCTCTGGTCACGAAAGCCCGGTGCTTGAGAACTCAATATGCATGTTTATGAGAGTTTACTGGTGAAAATCAGTTTTTTTTTTTCCATGGGGCGGCACGCTAAGGCTTTGTACGTGACGTGTAGACTTATGGTGCTGAATTTAAATGGTGCTTTTCAACATTCCGCACCTATGGGCGCCAACGTTTCTATCTACTGATTTTTCTCTGAACACCCCGTGAATTTAGGGCACCCATAATCAGGAAAAAATTTCGAGGGGGGGGGGTGCAAGTTTTTTCATTGTGATAGTCAGTGGCGCCCATGGCCAGGCACAGTATTGTCGAGATTTTGGAAAGGCAGTCTGAAACTGGCCCTCAGGCCCTAGACACCCCTCCCCTCAAAAAAAAAAAAAAAAAAAAAAAAAAAAAAGTTTTAGTCTTTTCGCTCTGTAGTTTTTTTTTTAAAACAGTGTAGAAGTATTGCACCTTAAATTTACTGTAGAATACATATACAAAACCTTATACATGATTTCCATCCAGTAACCTCTCCGTAAAGATTTGTTTATATTTTTCCAAAGATTGAAAGAAAGAAATCGTGAATAACCGATGCTTATCATGTAAACTAATATGTACACTGCTGGCCACCCAAATTGCAACACCAAGAAAAACAAGAGATATCACAACAAAATTTATTGTGTAGATAACATGTTGACCAAGTAACAAATGATTAAATTTACAGCATTCTATGAAGCGTGGTTCCTGCCAAAATCAGTACCCAGAGTAGCCGCCGTTGTTGGAGATCACAGCTGCCACACGCCTCGGCATTGATTCAAAGAGACTTTGAATGTGTTCTTGGGGTACAGCAGACCAAGCAGCTTCCACACGTTGCCAAAGTTGATCTGGTGTGACAGCTGGGGATGAACTCTGGGTCAGTCGTTGAGCAACCATGGACCACATGTTTTCTATCGGCGAAAGATCCGGAGAGCGCGCCGGCCAGGGAAGCAATTCAATCTGGTGATTGACGAAGAACCCTTGGACAATGCGTGCCACGTGTGGCCGTGCATTATCCTGCTGAAATATGGCTGTTGGCAAGCCCTGAAGGTAAGAAAGGACAACTGGCTCCAACACCTCGGAGATGTAGCGCTGGCTGGTTAAAGTACCGGCAATGCGTACTAGAGGAGTGCGAGAGAGATATCCGATACCGCCCCATACCATAATACCCGGTGCAGGACCAGTGTGACGGTGCATAATGCAGCTGTTCAGCATCCTCTCTCCACGGTGTCTCCAGACTCGAATCCGACCGTCGTGGTGTTGCATACAGAAGCGTGACTCGTCAGTAAAGAGAATTTCATTCCATTCTGTCGTCCACATCCTTCTTTCATCGCACCATTGGCGGCGGAGACGTCTGTGGTTCCGCGTCAGAGGTAGACAAAGCAACGGACGTCTTGCGGACAGACCATTCTGCTGTAAACGACGTCGAATGGTACGCGCAGACACTGGATGATGCGTTACAGACTGAATCTGCTGTGATATGGTTCGTGATGTGACTGAGCGGTCCGTCACTGCCATGCGTACAATCTGCCTGTCATCACGTGACGTGGTGCACTGAGGTCGATGCGGTCGATCACGTCTGTCCGTCGTACCCTCCTGCACCCAACGATCACATATCCGCATCACAGTTGTTTGGTTTCGTCCAATACGACGACCGATTTCCCTGAAAGATAACCCACAATCTCGGTATGCCACTATCCTTCCTCTGTCAAACTCGGATACTTGATCAAAAGATGATCGTTGTTTCCTACGAGGCATAATTTATCGTTTTTTTGAAAAAAAAGCAAGAAAAACACAATTGCTGTACTTGAAACCGTCGAAATCTCCAAGCCTTAAATAGCGCTTTGAGGTGGCGCCACAGGCGCGCTTGATGTGCGTCTGCGCTGAAATTCTAATCATTTGCATATCTCACCTCAGCTAATGCATGTTGTAAATTTCATATTATTTGCATGCTTCCTTCAGGGTGTTGCATTTACGATGGCCAGCAGTATATATATATATATATATATATATATATATATATATGTAGTGAAGCTAAAATACTTATTGTGTTCCTAGTGTTACCTTTGTTTATTTGAACTTTTTTTTTAAATATTAAATCTCTAACCCACTGATGGCCATTATTCACAGGCTTCACAAAACGTGGCGGCTCGTGGGTTATTTAAATGGAGGTTCACAAAATTAAATTCGGAAATTAAATATGCAGATACGACGCACCTTACAAGTTAAAATATATTTGCATTTCCAGCAGTGAAAGGAAAACAATGCACGCAACGGAAAGAAAACAAGTCATCTTGGATCTTACATTTCGTCGCTAAGATAAATTTTAGAAAAAATAGTGTCTTGATTTTTTCTTTCAATTTTTTTTTTTTTTTTCAAAGGATGACATTGAAAAATGCCATTGATGTAGCGCCGAAACACTTATTTGACTCCCATCTTAATTATTGACACTAGTTCGTAAAAAATACTGTAGTGAAAAATCATAAAAATTAAAAAAATAATAAGAATACAAAAAAAACTGTATTAACTAACCAAACACAATAAGCCAAGAGAGAATCCAAAGGAGATAACGGCAAAAAAATCTGCTGTGAGCACAATAAAATTGTGCGAACGAAAGCGCCTCGCTTTCCCCGCAACTCTCTCTCAATCTCTCGGCGTCATTCCTCAGAGACCGGTTGAAAGGGCCACTCGGATCGATCACACGTGCGAGCGACGAAAGACTATGCTGTAGTAACCTACGATGCAGTGCGTTAGCTATAATAAACGCGTTTAATAATAGAGGGGGGTGGGGGCGAGTAAAACTCGTGTTTTAAATTCACAAAAATCTAGAAGTGTACTTAATATATTTTTAAAATTTAATTTGTTGATGTGTTTATTCTTTAGTTTTTCCTCTGGGGGTTCACGTGCTCATGTGCTCAAATGAAGGAGCCGCCACTGTTCACAAATATAAATGCTTTATTTACCCTTTTCAATTGTGTTGCAGAAAACTCTACTAATTCCTGGGTTCGTCGTTCTAAAGTCCAGTTGGTGTAGAAAGTTCTAGTAGATTTCACTAGTCAGGAGGGAAAACAAACTTTATTGCCTCTAGAACTTCGTCGAACAATCAGCTGTACAAAATTCACTCCTAATGGCCAGTAGCTTGTTTATAACAGTCCGCTTAGTACAAAGGCGTTCACAAATACTGTATTTCTCCCACAAAATAAAACACTTCCATAGTCCGAAATTCAGTAGAAACTTACTAGGAAAATCGTAAACAGTCCCTCAAGACTCAGCAATGCGAAAATATCGCTTCTATAGCGTCAATACAAAGCCTTCAGCTTTCACGGACATCTGCTTTCTGATCAAGCAGAAGCACGACTGGACTGACTGAACTGAGCAACCAGCGCTGCTTTTACAGATTACGACGAACAATGGGAAAGCTTCCAAAAATAACTATACGTGGAATGTAGTAGAACAAACTCGATTATGATTGCGTAATACTAGAGTAATATTAGGCTATTATGCATGTCAATGCAAGAAAACTAACTTTACAAGCCCCATTGGAAAAATGGCGCCAAATGTCCGCGCCAATACAAATTTGGCGATTTTTGGGAAAAAATCGCAAATTTGGAGCAAAAAATAAGCCCCCTAAAGGGAGGTTAGCGAAGGCCTATGACCCATATTTCTCGAGATTTCTAGAAAATAATATATTAATCAACGGAGGAGCCCCAAAAACTCCATATCTCGCGTTCTAGTTAACCGATTTTAATGCAACAAAATTCTAAAGTTAACTATTTGACGCGTAGAATACGAATTTTAAACTATTTTAAACCCAGAACAGCGGGTCGCCCCGAAAATTCGTAACAGTAGTGTACCTGGTACCAGGGACGTACCCAGAAAAAAATTTCGGAAGGGGTCCAAACTGTGAAAAAGGCAGAATTTTATACAACAAAACTTCATCATTATTATTTTGTTTACAAAAACTGAAATTTCGGAGGGGGTCCGGACCCCCTGGACCACCCCCCTGGGTACGTTCTTGCCTGGTACTGTATTTAGGAATTACATGCATAAGTACTAATCAAGGAATACGTACGGCAGAGCACGGACGGACATATAGACAAAACGGAATCACAAACACTTTTCTACTTTGTTGGAAAGTGCTAATAAAAACAAAAAGTTCTATTTTCAGCGGTGCAAATTCTTAAAGTTAATTTTGGCAAGTGCCGTAATTTTTGCTTCCGAGTGTATAGATCTTATTTGACGGTAATTTAATTTCTAGACTAGTGGCATCAAGTTAATGGATGGTGAAACATGGATTTAAAACTAGTTTTAATTTATGTTGATGGAGAATCATAACATGACATATTATTAAAATTTTTTTTTATTTTATTTTAATCAGTACAATTTCTAAACTTAAAAAAAAAATCTGGGAAATTTTTAAAGTGGTTGAATGTTTTAGGTTTTTAAAATTGACTCCGAAACTTTCGCTCTATTTATAGTATGTGCGTGTGTGTTAAATCTTGCGTATTTTCGTGAACAGCCAATACGCCATAAAAATTCATAGTGCACTGAATTCGCGAAAGGTGAACTACGATATAGCAATATTAGACATCAAGGAGTTCACAATACTGGTTTTATGTTTGTGTGCGCTGTAAAAAAAAACTTTCTCCTCAGACACCTGTTCCTCGATAATGACTCATAGTCCGCAGCTGTCGACGGAGCAGGTACTTTATCCAGCCTTCCCATATAGGTGTTGTAAATGCCACAGCATACACGTGCATTTCGAGCTCTTTCAAGGGCGCTTTTCATCTGTGTTGGTGCCTGATAATTTTTTAACACGCAGTAATGTTCGGATGACCCTGACCATTTGTGGGTCGGGCCCAGTGCCCCTACAATAGACTGGGCGGGGGAGGGGGGGCGGCGTGTTAGCCCAGTAGTTAAGGCGTTGGACAGGTAACCAGAAGGTTGCGGGTTCGATTCCGACGTACCACTGAAGACCACCGTGTACGTGCGATGTATGTGCACGTTAAATCCGTGATTTTTAAAGATTCCTCAACGGTAACTAGCAGTTTCCGAGGGGGCCACTATTCAGAATTAACCCCTTTTGATGATGGTCCAAACTATGGTCGGTAACTCCAGGAAAGGCGTATGTATGTATCTCTAAACTACACAGTCGGTGACGTGAGCTGTCTTATCCCGGCAAACAAACAAATATACAGGGAGAGGGCTGTAGCAATCCGATTGGTAGGATGTCGAACTCTGGGTCAACCGACTCGGGTTCGAATCCCGGCTGATCTAAGACAGCTCTCCACACTGTGCGACCGTGCACGTTAAATCTGTGCGAATAAATCTCCTTCCTCTGGGCCTGTTTGACCACCGATTAGATAATAAACATCCGGTTTAGAGGCGGAAACAGAGCAAACCACATTGTTGATTCGTAATATTAATAGTAAAATATCTACAATTAATCCCCTCCTCGGCAATTTCATTTGGATTCACCTTTGGCAGCTTGCCAATATTCCACGCGAACCGCAGTCAGACAGTAGGTCGGTAATTGGGAATGACCCCCCCCCCTCTTTTTTCTGGTAATGCTCTAAATTGTGAAGAACACCGAACCTTCTACGCTCTGGGAGATACCAAGGCAGACGTTCATACCTTATAAAGCAATTCAGTACATCTAAGCTGCCAGTAATCGGTGATTTAATAATAAAATATGCAGACCTAAATGGTTAGTAACTAATTTAATCTTCGTTAATTTTGCCTAAAGCTTTTATGCAAATGACGATGGGGGGGGGGGGTATTTTCTTCCGATCGAAACGATGGTATAGTTGTATCTCTTTTAACCCTTTGAAGCGCAACCCTTTCCCAATGCCGAAAAAAGTACACCCGTTGCCATCGTTCGACTTAACTACCAGCAACAGGGCAGTCAATCGAAATGTCTATCGCGTGCCACGAAGCTCAAATCCTTTTTGGACACAGCTGGCTGTGCCGCGCAGCACGCGATGGACGATTCGATCGACCGCCCTGTTGCTGGTAGTTAAGTCGAGAGATGGCTACGGCTGCACTTTTCTTCTTTCGGCAGTCTATCTAGTTTTTATTCTGTATTTAAGTATGTTTTCACCACATTCTCCAGCTTTCAGTACATGCCGATACTGATGAAAATGATTCTGACATCCATTTGGCAAATAATATCGATCATTTTTACGGGAAATGATGTGCTCAGTAGAAAAGGATTCTCGTGTAACCTGTCCTCCTTGAAGTATTGTCATTGAAATCCAACTGATTCTTCGGGAATCAAAACAGTCAAAATATCAGTTTTGTGTCCTCATGACGAGGAGACAGTGCGTTAACCCTTTAACGCGCAGTGTTCCTGCTCTGGGAACACCAAACTGACGTTTTGACTGTTGCCAGTCACGACGAATAGATTTTATTTCTATAAAAATAGTTGCGGGTGACATAGCTCCACGAGAATCCTTTACTTTTTGGCACGTCATTTCCCGTAAAAAATGGTCACGATTATTTTAACAGCACTGACATCTGCTGAAAAATGGAAGACTGCAAGAACTGCTGAATAGATTGCCCAATGCTGAAAAAAGGGCAGCCGTTGCCATCGCTCGACTTAACTACCAGCAAGATGGCGGGCGATCGAAACGTTCATCGCGTGCCACAGATCTATAGACCCTTTTTTGACGCAGATGGCTGGGCAGCCGCTGCCATCGCTCGACTTAACTACCAGCAAGATGGCGGACGATCGAAACATTCATTGCGTGCCACAGATCTAGAGACCCTTTTTTGACGCAGCTTGCTGTGCCGGCACAGCAACCACCACCAGCAACCACTACCAGCATCGCTCGACTTAACTATATCGGCCATCAGCAACCACCACCAGCAACCACTACCAGCATCGCTCGACTTAACTACCTACCAGCCTACCTTTTTTTGACGCAGCTGGCTGTGCGGGCACAGCCAGATGCGTCAAAAAAAGGGTCTCTAGATCTGTGGCACGCGATGCACGTTTCGATCGTCCCCAATCTTGCTTGTAGTTAAGTCGAGCGATGGCAACGGCTACCCTTTTTCAGCATTGGGAAAGGGTTGCACCTGAAAGGGTTAAAAGGTTAATGGGTGTTATTTTACAAAGTTTTTAATCAATTTTACCTCTAAATGCTAGTTTTTTGTCGATCTAATCAGTGGCACATCATCTGGGATGGCTAAACTAGCTACGAAGCCTGATGAATATTAGTTTCCATAAAAGTATCAGAATAACATTCTGGAATTGATGTATTTCGATCATTCTTCAAAGTCGAGATCATTCAAGATTTCTGAAGAGAAATCGGCAAAAAGTTCCTCCAGTTTCTATGGAGGAAACTTTTCGCATGGTCTCCAAACATTTACTGAGACAGGTTAGATTAGGTTACGGCAATACACGAGGGGTATCTGCCAAGCAGGAGAAGGGCAGGAGGACTTTTTAAGGGTTTCTAACACGTATTCACGTTACATCTCCTGTAAACCGCCCATAACTCCAGCCAGACCTTTAGATCGACACCAAGCGGGATCCCAGAACCCTGAATCTGCACTCTTTAGCTATCTTCCAATGTTCAGTGTCTTATCCACTCGGTCATTGGTCGGCAAAACATTTACTGGAGTGAGAAAGCCCACCTTTGGGACTTAGCGTATGCGCCACTAATTCTAATATATTAAACACAATGAACCCTTTTTTCCCGTATACTGAATGGAACTACTTTTGCAAAGCATATCTCCAGTAGTAAAATATATAAAATGTGCAGGATTGTCTGCCGATATTTCGTATACATTGTATCTTCATGTCACTCAAATCTTGTCACAGAAAAGAACAATACTCTGAAAAAGGTTAACGTATCTTAATTCAAGAAAAAGAAAAAACCACCTAGCTAATGCCAGCTGACATTACAGTGAAGTACAGTTCTATCAAGTTACTCATCCGTTTGACAAACTTCAACCTACGTGAATTGAACAGTGCCTATAAATTTTTAAGTCTGTTTAATTTGAAATCTTCCATTCATCTTTTGGGTCTTTGTCCTTTCTTCTTTTTAACTTCCTTGTACGAAGCAAAGGAAGGTCTTGTTTTCGTTTAATTTGCTGCCGAATGGTCTCTAATGCGATCGCGACTAAAGAGTCTTATGGATTATTCGGCTGTGGCTTTATGTTTCAAATTCGGCTTTGCTGGCAGAACTGGCGCCATGTACACACTGTTTAAATTAACATGTGCCCTCCATGGATTTCGGCGGTTCTCCAGTGAAGTCGTCCGTTTCAGACATAACTCGGCAAGTTCCGTCCGTAGACGCCACAATATAACCCTTTCTTTCCAGAATAGAACTTGGCATTTAACTCTTGTTTTAAAGAGGTTACAGGAGTTGGCTTTTAAACCACAACAACATACGCTTATGTATGATACAAAGCATGGGTTTCTTAGATGCAGCTTGCGGTTCTGCTAGGAAGAACTAACAGCGCGTGACCGCTTGCTGATTATAGATTTGGGAGGGGGAAGTGGTTGAAGAATATAATAGGTTCAGTTTTCTCATCTTCATTAAGAGCAGGGCCTGATTATCACTTTTTGATACTGTAGGCCTGCTATCATTTCGACCCCCCCCCCTTTAACTTTCTCCTATTCCATTGCACAAGACGCATTAAAAAAAGAAAAATCGGATGTGGACACCACATGACTTCCTTGTACGTCTATTATATCATAAATATTATCGGCACACTTCATCTAAACTTATTTCATTTCAAAGAGATTCAATACTGCAGCAATACCACGGTTTAGTGATATCTAGCCGAATATTTGCGATATCGCCAAGCTGGGTTCGGTCTTGGAGATTTATTTTTGTACTTAACTAGCTGTAGCACCCGTTCTTCTCACGGAAGGGATATTGTTAAACCAACAAATGCAAATAAAAAATATAAGTAAAAATCATTAAACATACTTTGGTTATACATTTAATCGTCTATAAAAACTTCTTTACAACATTAGTCAGGCATATTCTAACTATACTTGATGTTTTTTTTTAAATACTGTTTATAATGTGCATCATAATCAGCGAGTGTGCCGTATAAGTCTTTCTTGTTCCATAAAATATTTCTTCAAAATTGGAATCTATATTAAAATCGTCTACTAAAACTGTTTTAAAATCCTCGCTAGGCATATTTTAACTTCACCTTTATTTACACGAATATAGACACCAATACTCGAATTAATAAGGAGTAGGGTTATGCAATTTCTCAACAAATATGGAAGATATCGCTAAGCTGGGTCCAGTTTCGGGATTTATTTTTATTTATGCCAAACTTAGGGGTAAATCACCAAAAATGGCATCCTCGGCGACTTTTCACATGTAATCTGTTAACCCTTGAAAAATGATTCGCCGTTTCGCCAGATACACAAAAATCTTTGTCTGAAATTGACAGCACTCAAGAGCTAAAAAATACGTCAGAAACACCTTTATTTGCCAATCACCCTCTATTGAGGTCGATTTATGAAAAACCTTGAAAAAGGCTTTATGAATTTGTGTTCGTTACATTTTAATGCAAGATTTTTATGGCTATCTTCATTTTCCATCTATATATGAAGATGAAAATAACGTTTTGTCTCCTCACACATTTGGGCACGAACTCTAAGAAATGATGAAAAAGTCTTAGGCATTCGTGTTCGTTTTCTAAAGCAGGGATTTTATGGCTATCTGTAATTCCCTTTGAGGTCCAATAGCAAATTCGAAAACAACGTTTTAACCCCTTATCCCCGTTTTGATGTGCATTCTAAAGAACCCTGATGAATTTTAAGCATTTGTGTTTACTATACTTTTAAGTAAGAATTTTACGGCTATCTCTTTTTTCCTTTGATATATGAAGGGCAAGGGCGGATCCAGAAACTTTTTTCGGAGGGGGCGAAAATCGTGAATACTTATTTTATCTAGTGTAAAGTGCACTTAATATTTGGGAAAACCCCATTTATCTAGTGTAAATATATTTTTCTCGGAGGGGGCGCGCGCCCCTGCGCCCTCCCTATGGATCCGCCTTTGATGAAGGGAAATGTGAAAAGAACGTTTTGGGTCCTTACTCCCTTTGGTTACGAATTTTAAAAAACTATGAATTTTAAAGCAAGAATTTTATGGCTGTCTCTTTTTTTCCTCTGAGACATTGAAAAGAACGTTAAAGAACGTTTTGGCGCGCATCAAGTTTATATATTGTAATGCTATTGATTGCGAAGTTTGAACTGGAACCTAAACAATAAAATAATTTTAATTCCACTTATAAAATATTCTGGTACTATTTTACCCTATCCTTTCAAAAAACTCAATTTCCAAATATATCTCCATTTTGCGATGACAATAAATAAATCTCGAGGACAATCATTCGGAAAGAAGTGCAAATTTATTGAGGCAGCAAGTTTTTATACACGGTCAGTGGTACGCCTTAGCAAGCAGAGTTTAATAATACTATGTAATAACTCCCACACAAGTTGCGCCAAAAGTCGTCATCATTGGCGACTTATTTGGCGATAAATCGCCAAATAAGGTTGGGAAAAAAATCTTTCGAAAAGTGAACCCATCTAGGCGATATTTTCATTATGTGGCGGGAAATCAAATAATACCTAATGTAGTAATAATGAGGTGATTTCAATGCGAATCTTCATTACTCGCGGCTAATTGCTTAGAGGATGTGCGTATGTGTGTGTGTGCACACATACACACTAGTGTGTTGGAAAGTGTTTTATAGTCGATGCGTTTTGCATGATATATCCTTCTTGTTTTTCCATTACAGAAAATTCAGAGTTGCCAACTTTTACGAAATATAGTTAACCACTGTTTTGGGGAACAGTACATTTTAGAAATATTTTTTTTCTAAATGGTAACTAACTCACACATTATATCGAAAATTTTCTCCATAGTCTAAGCCAAAAGTTACTGATCACAAAAATGGTTAATTATATTCCATAAAGGTTGGCAACTTTCAGTTTTTCTCTTTGCCGCACGTTATGCGACAAGCCCCGTACGGGCACAAAAGTACCGAGCGTACGAGATGCGACGCCGACCAGGGGTTAAACGCTAAAAGAGCAAATCACCCCCGAAATTTTTTTAAACAGTATATTATACGTAAAGCTAGGCTCCCGTTAATGAATGAGCTTGCATTTCGGGCTGTAGTCGGAAGTACAGGGTGCCCGAGAATTGTTGGACACTTTACACTGTTAAATAAAAAATAAACTGTACGTACCAACCGTGTATTTCAATGATGGCAGACTTAAAAAATGCTAGATTTTCGTTTCCTATACTTTTGTACCAAAAAAATCTGATAGATGGAGTTACGTGTCAAGGACTTTGGTGAGAGATTCAGAAGAACGTAGTGGACATGGCGACTGTGGCAAAGATTTGGCAATGTTATTTTTCAACATGACGGAGCAACTCCAGGTTGCTCGACGTCTGTAAGCAACTGACTCAATCGACATTTCGCAGACAGATGGATAGGTTACGGTGATCCAATTCAGTGGCCTTCTTGATTGCCGGATTTAACCCGCTTGGCATTTTTCATATGGAGTTACGTCACAGATATTGTTTACAGGACTATATGTCCTGATGTACAAGAACTCAAGCAGCGAATCATAGTCAGCTGATATTCAATCTGCAACTCCACAGATCAAATACATCATTTTAACAAATCTATATAAATAAAATTAGACTTTTGTCTGTACATTTCTTGGAATTAAAAAATTTTGCGATTTCTATCCGTTTCAAGCACCCGGGAATCCGATGCGACCCTCAAAAAAAGTTTGTCTGTCTGTCATTCTGTCGTTCTGTCATTCTGTCGTTCTGTCCGTGACACTTTTTATGTTTAAGCATCACGTAAAAACGACTGAAGCGAATGGTATGAAATTGGGTGTCATGATAGGTGGTCACTCAACTTAAAACATAGGCGTCGAATTTTTAAAAAATCTTGAGTGAATTTTGAGTTTTTGCGAAAATCCTTTCAAACTGCGTAAATTTGAGTTCAAGCATCACGTAAAAACGACTGAAGCGAATCATATGAAGTTGGGTGTCATGATAGATGGTCACTCAACTTAAAACATAGCCGTCGAATTTTAAAAAAATCTTGATTGGATTTTGAGATTTTGCAAAAATCCTTTCAAACTGCGTAAATTTGTGTTCGAGCATCAAGTAAAAACGCCTGAAGCGAAAGATATGAAATTGGGTGTCATGATAGGTGCTCACTCAACTTAAAACATAGGCGTCGAATTAAAAAAAAATCTTGATTAGATTTTGTGATTTTGCGAAAATCATTTCAAACTGCGTAATTTTGTGTTCGCACATCACGTAATAACTGGAAAGGTGAAAAAATGATATTTGGTGAAATGATAGGTGGTCACTCACCTTGAACGATTAGCATCTAATTAAAAAAAATCGATCAGATTTCGAGATTTTGCGAAAATCGTTTAAAACTGAGTGAATCTTTGTTCCCGCATTCCGCAATGACGACTAAAGCGAATGATATGAAATTTGTTCACATGATAGATGGTTGCTGAACATAATTTATAGGTGTCCAATTTTTTAAACATTTTTATTAGATTTTGAGATTTTGTGAAAATTCTCTCAAAATACGTTTATATTTCTTCAAACATCACGTAATAACGACTAATACGAATGATACGAAATTTAGTGATATGATAGGTAGTTGCTAATCTTAATTTATAGGCGTTGAAATTTTAAAATATTTTGATTACAAATGAGATTTTGCGAAAATCGTTTTAAAATGCTGAAATTTTGTTCCCGCATCAGGAAATAAAGATTGCAGGGAATGAAACGAAATTGGGTGACAGGATAGGTTGTCACTCAACTTAAATTCTAGGCTTCAAAATTTTCAAAAATTTTGATTAGATTTTGAAAATTTGCGAAAATTATTTCAATATGCGTAAATATTCGTTCGTGCATCACATAATTACGACTAAAGCGAATGAAATGATATTACTTAGTTACTCTCTAACATGTAATAGTTTAACAATACATAAAAATTATAACTTCGCTTTCTTTACTTTGGCAACATACTACATCCATTCTGTGTACTCCTACAATGCTGACGAAAGTTCTTACTTTTTGGAAATTTGCATTCACTAACCCGTCAAGGACGGGTACTTCAGCTAGTATTTGGAATAAAATCGAATATTGTTTAGATGTTGTACGAACCATCAAAGGATCTTATGCTATTAATTTTGTTATATATGCAATCTACTTATACAATACGCAGTTGCGCAGAGAGGGAGGAGGTGAGGCCCTGGAGAAAAATCCCCAGGGCCTCACCTTGTGAAGTGGCCCAGGTTTTGCTGTTTATATATAATACTTAATTGTGTATTATAAATTTTGAAAAAAGAAAAAAAAAAGTCCAACTAAAGATTATGTCCTCGAAAATTTCAAATTACTTTTTGGAACGAAATTACAAAAACCATCTACAGCATAATCCACCAACTTGACAAAAACGAGAAGTCTTTGATTTCCAATAAAAATAGACTTTGGCGGTGTTATTCAGCGGTTTGCCCTGATAAAACTAGAAAAGATTCATTTAACAGGATATCGTTTGTTTTTTGTTTTTGTTTTTTTCGAGACACAAATTTAACTAATGAAACTAAGGGCATAGCCAGAGGAGAGTCTATGGGCCCACCTAACCTCCGAAATTTTGAATTTTCCTTAACAAAATGTTAAAGATCATTTCCACTTTTTTGGACTGCCGAAATTTGTTTGGCTGCCTGCTCGAATGGAAGTATGACTAACAATATTAATATTTTCAATACTGAGGAAACGTGCCATACAAAAATGTTGTTAACGTTCCGTATACAGTTTCTCTATGAAGGAGACGGAACCTTCAAAACAAAATGTTGGTATTTTTTAGTGCATGTGATGTTTATTTAAAGTATAATACTTTTAAATTAATAATTTTAAATCTATTAATTATTTTCCAATCACTACTGATTTAATGTTTCTTTAAATGATTAATAAATTTAATAAGGAATATATTATTGATTTAATACGACATCAAAAGGGTTTCTGGATAGCAAAGGGACCCCGAAAATTTTATCCCCAGGCCCCGACTTGACTCTCTGCGCCTCTTACAATACGCTAACGTATGCGGTGTCGAAATCATCGATATTTCCACGCTGAGAACGGCAACATCTGGATGTAAACATTGGTGAAAATAACAATAACGCATGTGCAAAAATCCAAATTAATAGCTCATTGACGTCAAAAGGAGCAAACATATGCCACGCAGTAGCTAGATTACCATATAACAAAAATGGGTACACAGAAATCGAAGATCTTTCGGACTTTGCACAGCTTTAATCGAATTTACAATACCTGGTGAGTTTATAGCACATAAAAAAAGTCGCCATGCAATGGGCTAAAGCACATTTTAGCCCCATTTCCTGTTTCTTTTATATTATTACAACCGAAGTACGCATTAAATAATGCAACCATACTATAAAAACATCGGGTTGCTAACTTTGGCACATTAAGACTGGCGTTATTAAACTAGAAAAGAACCCATTAGCAGAATACAGTATTTTCATAATCTTTTTATGAATCGAAATGTCACCAATAATGTCTCTTCATACATTTTGCAATGTTAGTACTTGGCATCGCTGCCATGGCCAACATCGGCTTTTATGATGACATCCAAATTTTGTAGGGTACTTACGCATTATTCCGGCGGTCCGCCGAGACGATTAGCCATTACATTTTAATGCTACTGTGTTTAGATTTTTTTAAATTTAATTTTATAAAGTGTCCAACGATTCTAGGGTACCCTGCATAACGTTTTGAGCTCGGGCCTTGATTGAAAACAAAACGACGACGCTAATGCAAAAGGAGGTTGCCTGCGTAATCATTTATTTGCACACATGGTTTGCGTGACCCTAAACCCGTGAGCCCGCCTGTGTTCTGGGTGACTCAGACATACTCCTGTCAGCAACTGTACACACACAAACATGGATCTTTATGGGTTTTCTGTCATCAGTAGGTGATCATGCTGGGATTGTGTATGCTGCGGCCAGCAGAGGAGGACAGCAGGTAAAAAAAGTCTTCCATTGTTCATTAAAGTAAACGATGGATTAGTATTTGCGGACAGGTATCACCCATGGTACTAAAGCTTTGCAAACGGTTCCGACTTTTCCGACACTAGACGTCGCTACGCCTGCTGGGGTGCTGGAAGTGCTGCCACACATGCAAAGAAAATAAAATGCAAAATAGCTGGAGTAGCATAGAAAATCAACGTGCATTCAAAGCGTACACAGTAAGTTAATGATCTCTTTGTTTCATATTTATGCGATTTTTGTTTTGCTGTGTTTTTCGAGTGTTAGAACTTCATTCAGAAATGATTTCAGATTCTATTTGATAGTTGTATTGTATAATGTTAATGGGAACAATAGATTCTGTTAATACGGTAACTGCAATGTTAAGAATAAAACATGAAATTAAGTAGATAAAGATGAAATATATTGCCTGTTGTTTCCAATAATAGAAATAAGAATATTTTGCTGCCAGAAGATGGCTTTTTACTGCGCAGATCGCAAATCGTGAAGGGGGGGGGGAAATATCCTACCAGGGAAACTAGTCGCTGACGTCTTATTTGAGAACACTAACTTATTATTATGATACCCATCTTTTTATTTTGATCCATGCACATTAGATTATGCAGGACGTATGTACAAAACACGGCCATGTGTTTTTATGTATAAAAAACTTTTTTTTTTTTTTTTTTTTTTTTTTTTACGTGGGATTACGTTGCAACTGTCCTATGTAAAGGGGAAAAAATATTTTAGTTATAGGGTTTTTCATAACAAGTTTTCGTGCGATTTACTCATGAATTATAGCACATGCTCATACGTGATAAGTATACAAATAATCTGGAAAAATTCAAAGATGTCAGTCAATTCGCTGATTTTAGTTTCGAAATTCGAGCAGTGTTGTAGTGGTAAAATTTTTTCCCCCGGAACACATGACTCTGCTTAAATGTCGCCCCTGTTGCAGCAGTTCCCAGTCGGTGGGGCTTGCAGAGCGTTTACAGGGGGGCGCAGGAAAAACAGGAAAAGAGCGAGTGATAATACATGTTTTAAAAAATCGTCTTATTGATTCTTATTTTTACTCCCAAAACCTATTTTCGCTTAAAATGTTTATTCAAACTTTACCGATACCATTATTTTGTAGAAAAGGCGACTGAATGTTCATTGTTGAAGAATAAAGAACTGTATGTACGTTGAGGAATGTGAGTGGGAGCCATCGTTAGTTATCCTTTGTTGGTTAGGGGTGCACAGCGTTAAAAAGTTTGGAACCGCTGATTTATTATATATGTCTGTTATCAAAATTTAAGGATAAAAGCCAAGGTCAGGTTTTTTTGGGGGGGACACCCTGTATCAGTGGCGTAGCCAGAAATTTTTCATTGGGGGGGGGGGGGTTGCTACTACTGCAACTCACATATATGTATACACTAGCGGCTACCCGCAACTTTGTCCGCGTCGGCTTTAGAATTAGGTCCCGAGAGAAACGAAGCATGTGTGAATAACAAATATGTTTGCGACTAAATAAACTGCATTTAAATATTATTTGCTTTTTACTTATTTTAAATGAAGTATAATGCATGGTAGTACACTTCATTTAAAATAACAAGAGTATGTAAAATTACTAAATTTAGATTTTTTCAGGCATTTGGCGAATAGAGACAGTTACGACAGTATTTGCGAACTGTTTTGAGTGTTCTTGTAAAAGAAATATTTATGCTATATGCATGAATTTTAGCCTATGTTAATCAGGAATAGTGCAGCTTTCTATTAGCGAAAAAGTTTTAGAATCGGTTCTATATAGTTGCAGAGATACCCATAGAGCGTAATGTATTATAATTATTTTGAGTGTTCCTGTAAAGGAACTATTTGCGCTACAGGCATTAATTTTAGCCTATAATACTCAAGAATAGTGTAGCTTACTATCAGTGAAAAAAGTTTTGGAATCAGTTCAGTACTTACAGAGATACACACAGAGCGTAATGTAATTCTTATAAGTATCCCTGTAAAAGAACTATTTGTGATATATGCATAAAAGGTAGCCTATAACACTCAGGGTCTCCCCCCAGGGTCTAAGAGGGTCTGCTCTCAAACCTGGAAGGCGGGAGGTGCCAGGTTCAAACACCGGTCGCGCCTGTCGACCTAGCCGCTCGCAGTTTTCCGTGTTTTTTTCAAAAACCTCCCGAAAATACGGGCGAGGTTCAAGAAACGTTGGGAGGGTTGAAACGTGGGGATTCCCTTAGAAAATTCCACACAGAGGAATTCTCCATATACGCCTAGGACCCTATAGGCCTAGGACCATATGGGCCTAGGACTTTCAATCAGTGAAGAAAGTTTTAAAATCGGTTTAGTTGCTACAAAATTTCCATAGAGCGCAATGCATTAGTATTATTTTGAGTGTCTTCGTAAAAGAATTATTTATGCTATATGCTTGAAAGGTTGCCTGTATGTTAATCCAGGGCATAAGCTATCTTCATTACAAATTTTTCCAGACATTTTTGTGTGATTCAGTCAAAAACATCCAAACACATAAACGTACACATTTATATTATTTGTAGGATTTGGAAATTTACGAACTTTAAGAAACACATCTGGACTTTTCTTGGTACTTACCCCGGTACTTGGTACCCTTGGTACTTGGTATTATCCCGGCGGTCATTCCCGCCAAACTGTTTTTTCGTCAAATGAGTTGCCAAACTGTTGCCAATCGTATTCAAAACCATTAATAATTCATGTGCCCGGCATTTATCTCGGCTAAAAATCGCTCGTCTTGGCGGACCGCCGGGATAATACGTAAGTACACTTTTCTTTATTTATGCTTTTTAATTTGGCGTAAAATCAACATAATTTCCGTACTTATTTATGTTTTTCAAATGCATGTGATTTTGCAAATAGAATTTCTGCTTTATTTCAAAAGCATAAATCACTTTGCGCGGGCAATAAAACGGTTTTTAATTAATAGTTAGAAAAGTAATTAAAATTTCCGAGCCTCAGGTACACTTTACCGAAGTCATGGGTCCAGGCATGCTCAAATTTTCAAAGCTCTGCTTTCTGTAGATTTGTCTGGAGAACATCATTTTTATTATTATAGATAGATAGATATATTTGACATAAAACTGGCATAATTTCCGTATTATTTAATGTTTTTGAGATGCACGCGCACGCTCTTCTTTGTTGAAGTAATAGCATTCTTGTTAGCTCAAAACACGAATCATATAATACGGGCGAAACTCGCCAAGCATGGCAACGTAAAAACGGTTTTTAATTAATAATTTAAAAAGTAATTAAAAATCTAAAATTCTAAGTAGCCTATAACCAACTCCAGGGTCCCATCTATATCTAAACCGAAATGCATCCTAATTGATTCAGCGGTTTAGGCGTGAAAGCGTCATAAACAAACAAACAAACAAACAAACTCACTTTCGCATTTATAATATTAGTTAGGATGTGTGTGATAAGGGATTGAAGAACATTTTGTATGGCAAAAAGTTTCTCATGGGGGGTTGTGACTCCCCCTATCCCCCTTGGCTACGCCCCTGCCCTGTATAGATACTGTATACTAGGAAAGGGTTTTTTTTTAACCGAAAAAATTAAAATTTTAGATTTTTTTTTAAGTTCTAGTACCGAAACATTTTTTTAAACTGAAAAAGGGTTTTTTTTAACCGAAAAAATGAAAATTTTTTATTTTTTTTAAGTTCTAGTACCGAAACATTTTTTTAAACTGAAAAAGCATTAATTTCAATCACCTACGATTTCTCTTGGGAGTTTTTATCACCGGGCCTGTGCACCCCTTTCGTGCCCCTGAAGTAAGCCATAGGATGCCAAATCCGATATACTCTTACAGGTAGCTGGTAACCTCCCGATGGCGGGAAAAAAAAAAACCGGGATGAATGAATGAATGGAGGAATTTCACCAGAGTGACCTTTTTAGGGAAGCCACACCCCCTTTGGAGTGGAGAAAGGGTCGATGAATGGAAACATGTTCGGGTCGCAGAAACCTGGCAGATCACTTTATTTATTTATTTTTTTATTTTTTCAACCCTCCCCACGTTTCTTGAACCTCTCTTAATTTTTATACATTTTTTTTTTTGTTGCAAATGAATTTTTTTTTATATATTTTTATGTGTCGCTCTCAAAAGTGGACATTGAATGCCAACAGTAATGTGTCTATCATCGAAGAGTCACTACTTATTTATAAATCTGTACATTATTCCTTCAGTAGCGTACCCAAACCAGTGACGTACATAGACTTCTATGGGAAGGAAGTAATAAATAAAATGTAATTTTTGTGTTAACCCTTTCACGCGCAGTGATCCCGCTCTGGGAACACCAAACTCTGACGTTTTGACTGTTGCCAGTCACGAAGAATAGATTTGATTTCTATAAAAATAGTTGCAGGTGACATAGCTCCGCGAGAATCCTTTACTTTTTAGCACGTCCTTTCCCGTAAAAAAATTGTCACGATTGTTTTTAACAGCACTGACATCTGCTGAAAAATGGAAGAAGGCGAAAACAGCTGGATAGATGGCCCAATGCTGAAAAAAGGGCAACCGTTGCCATCGCTCGACTTAACTACCAGCAAGATGGCGGACGATCGAAACGTTCATCGCGTGCCACAGATTTAGAGACCCTTTTTTGACGCAGCTGGCTGTGCCGGGCACAGCCAGCTGTCGTAGTAAGTTGTGGCAAATTTCAATATTACTTTGTTAACAAAACGAATTGATAAACTAACGCAGGCGAACTGGGCTTATTAGAATTTCTTTTACGGCAGTCAGAAACCTGACGACAGATTTCTAGAATAAAAAATTGCGTGAGATTAATGAACTCTGCCACACACAATTTACGTCCTATTCGCAATGTGTGCTATTCAAAATAGCTATTCGAGATTACACAGTTTGATATTTTCTTCGACTTTAAAATAAATATTTTCTTTTGGTGAGCCATAGGAGATTTAAATGTTTAAATTAAGCGGTTCAGGAAGGAGGAGGGGGGTGAAACGAGGTTATATAGTATTAGTATAAATATTAGGTAATATTAATAGGGAGTTAAAGTATAATATACCGTATTAATAAACATATAAGCATATTAAATTAGAAATGTTTGTTATTGTGATCATTTTTCAACGTGTTCCTTAAAACGATAAGTAATCCTACGCTACGTTAATACACCCCTTGGTAGTTTCAAAAGTAGAGACTACCGGAATTTCTTTTTTTCTGTATCGGGGATTCATCCTACAACCTTTCCCGTTGCGTTTGCCACTAACATAGATAACTGACCCAGAGAAAGTTTTGCCTCAAATATTAGAATGTGCCGGACCGGAACAGTGGCGTATCCAAGGGGGGGGGGGGTTGTGAGTTTAAACACCCCCTCCCCCCTTGACATTAAGTGTGATGAAGAAAATTAGGCAGTTCTTTACACTTTTTTCACGTGCTGGAAAATAAGTGTGCATAACAAACAGAACTCTTGGAAAAGTGTGAAAGTGGTACTCTTTGCGATTCCACAAAGACACGTGCCCCCCCCCCCCTCTCAGGATCCGCCAATACACCAATTGAATACAGATTTGTTTAAAAAAAAAATAATTTGTTATGGAAAGCGTGAACTTTCTTGTTTGAACCACATTCACTTGCTTGCGTGTGCTTATATTATTATAATATATGTGTGTATGTTTATATATAAATAATCGGAAAAATGAAACTCCCCACTCCCTAGAGAAAATCCTAGTTACGCCACTGTACCACAGAATGTCTTTTTCTTTTTGATTAAATTCAGACAAATAAAATTTAATCAAGTTTTTAATGACAAGGCAATTGTGCCTGACAGTAAATTTGTATTTGTAACATTTTAAAACAACAATTTCATCTATCACTTTTTTTTCTTTTAATTATTACTTTTATTTTGGAGAAAGGTATTCCCTCTTTAGAGGGCAAGTTTCAAAATTTCCTGAAATTGATTGATTATTAGGTTTTTGCGTGTATTACATTTTACTGGAAGAGTTTTATGGATATGGGTGATTCTACAAAAATAGGCAAATGTACCATGTTATTTTATATATTTATTCATAAAGCTCTTTATTAATTTTAAAATAGTGTCTTTCTCCCTCACATACAGTCGTCCAGTTCCACTATTTGTTATGACTAAACAAAAGTGAAAAGAAATTATACGGCGTTAAATATACTTTTTAAAGTGAAAATTGTAATGGTGAACACAGGGGCTGAGATGATTATGGGGGTTTTCTGATATGCGACTGATTCCTTTATATCTTCTTATTTGGTTAATTTCCCCCCTTTTTTTTTTTTTTTCCCTTTCTTTCAGCTCGAGGACACCATCTGCATGGTGAGACCAGAGTCGTCCATGGCCGGCTATCATCTAGCACCGACCGGGGTAAGTGCCTATGGCTTTTTGTATTACTTCCCCAGTGGCGGCAGGCGGATCCAGAAAGAGGCGAATGATGTCACATTTGAAGCGGGAAAGGTGGCGTTCCTGAAATCGTGACAAGGACGAGGGGGGGGGGGGGTGTAACAAACAGGAAGTGAGACATCATACATTTCGATTAATATAAAAAACATTTAAAATCAGTCTATTCGATTTTGGAATTATTTTGAAATTTTACCAGAATTTGAGGTTATTTTTTAAATAGGGTTAAATCAATTTACACGTGATTTGTTTCCCCATTTACATACCTTTTTTTTTTTTTTTTTTTTTTTTTTTTTTTTTTTTTTTAAGGGGGATTCAGAGTTGGTTCTAAGAATAGGGTAGTAGCAGAAATTCTTCGCTTAAAAGAAAATTATACTCACAAATGTCATTAAAACACATTAAAATAAATAAAAAAAAACTTTATGAAAATACACACGTAAGATGTTACTTGTAACTTGATACGATCGTTTTGACTAAAACCCTAGTAGCACAATTAGTCCAAAAGACGTTTAAAACACGTTTTCT
Organism: Cheiracanthium punctorium; assembly: GCA_038373885.1. Lineage (NCBI taxonomy): Eukaryota > Metazoa > Arthropoda > Arachnida > Araneae > Cheiracanthiidae > Cheiracanthium > Cheiracanthium punctorium. Next base: position 188,608 of record JAWZYV010013034.1, read on the forward strand.
AACGTCAAAAAACGTAACGTATTTTCAACGTAATTTGAACGTAATTTAAACTAGTTGTGCTACTAGGGAAATTCTTTCGGTCTTCCTCCGTCAAAGCCCTTCGTCTCACAGAACAGAGGGAACTGTAAAAGATCTTTTACAAATCCCTCTGTTCTGTGAGACGAAGGGCTTTGACTGAATAAGACCGAAAGAATTTTTGGTCGAAGCGATCGTATCGTTACAAGTAATATCTTATGTGTGTTTTTTCACAAAGTTTTTTATTTATTTTATCGTTTAACACCAGTATTTTGAGTGTTTTTTCTATTAAAACACACTGTTAAAGTTATTAAAAAATGACATAGTATCTTTAGTCCTTATTGTTTTTAAATTGCAAGTACATACAATATATATCATGCCATATATTGCAATATATGTCACCACAAGGGGCGGGCAGGTGGTATGATGAAGATGAAGAGCGACAGGAGTGTTACGAGAAAAACATATTACTTTAAAAGGTACGTTCACTCATAGTACATGTATGCATACAATTGCTATGATCCAGGTGAAATGTAACGCAGCTAGTAGGATTCTGGGTTCTATAATGAGTAGGCCGGACACTGTAAATCAGTGATTCCCAAAGTATTGTACCCCAAGGGTCCACTCCGACTTCCAAGGGGGCTATATCAACAACAGAAAATAATGGGACTCCATGAAATGTAAAAAACAGTCCACCATTTATTTTTTCACGGGAATATAAAACACATTGATGCACACGGAACAAAAGGAACGAATTGGAAGCTGCTGGACGAGGATATTTAAGGTTAAAAGTCTCTAAACTGAAGCCAGATATTAAAAATTTTCTATTAAAAAATTATTAGAAGAAAAAATTATTAACCAGATATTAAAAAATTTACTTCCACCCCCCTTTCTTTCTTTCTAATTTTCCACTGTACAGTAAGTCCGATGAAGTAAGAAGCTCTGTATCAGCAGTCAAAAACACGTTTAAAGTTGATGAATCTTTTAAAGTTCGGTATTAGGAACAATTCAGTATTAGAGTCCCGAATCAACTCCGTCAATGTCAAATTTCATTTCACAGCTGTCACATTCAGATAAATTTCGCCCTTGTCAATGTGACTTTGCTATACATTTTGCTTCTACCCGAGTGCTTTTAGGAAATTTTACGCTCACTTTCAGCTGCAGGGCCTGTCTTGGTTTTGACCGATTCCCAGGAAAGGCCCACGAGAAACAGAAACAATCCACAAACAAGTGGGCCACGGGATAGAAAAGTTTGGGAATTTTTGCAGTAGATTAAAAAAAAAAAAAAAAAAAAAAAAAAAAAATCCCCCTGATCAGAGTGCGCGGAACTGAGCCGTATACACCTCTCTCTGCCCTTGAAATATTCTAGGCCCCGGATGTATAAATATATAAGATCTTGCATCTCCAGACTGTAAACAAACACTTACCCCTCCCTTCATGATTCTAACTCTCCAGGGATGAAGTTGCTCTTGCGCTTCCCACCCTACACCCCGCTGCACTGAAATGGATCCGCCCATCACTGGGTCGTTTCCATGACAACCACGTCTCTTCTCGGGAGTCGCAGACGGGCGGTTCATCGAACGGAAGACAGGAATTTCTCTCTTTTCTAGGTTTTTATTAGATTGCTTTTTGGGTTTTTACGACGACGACGGGGGGTCGGGAGTTGTTCCGTGACGTAAGAGCATTGGTTCTCCCCCCTCCTTTTTTATTTCTTTTGTTTACTTAATTTTTTTATTATTTTTCGAAAGAATCTTTACTTCTTTCGGTATTTCTTCCCAGGGGAGGAGATTTGGATTCGAAATGCCAGTTTAATACTGGACAAAGTTTTGCATACCATAAGAAGCTTTCAGATGGCAACAGCGCGCCGTGGAGTTTTATCTTATTTATGTTTTGGCATTGTTTTCTATCGCTCCCGTGAAAAAAAATCCTTGGCTGCACCCCCGAGAACATCACACGCTGACTATAAAGGATGTGGAAATGGGAATAGAGACAAATGTTTTTACTAATTTCAAAAAGAGTAATAGGTACGGTGTTCAACGCCTATATATATATATATATATATATATATATATATATATATATATATATATTTCCATGATTGTATTTTTTATTGGAGCATAGCTTAGGTGTGATCCCAAATTAATTCGGTCACACTCTACTGATATTATCATTCAGAAGTTCGGGAAAAAACGTAAAGTTGTTCAGTTTTGGAAACTTGTTTTTTCGCGCCAAAAGTGGCCAACATGGCGACTTTTAACTTTCAACTACCACTCAACTTACTGCCGAGCCTTCAGGCAATGGTTTAAAAATACGTTTTTTCCCAATTTTCCGAAGGAAATTAGTACCAAAACATATCCAACATAAAGTATCCCCTTTCAAATTAAAAAAAAAAAAAAAAAAAGAATTACCGAAATTGGCCCTCGTATTACATTGGCCCTCGTATTAAAACTTTACGTTGAACATACGAATAATAGAAAAAAGACAAATTGATAACCTTTTGTCGGTTAGTAAAAAAAAAAAAGATAGCTTATGAATTACTAGATTTGGATTTTTGGGTAGTTAAAAGTAAAAAGGGGTACAATAACACAGTAAATGGAAATACATTGGCAATGTATCGTTCAATTACTGGAATTGCGCAATATTCTTGGGAAATGAGTGTAATAAAATCACAATGCACAGAAAATCAATGCACATCAACAAGTGATTATTTTTTCAATAGAAGAACACGCGAGCAGGATGATAATCAATGAAGTGTCAAATAGCTCCCTATTGTGCAGAAGGAAATTACTGTTGCCGATCCGTAGACTGAAAAACTCAACAAACCTTACTTTATACAAAATGTTCATTCACTGCTTATCTTCACTCACCGTTTGGTAGTTTGGTTTATCTACTCATTCTAATTATCAAAAATTGAAATATGTCTTCATTTAGTTTTTGCATAAACAAAATATTTTATGACTCTCTCTCACTATTGCTATTATTATTCCAAAAAAGTTATATTAGACTGAATTTCTAGTCCTTGTATAGGCGCAACACGCTGGGTCCCAACGGTGCACTCTTTAGAACCATGCAAGAAAGCAAAATTAGACAGAGAAGAAAATCTTTACCATTGCTTATCTGGAACGACTGGAGTTCACTATCATTACCAGTGGTGTAGCCAAGGGTTGGGGGGATAGGGGGGTCACAACCCCGCCCCCCATGAGGGATTTTTTGCCATACAAAATGTATATTCTTCACTGCCTTACCTCACACAAACATACATACAAGGGAGTTGCACTAGTCGTAAACACCCCCCCCCCACACACACACACACGAAAAATTTCTGGCTACGCCACTGATCATTACAGATATTAAATATATTATAAATTTGAAATATACTACAGGTGCTAAATCATTTTTATTTTTAGTCATTAAATTTCAATTCTCCGGTTATCAGAAAAGAATATCATTTTATTATTTTTAAAATATTTGTGCCAAGTACTCCGTTATTGGAATGCGCGAATTTTAATCTTTTCACTGTCAGTCGCAAAAATTTGCCAACGTTATTTAATTTTCCTAGTATTAATTGACCAATATGAAATCTCAATTTTACAACATACTTTAACATGAGCAGGGGATAAGTAAAAATTTCACTTTTTGTACACTTTTTTCTGTTTTTTTTTTTTTTTTTTTCGAAGAAATTATCACATGCTTATGCAGCTGATATTAAGAATTTTATCTACTATTGCTGGCATCATCTAAAGTTGGAAAAAACTGAGTTAATTTGTTTCTAATAAAAATGTTTTTATTAATTTTTACTTCAGTTGCACTTATTTTAACCTAACAAAGGTGTGTAAAGTGTTTTGTAAGCAAAAAAATTCGAACGCCCTTTTTAAATTTTTAATTGAAATAACTTCGTGCACAAGCCCTTATTGTTCGTTCGTTTGATGAGGCCTTGATCTGACTCACGTGACCATGAATAAAAATCTATAAAGGACCTCGCTCTCAATTATCAAACTCTGACACTGTAGTTGTTAATTTAAAAATAATAATGACTAAGAATCTATGAAGCTAGTGATGGAACAAATCAGAGTTTGATTAGCATATCTTATAATATTGTAATGTAATGTTACTAGTAGTCATTAGATGGCGACACTAAACCTTCGTTTTTTAGCATAAGATATACTTTCAATGTTGTTATCGTCCGAATTTGTTCTATTTTATGTCTATTTTATTTTTTATGTAAAATTTTTTCACCTCTATTCCATTAATTAAAATTCGTCGCAGTTACATGATTTCCATTCATTTGGATTCTGTTCTGCCATCATTGACATAACTGAGTTGGCAATTTCACGTACGTATTTAAAAGCGAGGGGTCCAGGGGTCCGCCCCCCTTCGAAATATCGAGTTTTATTAACAAAATATCAGCGATGAAGTCTTTTATCGAAAAATTCTGCTTTCAACCATATGGAACCCCTTCGAAATATATTTTCAGGATACGACGTCCCTTGACAAATTGGATATTACTTGGGAAAAGTTACCCCCCCCCCCCCATCCGAGGGATCTCTGTCCCCCCTCACATCATCTCTTGCAATATAAAATATAATTTTCTAACATGAGCTAGGTCTCAGTTACGCCAGCGTGTACCATAAGGTTCGCGCGAGACTAGGATACTTCAGGGAAGCGTAGTTCCTTAGAATAATGATTCAGTGGGCGATGATTATGACGTTTTATGGAACATTGTGAAATCGTGTTGTACATTTTTTAGAGAGTGACCGACTTTCCTCGTTCACACTATTACTTCCCCTCCGACGGACGAATTACGCGGCTCTACGCCGTTCTATCGAAACTTCGTTACGTAACGACAATTCTAATTCGACGAATAATGACCTGATTTTTTTCCTTGGCCAAATTAGAATTTATTGCAAATGATGCCATTTCGGAAAGAATAAAATATATCGAATACGCTTTTACTTTATTTTATTTATTTATTTATTTTTTGCTTGTGAAGTTCACATAGCTGAGGACATGTGCCTTTCTCTTCTCCTCCCCCCCCCCCCCTTTTTTGGTCTGGTCCATTTTGGCGGGATGCAAGAGGAGAGTCACGTGACTCAGAAGATGCCGAAGAGGAGCTTCTTTTCACTTCCCCGATTGCACCAGCATCTTCTCTCTTTTCTCTTGCAATCGTCTCTCGCTCTGCAGTGCTCTTTGTACCATATTGTCTTTCCGGCCACACACGATATAAATCGTATTCATTTCGTGACGACTTGTAGCGTTAGTTAGAGACAAAAGGGATAGATTGCTGCCGTTTGTGTAACAACAGCAGGGATTGTATAAAATATTGATTTTTTCTTTTTTTTTTTTTTTTTTTTTTTTTTTTAAGATCATCTTGAACTCATTCCGTAGTAACACTGAATCCGATATGAAAATTATTTAAATGTATGTCAAAGGGGTTTTACATGAACGCTTTCCAGCAAAAGTTAAAAGTAAAATGTAGAAATACAGTAGTATTTTGTGTAGGTGTGTTTTAACAAAATTATTTTCTTACGTTGTTCTTGACATCATATTTTTTAATTGAATGTTTTTTAATAAAAATTTAAAAGTGTTTGATTTCAGTTCCATTGATTTTCTTTCTGAGTTCCAAAATACTGCAACTGTTTAATTGATTGCGAAGAGATTTTCACGTTATTGATGTGTATTATTTATTCTATTATGCCCTGAAAGAAACAAGTTCGATAAATGGTGACCGTTTACAGGAACATACAGAAAGAAACGCAGTACGTTTGGGTGTGTGGCCTATGGCCCTATTTTAGAGACTATCAATCCATTTCAAACACTGTAAAATTTGTGTATCAGTTTATAAAGTTTTAGGCCAGTATACTCTTCATCGAAAACAAGTGAATGTAGTTTTTTTGCAGCATTTTTAGAGAAACTCCCCAAACTCTACATTAATAATGTCACAGATATTTAAAAAAGTCATGAAAATCTGGCCAACGATTGGCGGCTATTGGTTATATCATGGGAATTTTGATATATTATATCAAATCTATCGCCTAATTCTAATATCATTCAAAGGGAATTTAATGGTTAAAGTCTTGAGAGTTATAATTTGGCCTGATTACATGCCACGAAAATAGCAAATTTTGACGGTTAGAGAAGGCTAATTAGAATGCAAGTTTCATTGCCCATTTTGCCATTGATGATGGATTTTCGGAACATAGAATTAATTTAAATTTTAAAAAATTAAATTTTAAAATTACCCCGTATTTTCGCTCGTTTTTAAATATGATTTTGTGTTTTAAGAAAGTGTTAAATAGCCTTTTAATTTATTATTATCTATGCTAAAGTCCGCTGTGGAAGCAATTACAACGAGAGCTAGAAAAAAACACTCGACAAAAATATGTTTATACTCAGTATATTTAACTTTTGTCCCACTTAAAATAAATAACTTCATAAAATAAATAACTCATTGCATCCCGATTTCAGTCTTTTTGCATCCCTTTTAAGGATGAAGGATGAATATTTTTTTTTCGTTGGCCGTTGCTTTATTCGAACTTACAATGCAATAAAAGTAAAAATTTACGCTTATTATGTAGTATATATATGTACTATATTACAAATTTCTGATAGTTCAATACTTTGCAAGCTGAAAACAATAAACATTAGCTTCAGCTTGCTCTGTAGCTATTAAAAACATCGTTAGATACTAGTTTTCTGATTTAAAGTACTACATGTCATTATATAACCATATAAATTAAGTATCGGAATTTATCATAGTATAGTGAATTTATGCTCAAGATAGGCCGACTAATAAAAATCATATACTACTGGATGTAAGTAACTCCAAATAATGATCTCATAAGGGAAAAAACCATTAAACTTTCAAATCTCAGCAACTGACAATTTAAAAATTGAGATTATAAACATATTGAACTGTATCATTTTCCAGTTTTGTAATTCATATTCATGTAAGAGTATATTGGCCAAAATATGTTTGGTATAGAGTCAACAAAACGACTATTTTTATTTTTATATTACTTCAGAATATATCTGTAGTTGTAATATATCAAAATATTAATGAAGTGTTTGTAAACAGTTTAAGCTGTGAAAAAAGCATTAGCATCTTGCGAGATTGACCTACGAAAAACACTTATGTGCTGCAATAACCAATTGTGCACTGCTGAAGGGCAAAATACAGTTTTGTGTTACAATATTCTCAAACATACAAACATCTCAAACTCTTCAGATTTAAAAAAAAATATTTTATGCTTAAGTTATTTTAGAAAAAGCAGTCATTCAAATATTTTTTTAATACACTATGATTAACTTATATAACTTTAATTGGTATGTTGCAGATCTGCTACACGGTGATATAAAGGGTTAATTTTTGCTTTCAAAAGAGCTGCATTAATTATCCCTGTTCATGTTCCCCTTTTTTTTTTCTCTTCAGAATGCAGACAAAATGAAACTTAATTTCGGACGTCTCTGGTTAAGAGTGCCGCTTCACCCAGATATCGCCGACAGGCCCTAGACCTCAAGGCTGAAACAGGTTGAAAAAATATCAATAATAAAATGATTAAAAAAATAAATTAAAAAATCGTCACGACATTCCAAAAATGAATTGTGGAACTGCCGAGTCGACAACCGGATTCACTGCCTCCTTCCCTCCCCCTTCTTCACCCTTTTCATCATTCATACGTAATCGTGAGCCCCCAGAAGCATAACTGATCAGTCACTCAATTAGCCGCGTGCCACCGCCATATTGGCGTCGCCTGTTTTGTTTATATTTTTAATGTTTACAAACACTGTTCCCGCCCGAATGAGAGGGAAAAAGTTTTTTCCCGCTCTTTCCCCTCCCATCCCTATTTTCTACATTTCTTTCCCCCCTCCCTCCCTTCTCTTTATTTATTCGATAATTACCGGGTAGTACTACAGAAGTCGGCGCCGCATAATAGGGTGTGGGGTCTGCGTTTGTCTATCCTTGCAGGCGGGGAAAAAATGTAATTAAAAAAAAATAGAATGGGAACTTTTTTTTTAAATTCCATTTAAGATGCATTTCCCCGAAACGAAGTGGTAAACGCCGCTGGAGTTGTGATTATGATAAAATGAATACAATATAAAGGGTGATTACGAATAAATATCCCAACTTCGAAAGGCTATTTTTTTTTCTAATGGCCGGGTCAGCGGCTTGCTGTTGGCTTGACCGCTAAGAGGGCTGCTCATGCTGGCCATTTCATTATGGGGGGTGCCTATATTAGACCAGGGACGTAGCCAGAGGGGGCTGCAGCCTCGCCCGAAATGGAACATTTTACTTAGCTTACAATTTGATGTTTTAGCTTAAAATTTGATACCACAGCCCCCCCTCCCCGAAATAAAATCCTAGTTACGGCTACTGTATTAGACAGACCAACGTTTCCCCCTATGAGTGGTTTCCAGCGCACTGAACATGGAGGACATGAGAGCCACGACAAACTTTACGTGCACCACCTCGTACACGGTTCCACAGCAGTGGAGCAGCGGGAAGTTTTCGGCCTCCAAAGCTCTATCCAATCCGGTGCTGCTTTACTATCCGTGTTCTTATGGAATGGTAGCAGTGACTATAGGCCATTGCAGGTTTTCGAAAGGCTAGATTTACAGATCTACAGAAGATGCACGCATTGTGGGAAAGTTTATTTTTGCATAGTTATAAGCTTATCTTAAGAAATTTTAGATTAATTGTTAGATTGCTTCGTATTAGTCTATCAGCAAATTATTGGAATATTTGCCATCAATGTCGACATTTCATTCTCTGCAGATTCTTTTGCGACACACGGATGCGCATTATTGATAATTATTTTTCAAAATGGTTGCTGCTAAAGCAATTCGCTGTACATTCTTATACATAATCCTTTGCAGATTGGCATTTTTAGCACAGCGAAATATTTCAAGCCGCCGGCATCGTATTGGCAATTACCTAAGCTGTGACTAAATTACTTCACTATAACAAAAAGTTATCCCCATTGTAAAACAGTAACAGTAAGTTTTGGAATTCTCGCCAAGTGTAGAAGATATCGCCAAGCCTAGACTCAGTTTTGGAAACTCATTTTTTTGACGCCAAACTTGTTATAAATCCCAAAAATGGTAGATCTTGGGGACTTCTGACAATGCTACCGCTAATTTGCAAACCTAAAAGGCACGTCCCCAAACTAACACCGACGACTTCTGAGCAAAGCTAAGGAGAATAAAAGCTTATAAAAATAACATTACTATAGCATAAAGTTATAAATGTTCAATTTTGCTCGTATCTCAAAAAAAATTCGCATCGTAGGGCACTCCTATCTCAAGGTGCTACTGCATTGTTTTTTTTTTTTTTCTCGGCACACTGGGCATGTAGTGAAGTCATGATTTTAATTTATCTCTGGGTCCCAGCATAGCAGTTCGAAACCCAAATTACAAAGCAACACTTGTTAACGAAGAATAATCTTCCTCATACATTTTATATATATTTATATATATATTATATATAGGGTGATCAGAAAATGAGTATATACATTCGAAAAATTAATATTTCACGGAATAATGTAGTTAGAGAGGTAGTAAAAATTGGCAAACATGCTTGGAATGACATGGGGTCTTATTATAACATCAAAAAAAAAGAGAACATAAAGCAGCCCTTTCTTTAGACTAATGAAAATATTCAGCCTTCAGCTGAAATTAGTTTCCCCTCCGCTAAAGAGGTTTTTTGACAGAACCTTTTAATTTGTATTGGCAGCCATGTACAGGATGTATTTGCATGTAAATCAAACGGGGAGAAACCAACCGTTCTTCCAGTTTTTCAGATTTGAGAGTTAAATATGCACACACGTACACCAAAAGTCGCCAAGCTTGGCGACTTTTGGCATAGTTCTTGAGGGAGGCACGTGACCGTGGTCGGACCATTACCTAACTTATGTGGTAGGACGGTATTGTGCTTGAAATGGATGAATGCCCCTAAAATTGCCATTGACCGTAATGTATTGGAAATCTTTTGAGTGTTCCTGTAGCAGAACTGTAAATGATAAAGACACTTTTTTAATGGAGAAATTCATTTTCTAACTCTTTACAGCATATATCACTCCTGCGTCGTTTGAAATAGCCCAAAACCTCTAAAAAACGCTTTGATGAATGTCGGCCCATAGAGCTTAATGTATTTCGAATCTGTTAGGCCATTCTGTTGATAAACTATCCAGTCGAATGGAACCGAAACGGGAGGTGCACAAATAGATGTTACAACAATCCTAAATATAAAGTTTCAACATTCTACGCCTAATAGTTTTTGAGATATGCGAGTTTAATGAATTTCGGCCCATTGAGCGTAATGTATTTCGAATGTTTTGGGCGGTCCTGTAGATAAACTATCCAGTCGAATGGAACCAATAGGGGAGGTGCACAACTAGATGTTACAACTATCCAAAATATGAAGTTTCGACATTCTACGCCTAATAGTTTTTGCGTTAGGCGAGTTTAATGAATTTCGGCCCATAGAGCGTAATGTATTTCGAATCTTTTGGGCGGTCCTGTACATAAACTATACACTCGATTGCGACCAAAAGGGGAGGTGCACAACTAGATCATAGAACAATCCTAAATATCAAATCTCAACATTCTACGACCAATAGTTTTTGAGATATGCGAGTTACATACATACGTACGTACGTACGTACGAACATACGTACGTACGTACAGACGGCATGGAAAAACTGACCACAATAGACTCTTTGAAAGTTACTTTGAAATTTTTCATTTATCCATTATTCCAATCATGTGTCGGATCTTGGTGTGTTTCAAATTTCCGTGAGATCTGTAAGATTTTATTTACTATCAATTATCATCCACGACTTTTTTCGTCTGCCAAAAACTATTACCCTCTTTAGCGGAGGGTAAAAAGAAAAAGTTCCAAAAATAGGCAGGAGATGGCGCTGGACAGCAAAATGTCTGACGCTGCATGAGAATCCTGTATAAAAAGAGCTATAATGAGCGAAGGAATCAGACGCATCAGCAATCGCAGCATGTTGACGTTACCAAAAAAGGCACTGTTATTGAAGCTGTACTATCAGAATGCGGAATCTGCTACTGCAGCTTTACGATACTATAGCCAGAAGAAGGTATTCGAACGGGTAGAGGTTCTATGACAGGTTCAGCTGGAGCTGTGTAGAGAATGATTTCGAAGTTCGAAGCCCCAGGTTGTTTAGATGGCGGGCCCCGTAGTGCCGACCGAGCACAAGTACTAATGCTACAGACAGTTCAAGAAGAAATGGAGATTGCTGTACACGTACAGTGCTGTTCACCAGTGGCGTAGCCAAGGGGGGATAGGGGGGTCATACCCCGCCCATGAGGAATTTTTTGCCATGCAAAATGTATATTGTTCACTCTCTTATCACACACACGTATTGCAGTAGTAGTAGTCCCCCCCCCCCTCCCCCTATGAAACTGCAGCTTTTGATTTGGACTGACGGTTGACATGTTGAGCATTTGTTCTGACGAACATCGTCTTTGCTTTGTCATAATTTTTATGGTAATTATTATTTTTCTTATCACACGAAGCGCCGTCTGTCGGTCATATTTTGAACTTTTTTTAGTCGTTACAATAAAACCCCGTGACATTCCATAAAGGTGTGTCAATTTTCACCTCTCTACCCCACATTATTCTTTGAATAATTGATTTTTCGAAAAAAAAAAAAAAAAAAGAAGAATGGCCCATCGCTTTGCTTACTGAAGGGGGGGAGGGGATGTCATACATTATTGGTACCCTTTCTCGAGTTTTAACCCTTTGAAGCGCTTCCATTTTTCACATACATCCAGAAAAACAACTGGATGAACAACAGCTCAACACTGAAAAAGTACGGCAGTCGTTGCCGTCGCTCGATTTAACTCCCAGGAAAATGGCAGTCGATGGAATCGCCATTCTCCTTGTAGTTAAATTGAGCGATGGTAACGCCTGCACTTTTCAACTTGGGGGCCATTTAACCATATCTTTTTTTGCGACTAGCAGTGAAAGCTTTAAAATTAGGTGGTTTCAATACGCGACTCGCTGGCAGTACTTAAAATGTACCTCCGTCGGTACTTTAAATGAACTCTATTTTACATATTTACATATCAAAAAGCAAAAGGATATTTACAAGTGGAGTTTAGCACGACAGCTAATCAATCTTTTGCGCCTACAAGAATGCAGAGCACTGCTCGAGTTCCAATTGAGAATTAAAATTATGTAAAACTGAAAAATTATGAAACACAGGAGGCGTTCTAGGCTTGGCAAGTTATCGCAAAAGCAGGTACATTTTCAGGACGTAACATCGCGTTGAAGAGTTAAGATTATGAATGCTTAGCGAGAAAAAAAGATCATTCCTCCGATTATAAGACACTCTCTAACACAGCCGGAGAGAGTTGGCTTAAAGAACGTCAGTCGATTTTAACACTTTCCAACAAGGTTTAAAAAGTGTATCTTTGTTTATTGTTTTTTTTTTTTTTTTCATGATCTAATAAATACCCTACTTTCTCTCTGGCACTCATTCCGTGTTCGACAGGCGATCGCTCCGGATAGATCTTTTGAGACGTCAGTCAACCTCTTTTTTTCCCTTCCTCTCTGACACAGATAATATCCGCATTTGTTGACAAACGAACGAGATCAAGGGGAGCAGCATGAGTGAATGAAACTATTCGGATGACTCGATTGTTAAATGCATTCGATTTCTTCCGGGCACGGGGGAAAATGCATAGTTTCAAAAACTAGTGAGCGACACGCCTAAGAAATCCATGGAATCTCATTTCGGTGCCATACTTTCATCGTCGTACACATGGGTGCCCTAGCCCATATTATTGTTCGTGGTGTGTATGTGAGGGGGGGGGGGGGAGTCAAGGCTTGTGTCCTAGAAAGGTACTATATCGTAGCGTTGAGCCCTGACTATGTTATACCAGTAGGTGAATAATAACGATAATGTGGGAGATTTCGGGGTATCCCTCCTTGCCCATACGTATCGGCGCCCATGGTTGTACAGTAGGGCGGGCCGAAAATGCACTTTTACACTGATTTTCGAAATCGATGAGAGCCTACTGCAGGAAAGTTGTCCCTTGGGTTGGTTAATAATCGTGTAAAATGTTTTTGAAATCGGACAATATATTCAGGTGGAGCCGGCGACTTTAAAATCGAGAATTTGGGCCAAAGCAGACATTTTTTTCCCAAAAATAAAGGTTACCGGATTTTGAAAATCTTTGACAACTATGCGGTATAAAGTTGCCCCTCATCTTTAGAGTGTATCATGTAAAGAAAGTTTCTTCACTCAGCCGTTATCGATTTCGAAAATTCGCAAAAATTGTGTTTTCGGCGGGGGAAAAAAAATGTATAATTTTGGCCCAAATTCCCGATTTTAAAGGCGCCAGCGCCACCTGAAGATATTGCCCTATTTCAAAAGAAAAAAAAATTACACTGTTATTAACCAACCCTAGGAACAACTTTTCCGCACTAGGCTCTCATCGATTTCTAAAATCGGTGCAAAAGTGCATTTTCGGTTCGCCGGATTGTACAGCAACTGTACTAGCAGCCTCCTTCTCGAAAGAAATGCGTATTAGAGATGGCCAATGATTCGATGAGTCGAATCAGTGATTCGAATCTTGGTACTGAGTGGCTCAGTCTTTACACTCACTCTCTACTGATTCGAATCTCAAGCCCTCAACTGTGGGGAAATACATTCCAAGTTCGAAGGGAAGGAAAACTTATTTTCCCTTTGCCGTTCCCAGAGATTTTCCCTTACTCTTTCAACTCTTTTCGACTCTTTACGACTCTTTTCGACTCTGAGTCGATAGATGATTTGAAACAGCAAATGAGTGGGTGTGGCTGAGTTGGTCACTGAGTTGGTGCAGCAACGAATCTTTACTGATTCAGTGTTTCGCTCTGTTTCGGTGATTGTATACGATCGTTGAGATTTGTTAGTTTTTCGAATCTTCTATCGACTCAGAGTCGAAAGGAGTCGAAAAGAGTTGAAAGGATGTTTCATTTAATTGGAGGGTTTTTTTCGAATCTTCTATCGACTCAGAGTCGAAAGGAGTCGAAAAGAGTTGAAAGGATGTTTCATTTAATTGAAGTCTTTTTTTCGAATCTTTGGTGTTTCATTTCTTGGTTGGTGGTCGGATTTAAAGTTTCATCTGTCTGTGGGTGTGGAGTGGGTCGAACATCGTTTGCTTTTGGCGGGGGGCATAGGCGTTACTTCCTAAGGGCAAGAGGGGTCAATCCCCCCCCCCGTAAAAAAAATTAAGAAAATTCAAGTATCAGAGCTATTTATAATAACGATATTTTCTACAATCGGAAACATTTTGTCACCCCATCCAAATATTACATGCCAATTTACGCCAATGCTCGTGGAAGAGCGGGGGGGGGTGTCTCAAAGTTGTTTAAACCTTTTTCCCTCGGGGGTACTCTCTCCTTCCAACTTGTCTGGCTGGTTTAATATTTGTTTAAAATTTTTCTGAAACATCCCTTTTCTACTTTTAACTTCAATATATGTCCCCCTGCCCCCACCCTCAAAAAAAAAAAAAAAAAAAAAAAAAAAAAAAAAACGGAACGTTAAGTTTACATGGTGGCGGGTTTTCATGTGAAGGGAAATAGAATGAAATAAAGTTAGGATTGTGCTTGTCACTTTTAATGAAGGATACAGGGGCGGTATTAAGCGCTCTCACAAAAGGACTTTGTAGTAAGCAAAATAACATTTCGCTTTATTCCTGCAGATTTCGTTTAAGATATTTTTTTAACCTTGTTTGTCGTTTAAGGGGAATTATTTTCTTTTCTTTCGTAATTCAGAGAAATACAAAATAGGGTCTAAAGCAGTGGCGTAGTTAGTGTTATTGACAGTGGCGTAGCCAGGATTTTATTTCGGGGTGGGCTGGGTATCAAATTTAAAGATAAAGTTCAATTGTAAGCTAAGTAATGGGTCCCATTTTTTTGGGGGGGGCAGCAGCCCCTCAGTAGGACTGGGCCAAAAATCGATAAATATCGACATATCGGTTTTATTTCAACATCAAATATCCGATATTCCCATTTTCATTTCAGTGAAATCTCGAATTCGATAAAGGTCAAAAATACAGGCCGGCCAGGGGCGTAGCCAGAAATTTTTCATGGGGGGGTTATGACTACTGCAACTCATATATATGTATACGTGTGTATGATAATGTAGTGAAGAATATACATTTTGTATGGCAAAAAATTCCTCATGGGGGGTTATGACCCCCCTAACCCCCCCCCTTGGCTACGCCTCTGAGGCCGGCGATAAGAAAATCCTGAGATCAATACCAGATTGTGATGCTTTTGCTACTGCTTTCTCTCCGTTAATGACGATGCCGGATCGCGGAAAAAACAGCTCCATGGTTTATTAGTCTAATTACCATAATTAATTAACGTATATCCCGGAAACTATCCACCGGAGCGCGTTTTTATTGATTCTCGACCCCCCATAGGCTCAACACCCCATCGATACTTAAAATTTCGAATGCTTTGACACCAAACTTAACCTTTTAATCTTACAGGCCCAGGGGGTCATACGAAGCTCCCCTATATTTTCAATTTGGGCATCTTAAACACTAGCCTCCTTCGGCGGCATCTCCAAAGCCTGGAAGCCATCCCAGAGCCAATTTCTACATGTTTGCAGTCCTTTTAAGCCTCAATCATGGTTAATTAGTCTAATTACCATAATTAATTAACGTATATCTCGGAAACTATCCATCGGAGCGCGTTTTTATTGATTCTCGACCCCCCCTTAGGAGCCCTCATCGTTGCATAAAATTTCGAATGCTTTGACACCAAACTTAATCTTACAATCACTTTAATCTTACAGGCCCAGGGGGTCATACGAAGCTCCCCTGTATTTTCATTTCGGGCAGTTTAAACACTAGTTTTACTCGAGCAAGGAGAGAGAGATGCTAACTGCCCGAGAACTCAGCGCAGAAGAAACCCGATGAATGGGTGAAGGGTGTTTAAATAGTACGGCTTTCGGCGCAGAGAGAGTGAAAATTTCTTTAGTTGTTTTATTGATTCAAGATTCGAATCACTGATTCGAATCATCGAAGTAGTGAGTGAGTCGAGATTCGAATCAGTAAAATGAGTCGAACCGCCCATCTCTAATGCGTATGTATTGCGTGTGAGTCAGGCGGTTATAGTTAGAAGGAGGATAACAGTCTTTCCCACAACCACCCACGCTGGTGAAGAACATTCCACTTCTCTCACCCATATGCAACTTTTTATTTAATTTTTTTATTCGGAATTTTTAGGAGGAAAAGATAAAAAAGCTTACGCGCGCGCGCGAAAGAAGTGGTACTGGAAGCCACGTCGTAAAATAAACAGTTAAGGTCCAGATTACAAGCGAATCCTTTCTCCAATGTATTTATACGAGGGACCGGAGCCCGATTAAGCCAACAGGGGTCCAGGGCAGACATTTTTAATTGGGGCCTTTTTTTCAAATATACCCATTCAGTTTATAAAAATTAGAAAGCCTAAAACTACAGGCTTTCTACTCTTGTAGAGGCTTGGCCCTCTTTTGGAACTGAAAAAGGGCGGACCTCTGGTACCACCCAACATGGTTATTTTGACCAGACATTCGTTATTTTGCTCAAAATGTTTTAATAAACCATTTTTTTTTTTCGGTAAAGTTTAATAACTTTTTTCAGAGAAATCTTTAAGGAGAAAGAGAGACATTTTTCTGCAAACAAAACATTTCTACAGAATACAGTAGGAGCATTTCTTGATTTGGGTCGGGGGCGCTTTGACTTGTGATATGAGGCAGCTGCCCCTGACTTAGTCAGGCTCTGCGACGGACTGAGTTCGGAAAGTAAGTTTGTCTTCCCCCTTCCCAAACACGGAAACTTTATTTCGTTTATCTATGCTTACCAAAATCATTTTTTTTTTTTTTTTTTCGAAGTACACTACTAAGGTGTTTGTTGAAAGAACCCCTCCATCAGAACGGGAAAATGCCATAATGGCTGCTCAGTTTTTCGCGGAATCAGAAAAAAGAATCCATCCATTACGTGAGCCCAGTCTGGAAACACATCTCAGGTGAGGGGCGGAGGTTGCTAAATCAAAGAGAAAAGAGAGATAAATTAATTCTCAGAACAATTATCACAGGTGGAAAAAAAAATGAGTATAGACACCGATCGTCTGCTAAGGAAAGAAGAAGGAGGCCTTGGAGATGATGATCCTTAGAAAACACGCCCGAAGGAAAATGGCTTTCCTCTAATTTGAAAGCAGTTCGAACGAAACATAGTCCCTGGCAATGGTGTTAAACGGAAACGGAAAGTAACTGATGGTGATTTCGTCGAACAAAACGGGTCAAGTCGAATGAGCTGTTTGACAACATCTGTTTTTGTATGTTTGGCAACATCTGCTTGCTAGTACAGTCAGTTTGCGAATGGTGAATGTAGATGGCATTACAACGCAACCAAATTTTGTTTGTTTCGTATAAGTAATCGAGCGAAATTGGTGAATGCTATTTCTTACTTCTGTATGCACCCGTCAACTGTTCTCGAATATATTTTTTATCTTTTCCCTAAACCAGGAGATTGAGCCCTACAACGGATAACCAGTTTCTAGTTTCGATAGCTCTATTTCTGTTGCCGTTGGCAAAATCAGCTTTAAAATAAGCAGTTTTTTTGAAGCTGAAGCGTATTGTATGACAGAAAATTGACTCCTGCTGTAACGATGGATAAGTTTAAATTATTTAAATACGCCTCTTGAAAAATAATATAAAAAGTAAATAATATAAAATTTCAAATTGTCTCTTACTCAATGTAATAACTCAAATTCTTATGTGTTCCAACGATCTATGAGTGTAAACTGTCAGTCAGTTAGTTAGTTTAGTTTGTTTGTCTGTGTTTCGCGTAGCTCTGAAATGGGTGATCGTAGACCTACGAAATTTTGTATGGAAATTTTCCAGGACGGGTCCCGACATACCTCGAAACGATTTTTTCGAAATTCGAATTATTTTAGGAGATATCGGTAAAAAACGTATCGCAAAAGGCTCATTTTTCGCTTCGCCATTTTGCAATTGTAACCCCGCAGTGTAATGAGTGAGAATCGTGGTGAGAATTTAAGCATATCTATAGGTTGCCATATTAGGCATGTTTATTAAATGATTCAGACTCTTGAAGTAAAAATAAAAGGATAACGATTTTTTTGTTTAGATTATTTGTAAGGTTGTTTCTTAATTAAAATATCGTGTGCATGTGAAATCAGAACAGGAATGAAATGTTTTATACTCAAAAGAAAAATTAGATTTGGAAATTTTCCGAGACTAAAATGTGCAACTTTTTAATTTGGCGAAAAATAAAATGGTTCATGTGCGATTGTGAGGAGATGATTCTAACGCTTGCCGCAATTTATCGTAATTTTATCGTCTGCTGAATACACCTGAGAATAAATTTTTGAAATATTCATTCATTTGCAATTGTGCATTTTTCTGCGCAGCTTTTCTCCATCTATTTCTCAATTTATTACATCCAGAAAAAGGATGTTAGAAATATCAATTTTAATTTTGTTTGATCACACTCATGAATAATGATATACTTTCCAACTTAATGGAATAAGGAAAGAAAATAGGGAAGACCCATGGTTATAATACACTTTTAATATATAGCACATTAGTGCGTATTTAAAATCTGAAAGTGTTTCCGATTTTCTTACTTTTTTTTTTTTTTTCCTTTCCGTTTTTTGATAAAGGCTAATATATCCAGAAGCTCTTCAGAATTAATATAGGACGAAAAAAATTGTTCCTTTAGAATTTAACCATCTTATTTTTGCAACCAGGGGCGGCCCGAAACCGTAAGCATCGCATCTGGTCGCCGGCTTCGAAGGGGCGTCATTTCGAACACAAAAACTAAGTAGAGCATAAAAGGGGGCGTCTTTTTTATATTAGCAGGGGGTGGGGACTCTTACCGTAGGGCTGCTCATCTTAATTTTAAATTCCATTCAGAATCTGAGAGATTTCAGTGCCAAGGAACACGATTCTCTCCGAACTAGATTTATTAAGATGGCGAATCAACTGGTCGCCGGAGGTGGCTAGTAAATAATAATGCTTAAACATTATTTAAATAATCAGCATCTTCCAACCATTTATTCGGTCGCCTACCAAATAAATGAAATTTTGATAAAAATTTACATACAATCGTAGATTACTTTTTAGGGTGGGGGGGGGGATCTAATAAAATTTATTTATTTTTCATTCGTTAAATGCAAGTTTAAAATCCAATTATTTCACATTTGTAAGTAACATTTGTAAACAGCAGATTCTTTTTAATCGATAAAACTAAGTTTTTATGTAAAGGGTCGTAAATCAAGGAAAATCATGTTGAACACAGTTGAATATCCCCATTTTCGCTCATTCTTAGCTTAAGGTGCATTGAAATCTGATTTATGAAATGAACATGGTGAAATTATGAATGTATGGGTGAAATAAGACACGATTCACTTTGATATAAAGGGACCATTCGTCCAGTATTATACAGGACAGTCCAATATTTTGAGATTTTGCCCCGTATTTCAAAGCAGTCCCGTATTCTCCCGCATTTTAATCCCTATGATCACCGCCAGAAAATAGCTGTTTTTTGTTAAAAATCACAATTTTCGTTGTCCACCTAATTTTTTTTTTTTTTTTTTTTTTTTTTTTTTTTGCCTGGGGGGTGGGAAGAACAGCGAAAACTTAAATCTGTGCAAGCAAATATATGGCTGTGTAATTGGCAACGTTATATATGTCTACTGGGTATAGATTTGCATAGAAAATTAATTCGAAGTTTAAACACAGTTATTTTCGCAAATTTTAATACACCCTCCCAGCTTCCCGTATTTGAACTTAAGAAAGATATCCATTTTATTTGACAGCATATAGCCATTCTTTATAGAACATCTCCTCCACTCATCTCCACAAACTTTTCTTCAGGACTGACTCTGTGACGAGTTTCACACATCTCTCAACACATGACGAGCGTGAACTGAGAACGGAGGAGAGTGAACTGTGACGAGTGCGTGAACTGAGAATGTCTCGAATGTTATAACCCACACACTTTTGAGTCTCTTTGGATTTAAAAACATGCAATGAACATTGTAATTATCAAATGAGAAAATAAAAACATGAGCTCCCTGCTACGTAAAAAGTGTTTCGCAAAATCCGATCCGGAACAGGCTCTTGGCTTCGCGGGAAAACGGAATTTCGATACCATCAGGTGTAGTGTAGTGTGGACACATATACTCTAGAGATGAGTTCGGGCTCATTTTTTGAAGCCCAAGCCCAAAGACTTTTAATCCGAGCCCGCCCGAGCCCGAGCAATATTATTTAAGTCAGAGCCCGAGCCCGAAATTTCAGCTAAAGATAAATAAAATTCAGTTACTTCATTAATACAATCCGATAAATTTTACCGTTTGTGCAAATTAAAGACAAATATAGTTGCAAACTCTTAATGCACTTTCTAATTCTTTATATCCATGTTTAGCAAATAATAACAATAACGTATCAATTTTTATTAAGAAATCCGTTGATTAGTCACATCAGTGTTAAACATTCGTATGTACTTAGATATATTAGATACAGAAAATTAGTAGTTATAAATCTCGTATAGTGACATTAAAAAATCTTATATTTAAAACACGTCCAGAAAAGAGTTTTTGCATAATAAATTTAAGAAATTTGCATATTTGCATAGAATTGCATAAGAATTTAGTTGGTAGGAACAAAATTATTTTTAAAAAATATTTTATGATAGGATGTGAATATATACATTTAACTAAGATAGACCAGTAAATAATGAGGCCAAAATTTTGAATGAACAGCATTTTAACACACCTATGCAAATGAAATAGCACAACACACCATTTAGTAAATTATGTGAAAAAGCTAGCTTTTTACCATCAATTATTTTGTTGCAAGTCCTAGCATCCCATCAGTACGTTTATTTTTCCGATGAATCGCTTTTTAAAATCCGTTTCAAGGAGTATGTTCAATAAAGGAGACATTTTTCACGAGCCCGAGCACGAACGCAATCGTGAATTACAGGGCCCGAGCCCGGTTCGGGCCCGGGCTTTCGGGCTCGGGCTGAGCCCGTCTTATCTCTAATATACACACGTGGACGGACCGGAAAGGCGCGAAAAACGCTGCATGCAACAACATGGACGAATTCTTGGTGAAACGAAAAAAATTTGATGCGGTCACCACATGACTTCCTTGTTGAAGCACACTCCACTTGAAACTTAATATTTGCTAGCTTCTTTGCAGTGGCGGCCCGCGGTCAAAACTGTTAGTGCAGCCGGAAGCATATGAGTCCCCCCCCCCTTTCCTCCGGACAGGATTGGAAAATCTTTGTTACTAAATTCGAAAGCTGGCGGATTAAGCCCTCACCGAGGGAAAAAAAAAAAAAACAGAAATTACTAAAAAAATGTAAGAGATCCTATTTTACTTCCATAAAATGGACATAAATTTCAAACAGCCACTCTTATCCTCAAAATTGCATTAATCCGTGTCTGATTCGAAGTTTCCTTAGAATTTTCTTTTGTAACGATAACTTGAGAAGAAAAGAAAAAAAAAAAGAAAACTTACTTATTTTTTATAATTCAAATCAATCCTCCTTTCTTTTAAACATGCGAATCCGTCAGTGATGTCCCCATAAAAAGGCGCTGTTTTAATTCAGATATCAATAATTTTAAAAGCTCTTTAAAATCTCCCATGTTTAAAGAATTTTTTCGCTCGCCATGTCCTCTAAATGCCAGTTCTTGCTCACTTAAAAACAATACTGCTTTGATGGGTAATTGTCCATTCATAAGCGTCTGTTCAGGCTTACCTTCTTGATAAATTCAACAATATAAAGTCGAGAGTTTTCCAAACATATATTCTCCTTACCCCCCTCCCTCACTTCTCGTACGAGCCAATCAGTTAGTCGAGTTCTCAAGTTCAGCCGCCGTTAAAAAATCGTTCATCGGCTGTATCAGCTGCATACTCCCTATGCCGGAGAGGCTGCTTACGTAGTCGTTGTCATGGCAACGGTCCTGCCAATTTTCTTTTCAGCGCTTTGGGCTGAACCAAAGATTTTCCCAATTGAATTGCGGGAAGATTAAAGTGCTTTTTTTCTGAATGAGCGATCCGGCCACAACACGTTTTTTTTTTTGTTTGTTTGTTTGTTTGGTTGGTTGGTTTTTTTCGGAGATTTTTTAATTTACCGTAGGAATTCCACAATTCTAATCTGAATTTAGGAAAATTAGTAGAATAAATTATTTTAAGTTACATTAAGTATGTGCTGATAATTTCAAGTACAGCCCGGCTGTACTTGCTGTATCCCACGAGCCGCCACTGCTTCTTTGTTTCTATAAAGGTTTATGTATGTTACCGCTATTTCCGAAGATGTGCACAAGCTAAACGTTTTCTGATCTGATCTGGAAACCACATGACTTCCTTGTAGGTCTGTTAAATCATAAATATTTTCGGTGCACTTTATCTGAATTTATTCCATTTAAAAGAGATACAATTCCGTAATAATAATAAGGTTTAGCAATTTCAGCGAAATATTTGAGATATCGCTAAGCTTGGTTCAGTTTGAAAGATTTATATTCGTCACCTACTTTGGCGATGTTTCGCCAAAAGCCGCCTAGTTTGCAATAGCTTGCGAAATTTCGGACATAGTCCAAATAGTGATTGACCACAGACGTTTAATGAATTGAATGTATCCACAGACCTTAATGTATTGAAAGTCTTTTTGGTGACCCTGTAAATAAATCACCCAATCGATTGCAATTTGAAAAAAAAAAGAGGGAGAGAGATGAACAATTTTATGTTACAATAGTTCTAAATACAAAATGTCAGCATTCTAAGGTTAAATATTTAGAATTAAGCCAAGTACATAATTATTTTTGGCGCCAAATTTGGCGATTCGGAAAAACGCGCCAAGGTGGATAACTGTTGGCGAGATTTTTGGCATGGTCCAAACAATGTCTGACTCTAGACATAATATATTGAAGATGTCCATCGATTTTAATGTATTGAAAATGTATTTGGGTTTTAATGTATTTGGGTGGTCCTGTAAATAAACTAGCCAGTTGATTGGAACCAAAAAAGGAGGTGCAACTAGATGTTATAACAATCCTAAATATAGATTTTCAACATTCTATAACATGTTACATACATGCGTATGTGACTGTTACATACATACGTATGTACACACTTCAGGGAAAAAAAACTAGTGAAAATGGGCTTCCGCTTGGACGAACACACTTGCATACATGCGTACGCTGAGACGTGTCTCAGAAACTCTTCATAGTAAATTTAGAGATAGTCAAAATCAATTTTTTCATCAAATCTGTACACCCAAAATTTTCGGCATCACTATTCTTCTTAATATTGTACAAGGAAGTAAACATGAAAAATCAAATAAATATTGGATATTCTTACCTTTTCTTATGCTGCTTTACTCTCTCTCTCTCTCTCTGCCCCTCCCCCCCCCCTCTCTTTCTCCCGTATATTAATTAGGTAATTCACAAAATTCCAGCCTTTCATGATAAAAAGACTGAGAGGTATGTTTAAACAAAGTTAGTAGGGACTACACAATGCAATACACATCTCCGGTACTTTCTAGAATAAAATAAAATGCTCTAACTTTGTCCATCAAATAATAAATGAACGGGGCAAATTTTACTGATTTTGAATATTTTAGCACTAGGGGCCGGATAAAAATTTAAATTTTGTATTTGATCTCAATAAACATCTGTGAAAATTTTAATCGGTACTATAAAATTCTGTACCTTTTTTTTTTACTTGCGTAACTTATTGCATATGTCTATGACCAATTTTTAAGAAATAAATGCCCTGGTCAGTGTTTTTTCCTGTGTATTTTTACGAATTTTTGGCGTGATCTACCTTTCACTATCAGTAATAATAATAATAATTTTTTTTAAGGGCGATGGGACGCTTACTTTCGAAGAAATTTAATGCTTTATTTGAATTAATGTATTTTTAGAAAAAATTGAAAAATATATTTTTTTTTCACGTGATTAAAAATTATACCTTAAAAAGAATAGCAAAATGGCAGAATTTTTATGTCTGAAATATTCGCTTTTAATACTTTTGCGACATTTAAAATTGCATATACATAATTTTGAATTCACAAAAATTCTTTTTTATTATTATTATTTAACAAATGCAGTGGACTTGCGCTATAACGCGCTCTATCTTACGTGAGTTTTTCTTCAAGTAACGCATCTATCCAGGGCTAACGCGAACTCCTCGCCCGGCAGCACGAGATTTTCCGCCAACTGTTAGAAGCGTGCACCCTATTTTACAACGCGAAATTTTCACGTTGGAAAGTATCCCTCCCGTCAGTCAAAACTCCGCTCCACTGTACGGCACTCTCCGTGCAGTGAAGAATGTTTTACAGGTCTAACAAGAAATTCTGTCATACTTAAAATGTCAAACTGCGTAATCTCGAGACACTGTTCATGATAGCGAAAAACGCGATTTTACTTTGATATGACTTACATTTTCAATTATCAATCTCACGCAATTTTTAATTTAGGACGTCACGTTTTTGATGGCCGTGTAAGAAATCCCAGTGAGTTTTCTAGCGAAAAACATAACTTACGACGTTGAGGGGGGAAAAAAAAAATTCGTAAGGAGCATTATGAAAAAATGTTATCCTCCGCTAAAAATGAGCAAAATCTATAAAAACTTAAAAAAAAAAAATTCTTATAATATTTTGAAGTTTTGCGCAAAGATTTCTCCTTTGAATAATTATTTCTTTTTTTAAATATGTACCATTGCAACTTTTTCATGCTACAGCCACTTGAATATATTTAGATAATTAATAAGTAAAACACTATATATATTATATATATGTTATATATATACATAATTATATATATACTATATATATATTATATCTATATAAATAAAATTAGACTTTTGTCTGTACATTTCTTGGAATTCAAAAATTTTGCGATTTCTATCCGTTTCAAGCACTCGGGAATCCGATGCGACCCTCAAAAAAAAGTTTGTCTGTCTGTCATTCTGTCATTCTGTCATTCTGTCCGTGACGCTTTTTTTGTTTAAGCATCACGTAAAAATGACTGAAGCGAATGATATGAAATTTGGTTTCATGATAGGTGGTCACTCAACTTAAAACATAGGCATCGAATTTTTAAAAAATCTTGATTATATTTTGAGATTTTGCGAAAATCGTTTCAAACTGCGTAAATTTGTGTTCAAGCATCACGCAAAAACGACTGAAGCGAATGATATGAAATTGGGTGTCATGATAGGTGGTCACTCAACTTAAAACATAGGCGTCCAATTTTTAAAAAATCCTGATTGTATTTTGAGATTTTGCGAAAATCCTTTCAAACTGCGTAAATTTGTGTTCAAGCATCACGTAAAAACGACTGAAGCGAATGATATGAAATTGAGTGACATGATAGGTGGTCACTCAACTTAAAACATAGGCATCGAATTTAAAAAATATCTTAATTAGATTTTCAGATTTTGCGAAAATTGTTTCACACTGCGTATTGTGTTCGCACATCACGTAATATCTGCAAAGGTGAAAAAATGGTATTTGGTGAAATGATAGGTGGTCACCTTAAACTATAAGCATCTAAAAAAACCCGATCAGATTTTGGGATTTTGCGAAAATCGTTTCAAACTGAGTGAATTTTTGTTCACACATTACGTAATAACGACTAAAGCGAATGATATGAAATTTGGTCACATGATAGGTTGTTGTTCAACATAATGTATAGGTGTCCAATTTTTTAAACTTTTTATTAGATTTTGAGATTTTGTGAAAATTCTCCCAAAATGAGGTTATATTTTTTCAAGCATCGCGTAATAACGACTAATACGAAATTTGGTGGTGTGATAGGTAGTTGCTAATCTTAATTTATAGGTGTTGAATTTAAAAAATATTTTGATTACATTTTGAGATTTTGTGAAAATCGTTTAAAAATGCTAAAATGTTTGTTCGAGCATCACGAAATAAAAACAGCAGGGAATGAAACGAAATTGGGTGACATGATAGGTTGTCACTCAACTTAAATTCTAGGCTTCAAATTTTTCAAAAATGTTGATTAGATTTAGAGATTTTGCGAAAATTATTTGAATATGTGTAAATATTCGTTCGCGCATCCTATAATTACGACTAAAGCGAATGAAATGATATTACTTAGTGACTCTCTAACCTGTAATATTTTAACAATACATAAAAATTATAACTACGCTTTCTTTACATTGGCAACATACTACATTCATTCTGTGTACTCCTACAATGCTGACGGAAGTTCTTGCTTTTTGGAAATTTGCATTCAGTAACCCGTCAACGACGGGTACTTCAGCTAGTATATCTATATAAATAAAATTAGACTTTTGTCTGTACATTTCTTGGAATTCAAAAATTTTACAATTTCTATCCGTTTCAAGCACCCGGGATTCCGATGCGACCCTCAAAAAAAAGTTTGTCTGTCTGTCATTCTGTCATTCTGTCATTCTGTCCGTGACGCTTTTTTTGTTTAAGCATCACGTAAAAACGACTGAAGCGAATGATATGAAATTTTGTGTCATGATAGGTGGTCACTCAACTTAAAACATAGGCGTCAAATTTTTAAAAAATCTTGATTAGATTTTCCGATTTTGGGAAAATCGTTTCAAACTGCGTAAATTTGTGTTCAAGCATCGCGCAAAAACGACTGAAGCGAAAGATATGAAATTGGGTGTCATGATAGGTGGTCCCTCAACTTAAAACATAGGCGTCCAATTTTTAAAAAATCCTCATTGGATTTTGAGATTTTGAGAAAATCGTTTCAAACTGCGTAAATTTGTGTTCAAGCATCACGTAAAAATGACTGTAGCGAATGATATGAAATTGGGTGTCATGATAGGTGGTCACTCAACTTAAAACATAGGCGTCGAATTTAAAAAAAATCTTGATTGGATTTTCCGATTTTGCGAAAATCGTTTCAAACTGCGTAAATTTGTGCTCAAACATCACGCAAAAACGACTGAAGCGAATGATATGAAATTGGGTGTCATGATAGGTGGTCACTCAACTTAAACTATAAGCATCTAATTAAAAAAAATCGATCAGATTTCGAGATTTTGTGTAAATCGTTTAAAACTGAGTGAATCTTTGTTCCCGCATTACGTAATAACGACTAAAGCGAATGATATGAAATTTGGTCACATGATAGTTTGTTGCTCAACATAAACTATAGGAGTCCAATTTTTAAACATTTTTATTAGATATAGGAGTCCAATTTTTAAACATTTTTATTAGATTTTGAGATTTTGTGAAAATTCTCTCAAAATGCGTTTATATTTCTTCAAATATCACGTAATAACGACTAATACGAATGATACGAAATTTAGTGATAGGATAGGTAGTTGCTAATCTTAATTTATAGGCGTTGAATTTTTAAAATATTTTTATTACATTTTGAGATTTTTGCGAAAATCGTTTTAAAATGCTGAAAATTTGTTCCAGCATCACGAAATAAAGATTGCAGGGAATGAAACGAATTTGGTTGACAGGATAGGTTGTCACTCAACTTAAATTCTAGGCTTCCATTTTTTCAAAAATGTTGATTGAATTTTTAGATTTTGCGAAAATTATTTCAATATGCGTCAATATTCGTTCGCGCATCACATAATTACGACTAATGCGAATGAAATGATATTACTTAGTGACTCTCTAACCTGTAATATTTTAACAATATATAAAAATTATAACTTCGCTTTCTTTACTTTGGCAACATACTACATCCATTCTGTGTACTCATACAATGCTGACGAAAGATCTTGCTTTTTTGGAAATTTGCATTCACTAACCCGTCGAGGACGGGTACTTCAGCTAGTATATTATATATATTATATATTATACTATATTATATATATACTATATATATATTATATATAGTGTTTTACTTATTAATTAGTATATATATATATGTGTGTGTGTGTGTGTGTATTATGCTTCAGCTTCACCCTACCAGTGGCGTATCCAGAGGGAAGCTGTCAGCCCCGTTTCCCGAAAATGAACCAAAAACTGCATTAAATTTTCAATGTTGGCCTGTTTTGGAAATAGTGAATAATTCCTCCTATAACAAACTTTTCAAGACAAAAATTGCACTTAGCAGGAAAAGTTTGCTCAATGAAGAATTATGGAGGAAGCATGGACTGGCGTGGCACATTACTTCATTCCCAGAAACATAAAAATACCTGATGACGCATGGTTCTAGATTTAAAGAAAGAAAAAAAAAAAACCTAGAAAGCTGCACTTACTGTTGCAAACAAGTTATTAATAAGCTGAGTAACTCTTTAAAAAGCAATGCAGCTCTTCTCTTAAATTGTTCTTCATTTATTAATCAAAATTTATATTAACTAAAATGTGTATTAATTATTTTTAAAAATTTCTATTTTACTTTGAACAAACATTTAAAAATCAACATTCTTAAAAAAATAGTAAAGCTTCCGCAGCTCCCCCCCCCACACACACACACACGCACACAAAATGATGTGCCTAGATACTCCACTGTAAGATGCGTGCACCCTATTTTACAACGCGAAATTTTCACTTTGGAAAGTATCCTCCCGTCAGTCAAGACTCCGCTCCACTGTACGGCACTCTCCGTGCAGTGAAGAATGTTTTACATGTCTAACAAAAAATTCTGTCATACTTAAAATGTCAAACTGAGTAATCTCGAGACGCTGTTCATGATCGCGAAAAACGCGATTTTGCTTTGATAGGACTTACATTTTCAGTTGCAACAACATTCTTAATGTTGTTGGAGTATCCAGGGTGGAATTGCAGAGTATGCAGGGTGCAGTGGAGTATCTAGGCACATCATTTTGTGTGCGTGTGTGTGTGGGGGGGAGCTTTTTTTAAGAATGTTGGTTTTACTGATTGAATGTTGTACAAGACGCTGACCATCCACAAAACTTGTCTGGCATACCCATTGATATATATGCTAATATCAGAGGCGTAGCCATAGGGGGGGTTAGGGGGGTCATAACCCCTCCATGAGGAATTTTTTGCCATACAAAATGTATATTCTTCACTACATTATCACACACACGTATACATATATATGGGTTGCAGTAGTCGTAACCCCCCCCCCATGAAAAATTTCTGGCTACGCCCCTGGTTAATATAATATCAATAGGCATATGTAGGAAATGATCATCGCCCTCAGTTTTTCAGAATTACATTTTCAGAAATCGGGTCTGTCGTACCCTTCAGCACATCTGCCGTTCGCGTGGATTTCTCTCGCACCAGGCCTCACCATGGCACAGTGGTTATGCCACCTGAAAATGGTAGATGGCCGAAATGTGAAGTTCCCGGGTTCGGATCCCATCGCGCGGCTGTCGATCTAACGGTCTGGAGTTTTGGTAGGTTTTCTCCAGATGTAACGTGAATATGCGTTAGAACCCCTTAGAAAGTCCCCCTACCAAGGCACCCACCCCACCCCTGGCAGATCGCCCTAGCGTAGCGTTGCCATAATCACGCACAATCACAATCTCTCGTACCAGACCGCGAGTCTGTGGATTCCTCCGGCCGTCGCAAGGACGAAAAGAAGGACGTGCGTTTCTCCATTGAGCGATTGATTGAACTTTTATAGCGTGAACCGGGTGTGGAAGTGGATAGAGATAACCTCTGGTCCGGTTCGTCTCTGTTTGCGTGGGACATATACAGACAGACCCACCCACGATCGAAGACTTCTTACCCTGTCAGTCGGAAATACCCTGAATGTTTCAATTTATCGACCATGGGCGATGCGGCCCCTCTGAGATCCTCCTCCGATTATTTTCTAAATATTTGAGAAGCGATTTATGTAAAAAATAGCACGATGATGGATTGTCTTTCTGTGGCCATCGTTGCTTATGGCTCTTTGAACGCATGGCCGCAATGGACGGTGTTTTTAAAGACCCATGCTGAGAAACAAAGGTGAGCACAAAAAGGGAAGTACTTCACGCTTGATTTTCAAACGATCCGTGTAATTTACTGTATTGACCCTTTAACGCGCAGTGTTCCCGCTCTGGGAACACCAAACTCTGACGTTTTGACTGTTGCCAGTCACGAAGAATAGATTGGATTTCTATAAAAATAGTTGCGGGTGACAGAGCTCCACGAGAATCCTTTACTTTTTTGCACGTCATTTCCCGTCAAAAAAATGGTCACGATTATTTTTAACAGCACTGACATCTGCTGAAAAATGGAAGAATACGAGAACAGCTGGACAGATTGCCCAATGCCGAAAAATGAGCAGAAGTTGCCATCGCTCGACTTAACTACCACCAAGATGGCGGACGATCGAAACGTTCATCACGTGCCACAGATCTAGAGACCCTTTTTTGACGACAGCTGGCTGTGCGGCACAGGCCAGATATGTTTGACTGAAATCTGTCAAACTTTGGCCCTGTGCCTCGCCTTTATTTTACTGCTATTGTTTCAAGATTTTTTAAAATTTGGTTTTGTACATGTGTCCAAGAACTGTTGGATACCGTGTACATTAACAGCTATTTTAACCCTTTGTGGACATATGTCTACTCTAAGTTTTTTTACCGTCCCAGTCATGTGTCTGCTCTGCTCTCAGCCACCACAGCGAAGAATCATACTGATCGTTTTCATTTTATAATTATTCTCTATTTTAAGATACGTCAGTTTACACTTCCTATGAAAGAACGCAGTTTCCTAAGGAAAGTGTTACGAACTAATGCTGTGCTTCCATAACTTTATTTATTTTCGAATGGCGGGCACTTGCTGCCTATGAGCATTGACCACAACAAAAGCTGGAAGTATTGGCCCCTTTCCGTGGCATATCGAGAAACTTTTTATGGGGGGGTGGGAGTTAGGACTACTGCAACTCATATACCTATATGTATACGTTTGTGTGATTAGCGAGTGAAGAAGATGCATTTGGTATGGCAAAAAAATTCCTCATGGGGTTGTCCCCCCCCAATTCCCTTCCCCCGTTGCTACGCCACTGGCCGCTTTATTATGGGGGTACCCAATATGTGGAACCAACCTTGCCCGTATGAAAGCGCGGGCAAGCTGGGAGTCGAACTCGGGCCCCTGATCGTAGAGAGTAGTGCGCTAACCCCCCTCCCCCCCTTTTACAATCTGGGGAGGCGCACTTCTATCCATTGGAGATAACGAATCTAGCATAAATTTGGTTTTTCCTTCATAATTTTGCCTGTTATGTATTACTGTTCGCTTAACGAAAATTAATTCCGACGAGCATGGCAAGTATGTATGAACTGAATACGACTCGAAAAGGGTTAATAATTTGAGGGCCCCCTGCGACTACGCGAATCGCTGCAGGGTTGACGGGTCTGTGTGACGCCACTTAATCGTGAACGGTGGAGAGAGAGAGAGAGAGAATCGCTTTCACCTTCACCCCCTTTTATTCAATTCCCTGTCAAGGTGATGGAAGTTAAGTCTCTATGCTGGGGTTTAGAGAAAGTAGGTATAGAAGAAAGTGAGTTTTTTTCTTTTTTTCAATGTGGTGGGAAGAAAGACGAAAAAAAAGCGAGACTTTTTTTTTTTTTTTTTTTTTTTTTTTTTTTTTTTTTTTCGAATCGACAACATACAGTAGAGGAGGCACACGTTAGAGATGAGTTTGGGTTCATTTTTGTTTAACCCTTTAACGCGCAGTGGTTTCGCCGTGAACATGGACGTATATAAAGGGGAGCGTTTAGAGGGGTCTGGACATCACTCTCCAGTGGTTCCCAACCGGTGGGTCGACAGGCCTTTTTCGGGGGATACCACAGACCGCTTTTGTAAGAAATTAATAGTAAACTATTTTCACGTTTTTTTGCCATGAGACACCATTTCTCTCTTTTCCTTTTGAAAGAAAAAATCGTTATTCTCGTCAGGGCTTTTGTATCAAAGCTGCAAAAACTGATGTCGGTGAATCTAGGAGTGTTAACTAATGCCTGAGAACCAATGCATTAAGGCAGAAGAGTCGGAAATAGGAATTGCAATTAATTTAAAGGGGGTATTTAGTAGCCACCTTGAAGCCCTTCAATCTGAATTGTGCGAAATCCATTTCACACATCTTTAGATGTCGCCGATCTTCCTGATGAAGTGCAGGGTGAATTTTTGAATTTGCAAAATGACTCCTCCGCAAGTGATTTATACCAAGAAAAAAAGTTAACTGAATTTTGGTATGCTGTGCGTTGCTCATATCCGATAATTTTTCATGTCAAATGTTAACGCCATTTGCATCCACACTTATCAGCGTGAAGTTGGATTTTCAACTCTTTTGCAGAAGACAAAAGCCAGTAATAAATTAGATGTCTAAGATAACATGCAGTTGACTTTGACCAATATTCAGCCAAGAATAGCCAAACTTGTCAGTCAAATTCATCCTCAATCATCCTATTAAAAATCAGTACGTATTAAAAAGATATCAATTTTAAATCTCAAGATGTATTTTTTCATTATTAATTTTTTTTATTGATCAAACATGGCAGATGGGGAGGGGGGGGTAGCGAAAAGTTTTGAAAAATCTAAAAGGGGTCGCGATTGAAAAAAGGTTGGGAACCACGGCTCTAAGCAATATCTCTAATTTTGGCAGCATATCCACCTTTTGTATATATTCCTCAAACTAGTATACAGTAAAAATATTTTTTATTTTCATATACATTTTGAAAATCTAATATTAGGCGGAATTAAAAAAAACATTTTTTTTTAATTCCGCCTAAAACCAATGAATTATTTTAGAAAATCCAATGCCCCACCATAGCCGATTGTATAAGACAATCAAAATGGTATGAGGCCGAGTGAATGGCCTATCGTACGGCTGTTGATCTAATGGTCTGGAGTTTTGGTCGGTTTTCTTCAAATGCAACGCGAATACGCGTTTAGAACCTTTTAAAAAGTCCTCCGATCAAGGCAACCCCCATCCTTGGCAGATATAGCCTTTGCGTATGCGTAGCGTTGCCATAACACAAGACATTTTTAAAAATCTGTTTACAAGAGGGGTATGTCATAAAAAAAAATTTCTCATTGTCCAGACTTAACTACCAGCAAGATGGCGCACGATCGAAACGTTCATCGCGTGCCACAGATCTAGAGACCCCTTTTTTTTGACGCAGCTGGCAGCTGCAGCTGCGTCAAAAAAAGGGTCTCTAGATCTGTGGCAGGCGATGAACGTTTCGATCGTCCGCCATCTTGCTGGTAGTTAAGTCGAGTGATGGCAATGGCTGCCCTTTTCTCAGCATTGGGAAAAGGTTGCGCCTCAAAGGGTTAAGTATACGCCCCCCCCCGTTCATGAAGGATCTTTCGTATAGGTATTTCTAATATAAAATCTATTACAGTTACAATGACGGATCTCTCCTGTGAGAATCTGTAAGAAGAGCACGTGTCCAGTGCACGGAGCCCAGAGGCCACACGTCTGGCAGTCGCCGGATCGGAGAGAGAGGTGTGACGGCAGCTCCAGGTGAAAACTCACCTTCACCTCTCGGGTCATCCAAGGTCTCCCTCTCCCGAAGGCGACCAGAAACAAGTAGCCATCCCATATTCGTGTGGCAGTCCCCCTTTCGTTTTTAACACTCTCCAACATAACGAGGATAATTAAGTGTGGTAAAGTCTAATGTTGATGTTTGTCTGTACGGCCTCTTGTTGACACTGATAGGGATCGATTGCTGCGAAATTTATGCAGGTTTGCGTTATGTAAAATGTAATGACCTGCTGAAAATGACGTACTGTAGGGATTCATTTTTTTTTTATTAGGATAGAAAAAAAAAAAAAAAACAGAGAGAGAGAGAGAGAGAGAGAGAGTTCCATTACGCTATGTGAGTTGTGAATAGTCATCGTTCAAAGCGTATTGTTGCACCTGAATTGTAGCAGCGTATTGTTGCACCTATTGTGCGCACCTGAACTTAACTCTTTGCTGTCGTATGTCTGCTCTCAGCCACCACAGCAAAGAACCATACTGATCTTATTATATTTATTTTACATTATTCTCTATATTAAGGTACATCCGTTTACACTTCCTATGAAAGAACGTATAAAGTGTTAAGGAAACTGCTCACAAATTAATACTGTGCTTCCATCATAATTATTTTTCGAATGGCAGGCACTTGCCGTCTATAAGCATTGGTCACTACAAAGGCCGGAAGTGTTGGGCACTTTATCATGGGATACCCAATAGGTGGACCCACGTCTCCCCTATGAAAGGGTACCTAAACCTATGAAAGAGCGGACAATTTAATAACCCAAACATGGAGTCGCACCCAGGCCCATTGTAGAGAGTGGTGCGCTAACCACTCTACAATATGGGGAGGCGCTTGTATCCATTGGAGATAATGAATCTAGCATAGATTTGATTTTTTCACCATAATTTTGCATATTCGGTATTATTGTTCGTTCAAAGGAAATTAATTTCGACCAGCATGCATAAATTTTATAGGACAGATCTGCACTTTGGATTTTAGTTAAGAGGGGGACTACAATTCTAGGTGAACTCTGTCAATTAGCTCTCTTTTAACGCCAAAACATTTGTTACTTTCATTTAATCCCCCATAGAACAGGAACTCACTTATAGAGTTCTAAATAATCTGGTCCTTTCAGTAAAAAGAGAAGAAAGTGGCGTACAAATGAATATGTATTGGCATTGCACGAGAATTTACTGAATGTTCAACATTTTAATGTTGTTTTTATAGTTATTCAAAAGCTTTTTTGGACGAATTTCTGGACAGTTTTTAAAATAAGATTTTTTAGCCCATGCATTCAGGGATAATTCTCTACTTTTTTTTTT
This sequence comes from Cheiracanthium punctorium, assembly GCA_038373885.1. NCBI lineage: Eukaryota > Metazoa > Arthropoda > Arachnida > Araneae > Cheiracanthiidae > Cheiracanthium > Cheiracanthium punctorium. The sequence continues at coordinate 223,376 of JAWZYV010013034.1, forward strand.
TTTTAAATCCACTTAGCTTCACTCTTTAGGGACGGGGAGGCTTCGACCCTTTTATCCTCTTGCGTGAAAAGAATTCTCTAGGTTTCAGTTCGAGTGAGAGTGATTAAAAATAAGCACCCCAGGTCTTATTCAGTGTCTCCAGAAGTTCACCGGACAAAAAAAAAAAAAAAAAAAAAAAGTCGCTAAAAGTAATGTATTGTATGAGTTGCAAATGCAATAGAAAATTGCTAAATTTAAGCAAGAAATCCCCAAATTGGCAACATTAGTTGGTATTGGCTTGAAGCCTGTTCGACCTCGCCGTTGTAAAAAGAAAATGAAGGTGGCAGAGATTTCCCTTTCTATACCCGTCGTTGCTTCCCTCCTTCAATCTTTGAATGTTTCCACGCCAAGGTGATGCCCAAGTGCAAGAGAGAAAGTGTGTGTGTATGGGGAGAAGGGGAAACTGTTAATCAATTTTTGTGAAAAAAATTTCTAAAATGTTTCAGACTTTAATCTGTTTCTATGTTGAACCTTTGGGTGATTAGTCGAAATTTTTAGAAGGATCCTGCGCCCTGCCCTGGAGTCAGACCTTACACCCTTACGAGAAGGGCATAATAAGATAGAATTTGTACGGCCCTTACGCATAGTTCGCAGCATGGGCGACCACATGGTTGTTTGTAGAAAGGCCAGGTCAAGGATCCTGTACCAGACAGATCTATATTTTAATGTTGAACGACTTACGTTAACCAAGTACGTAAATCATAACGGTAACGTGGCATCTAGAGGGGACCATGCCCCCTCCCTGCCATAGGTATGTATAACGTGACCATTTATTTTTTCCTTCAAAACGGGACAACTACTTTTTTGTCAGTAGTGCATTTTATTCCTCAAAACTGAATATCTACTGTTTTTTAAGGCAATAGTGTAGAGAGACTGAAATTAGAGGTCTGGGTATCTTTTAGTTGTTACGAAAACGCGCAAAAAGCTTGTGTTAATGCTAGTATCAAAATAAAATTAAAAAAAATATTTATAAAACACACATACTACAAAAAATAGTGCAAGACGTGCGTTTCGGATGGTACAAGGGATAGGCCCTTCTTCGACTTCAAAAACACCATCCGAAATAAGGCGCGAAGATAGGAAAGTGAGAAATGCAAACAAAAGGACAGGAAAAGGAAGTTGTCCTTCGGAAGGAAAAAATTCTTAGAAAACCAGAATGAAAAGGGAAAATAAAATGGAAATTGGGAGGAATAAGCAAAAGAGGAACATGACTTTAAAAAGAAATAAAAATTAAATAAATTGAAATAGTTGACAAAAAAGAACATTTAAAGAACAAACAAAAACACAATATATCCCCCAGTGTTTTCTTTAAGTCTCGAGAGGGGAGGAAGGGAGGTCAGGTTTTCTTTTTACAGACACTGCCGTTTGGTGATTTTGGATTTTTAGCGGCCTTTATTGAAATCGTTACCGTGGGTTGCTCTCGTCCTAAAAACGGGACATTGCTTGGGACATTTTCTAAAAACGGGACAAGCCACCTAAAAACGGGACTGTCCCGTTCAAAACGGGACGTATGGTCACCTTAGGTATGCACGCACATGGTTCTCAACAAAATCGCGTTAGACTCAGACAAACGGATAGTGCCTAAACATGCATCTCTCTTCCCCCCCCCCTCACACACACGTAAAATCAATTTCTGTGAACGCCACTGACTTCTGAAAATGAAGAGAAAAAAAAATAACTGATGCTTTTTACGTGACATTGCCCACACATATAAAAGACTTTTTTTTTTTTTCATCATGTTCTGAGCACCATTGCTTTTCATCACTGTTCTTTCAAGCTTTCGAACTGGCTACGTCATGCAGAATATCGAATATGCCACTTCCCCTCTTCCCCTCAGTATGAATAAAGAGCTGATAACCGAATTCCATGCAGGTTTCACGGTCAACCTATTACGGAGTATTTTGTTTGAATAACTGATGTTTATGTCTGCGTTAAGGTCAGTGGCGCAATACAATGTTTCTGCTTGCGTTTCCCTTTCGCGGACACAGCGCGGGGCAATCTATCGAAACAAAGTATGTGTGGGAAGTCAAGAAAGGATGGATGGTGCAAGCAAAACCCACCACAGAATTGCCCATCTGAAAAGTTTTTTTAATCTGTGAACAGGACCGGCCCTGGTCATATAGGTAACCGATATAGATAAGCTAGGCAGCGGCCATAGGGCGCCGAACCGAGGAAGGCGTCTCCATGGGCGTCGCAAGCTATGGGGACCAGGGGACACGTCTCCCCCAATGTTTTAACTAGGGGGGGACTGAGGAATACTGTATAATTTTTACTGTATTGACCTGGATATCAAGAAAAACATTTTGGAAGGGGATCAAAAATTTCGGAGGGGGGTCCAAACAACTAACAAGGCACAATTTTTCACTAAAAGACAATATCATTATCATTTTAGTAACAAAAATCAAAATTTCGGGAAGGAGTCCGGGACCCCCCCCCCCCCTTAAATACGTCTTTTGCCTTTGATGACACCAATGCGCTTTGATGATGGCGTCTCCAGCCGGGTATCTTATAGAGATGAGACGGGCTCAGCCCGAGCCCGAAAGCCCGAGCCTGGGCCCGACTCGGGCTCGGGCTCTGTAATTCACGATTGCGTTCGGGCTCGTGAAAAATTTCTCCTTTGTTGAACATACTCCTTGAAACAGATTTTAAGAAGTGATTCATGGGATAAATAAACGTACTTATTTCACAAAATAGCGGCACGCGGGACTAGAAGGTGTGCGAAGCTCCAAAATTTATTGTATCCTATTAATGAAGTAGTTAATTTTATTTGTCTTTAACTGAAATTTCGGGCTCGGGCTCCAACTTTAATAATATTGCTCGGGCTCGGGCGATCTCGGATTAAAAGTCTTCGGGCTCGGGCTTCAAAAAATGAGCCCGAACTCATCTCTAGAACAATTTTCGGTCCTCTCTCCGAGTAGTGAACTGGCCACGAGAAAGTTGTGCTACATAGGATTCGGGCCATTTTTAAAAATCCTACCCCTTCCCCGCTTTCCAAAAAATCCTTTTTTTATTTATTGACTGGGCCATTAATAACGTTTGCCACACGAAAATTGTTGGGCCAATGCGTCCAGGTTAAGAGGCTTTAACCAACGAGATACTGAAGTAACTGGGGCCCTCCGCCTCGGGCGCCCATAACGATTACGCCACCACAGCGAGAGATGCACTAACGGAATATGGTAACGGCATTGCGATTTAGTAACTTGACCGGATGAGAACCATTGACTAAGCCTCAACAGGGTTAGTGACAGGGGGCAGTCTTGTTCAAACAATTTTGTTTTAAAGGAGTGCTGTTAAAATCCTTTGGCTAAGGCCCCAAATTTGCTCGGACCGGCGCTGCCTATGACGTTCTAAAACGAGCACGATTGCATGCCACCTCTCCTGTAGTCTATGCAGAGCCCGATCAAGACAACTGTGGGCCCTGGGCAGAAGAAAAAAATTGGGCCCCTCGCAATAACCTCCCCCTTTAAAAGGAAAAAAAAAAAAACAGATTATGATTGCTTTACACTGAAAGTTCTAAATATCTTACCCCTTCCATATACACAAATTTTGTTTAAGTAATTTGAAATAAACGAATATAGTTACATGATGTCACAGATAGTTAAACGTTACATCGAAATGCTATATCCCAATTGCTAACATGTAAGTAATACAACCACTTTTTGTAAACAATCATTTCTATAAATATTTCTTTAATTAACAATTAAAAATCATGCTACTTTATGACTTTACAAAATGTGGTTAGTTATTTTCCTACATATTATCGACTATAGAGCATTTTGAAGAATTAAAAGTAAGTTTGAATGAATTTATACACAAATGTAAATTTCAATTACTTTCATTGTCCATACTTTATAATTAAAAAATCATTTAATTTTTGAAAATTTTTTATCCTTTGTAATTTTATTTTAAAATTATAAAAATGTAAGATGTTAAGATTTTTGGGCCCTGGGCAGTTGCCCCGTTTGCTTTGCCAGTAATAGGGCACTGAGTCTATGTAAAAGAAGTCTCCCAATGCCTGGCCCCTGGAACTTGGCTGGCGGTTCATGTCTTCGCGGGGAAAGTAATGTCTTTCGTTCTTGCGTCAATATTTCGCCTAGCAGAAATTGCTGAATCCAGTAACGCGAAATTTGCCATGTATGTGAGTTTTTTAATGTAGGTTGTAGGTTTGGACAGCATTTTCCAACATTCGCAGTCTAAGGGGGAGGAGGGCGAGGGTCAAAATGTCGCTTTCTCAAAGTCATGTCTCAAAGGGGGAAAAGAAGAGATGTTCATAAAATTCTTGCAGTAAAATACAACACTCACGAATACCTAAATGTAAACTTCACGGCATTTTGAATATCGTCCTCCAAGGACGGTAGACGTGAAAAAAGGGGCAAGGTGGCCATCTCTCATGAAAGAAAAATATATGCAAACATATCTATAAAATTCTTGCTTTAAAGTACAACCCTTCACTGGCATTTTACTGTATATTAATTTGTTTTGTAATTTTTTTTTAAGAAAAAAAAGTGACTTTTGCAAAAATTAGTTCAGAAATTCACAAAAATTGGGCCCTGGAAAAAATTTCTGAATTGACCCCTCGTCAGTGGCAGAGGCGTAGCTAGGGTTTTGAGCACCCAGGTACAACTGAAGATTTTGCGCCCTTTCCTACTTATCAAAATGCAATGAGGAAGGTTTTATATACAAATTTGAGCCCTTTGGGTGCTGCGCCCGGCGACATATGCCCCTCCTTGGCCCCCTCTAGCTACGCTTCTGCTCAGTGACCGACCTGCTCGTATTTATATTTTTAGCGCGGTTTCTAGTAATTTTGAGGGTATTCCATTTCGAAAATTTTCATTAGGTTTCCGGTAAATCTAGTGCGTAATATGCGGAAAAGCAAACTGTACAGGTCCCATGGATAAAATCGTGTCAAATGTCGCCCAGCTAGGCTACTTTTTAGCGAAATATCGCCAAGAACAAGTTCCAAAGACTGGACCCAGCTAAGTATAATACTAACATTTAGCGAGAAACAGTCAAATCTAATGTTATCCTATGTTGAATTTAAAGGTGCCTATCTCACGTTCTAGTTAACCCTTTAACGCGCAGTGATCCCGCTCTGGGAACACCCAATTCTGACGTTTTGACAGTTGCCAGTTACGAATAGATTGGATTTCTATAAAAATAGTTGCGGGTGACATACCTCCACGAGAATCCTTTACTTTTTAGCACGTCATTTCCCGTCAAAAAATGGTCACGATTCTTTTTAACAGCACTGGCATCTGCTGAAAAATGGAAGAATGCGAGAAGAGCTGGATCGATTGCCCAATCCTGAAAAAAGGGCAGCCGTTGCCATCGCTCGACTTAACTACCAGCAAGATGGCGGACGATCGAAACGTTCATCGCTGTGCCGGGCACAGCCAGCTGTCGTCAAAAAAGGGTCTCTAGATCTGTGGCACGCGATGAACGTTTCCATCGTCCGCCATCTTGCTGGTAGTTAAGTCGAGCGATGGCAACGGCTGCCCTTTTTTCAACATTGGGAAGGGGTTGCGCCTCAATGGTTTAACCGATCTGCATGCAAGAACATTCACAATTTAATTATTTGACAAGTAGAATACGAACTTTAGACTAAATTAAACCCCAGAAAAGCAGATCACGCCGAAAATTTTCAACAGCAGGGTGCGTGGCTCAATCCATAGATATCACCTATACAGGGTGTCCCAAAAACATGGTAACACGCTTTAATTCTTCATCTACTAGAGATAAGTGGGCAGTGTCAACTGAAAAAATGTTCAAAATAAGATTCAAAAAGTGTACTTTCTAAAATTTGTACACGATCCCTGTAAAAAAAAAAAAAAAAAAAAAAAAAAATTCTCAATTATTAAAATGTACCCTATAAACTTATAAAGTGATGTACAAAATTTCAGAGTTATATCATGAAAAGTGTGAAGGATATGAAGATAAATATATGCTGACGTAAACAAAAGGGAGAAAATCACGTCAGATGGCCGCGTTTTAGGGGACGTATAGAAATTACGAAAGAAAACAATTTTTTGAACTCTTGCAATAAACATTTACATTCGAATTCATGTATAGCCCCCCCCCGGACCCTCTTACTTAAAGATATCCCTGAGACAGTTTATGATGAAGGGCTGACATTTTATACATCCTCATTAGTGGATGGGGCACATTTTACTAACTGGGAATTTTTTTTGTACGGGTTTCGTGCACAAATTTAAAAAGTGTCACTTTTTTAAAACTGACGAGAGAAATATTTTGTTACCATAATCCCCCAACCTTATTTTGAACGTTTTTTTCAATTTACATTACCCACTTATCTCTAACGGATGAAGAATTAAAAGCGTGTTATCACCTTTTTGGGACATCCTGTATATATTTGTCACAATTAGAAGAACATGGATGGATAGACAGACACATCGGAGAAGATTTGGCTCTATCAATGTAGTATCTGATGCCGATTGCATAATACTGTCCGCCTACTCTTGGTTTTTTTTTTTTTTTTTTTTTTTTTTTTTTTAGGCGATCTATCCGCTGTCGTATCTTAAATCTCGTCGGGAATGAAATCCATAAACTATTTTCTCACGCTCCGGAAGTCGCCTTTTAATGTTAATTGATATTTCTTCTTCCTTCCCCCCCTCCCCCCCCCCTCAAACATCTCGACTCATTCCATCGTCTATTCGTCTCTATATCCATTTTTTTTTTCCTCATAGGGTGGTTGCATGTGAGTGTGATGGGGGAAGGGAGGGGGAGGGGGCAGACATTTTTAATTGCTTTGCCCTTCCGTTTTCTTTTCCCGATAGCCCGATAAGGCTATACTTAACTTACTTAATTCTGCTTCTGGCTGGGACATCCCTCTTGTTTCAATAGACAGTAGGAGGGGTGGTGTCTGGTCGGTTACCAGTGAGGCGGGATCCGGGTTGTATTTAGCGCTTTCGTAATTCCGGTATGCCGCGGACCTAGGGGGAAAAAAAATCTGGGAGGGGTTTACAGTATTAGAATTGAATACAAGCTAAGTCGGTATTTTGTAGTATACTAGGTGCCAAGGCCTCCAGACTCGTTACGCTCGCTTTTCGTATAAGGCATTCGGCCCCTAATAAGGCTTATTCGTTAAATACAGTGGCGTAGCAAGAGGGGGGCGGGAGGGGCGGTTCGCTCCGGGTGTTACCCTCAAAGGGGGGTGACACCCGATGGCTTGTACAGCAAAAATTTCAAAAATATCGCTTGTATGGGGTAAAAAATGCTCGTATGGGGGGTGACACCACTTATAACCGCCCCGGGTGTCACCCACTGTAGCTACGCTACTGGTAAAAAAGACATAATTTCAACAGACAAAACCCGAAGATTGAATCAGATAGAATGTTACTGAGCTACACATTGCTTGGTTCTTGCATGTTCATTGGTACATAAAAATTTAAACTTCACAGTACAGTAGACCCCGTCCATAGCACGGTAGATATTTTGTTACTAGCTGAAGTACCCGTCGTTGACGGGTTAGTATACATAATGCAAATTTCTTAAAAGTAAGAACTTTCGTCAGTATTCTAGGAGTACACAGAATGGCTGTAGTCATGGCTACCTATCATATTGTTGCAGAATTACTCTGCTTGTTCTCGGGGTTCGTCGTTCTAATGTCCAGTTGGTGTAGACAGTTCTAGTAAAAAGTCCACTGGTCAGGATGGAACACAATTTTATTGCTTCAAGAACGTCGTGGAACAATCAGCCGTACAAAATTCGCAAGCACAATTAAACAGTAATGTGCTTTTAACAGTCCGCTTAGATCAGAAGCTCTCACAAATGCTGTATTTCTCTCACAAAATAAAACACTTTCACAGGCAAAAATTCAGTAAAAATATTCAAGGGATATCGCACACAATCCTTAAGACACAGCAATAGAGAATTTACACACATCATTTTAGAAACAGCTTCGAGAAACAAGCCAAAACCCAGCTTCTATCAATTCACAAAGCAAACGTACTGTTGCAGAGAGCTCTACTCACACCCTGCACCCGATGGGAGCAAACTCACACTGGACTGGGGCTTCTGAAGTGCTCTTATATATAGCCGGCGCAGAAGGTACAAGAAGCTTCCAGAAAAGTCTATTTCTCGAGTATTTCACATAAAGCGGGAAGTTTGATTACGTCATAGAAGAGAAATGTTAGGTTATTATGTGTTTTTAATGCAGGAAAAACAACTTTCAGGCTCCATAGGGAAAATCGCAACAAATGACCAAAATGTCGCCAAGCTTGGCGACTTTTGGCGAAATATAGCCAAATTTGGCGCCAAAAATAAGTCCCCAAAAGTGAAGAGATCGAAGCCCTGGGATCAATATTTCTCGAGATTTCTGGAAGCCCATAGAAAAACAAGAGGAAAACCGAAACCCCCGTATCTCCGGTTCTAGTTGGCCGATTTTGATGCAACAAAAAGCAAAATTTATCTATTTGAAGCGTAGAATACGAATTTTGAACTATTTTAAGCCCCAGAGAAGCGGGTTGCCCCGAAAATTCGTAACAATATCAACAAATTTCGTATTTGTCGTTATTACGCGATGCTTGAATAAATATAATCGCATTTTTTGAGAATTTTCACAAAATCTCAAAATCTAATAAAAATGTTTAAAAAATTGGACACCTATAGTTTATGTTGTGCAACCATCTATCACGTGACCTAATTTCATATCATTCGCTTTAGTCGTTATTACGTAATGCGTGAACAAAAATTCACTCAGTTTGAAACGATTTTCGCATAATCCCAAAATCTGATCGATTTTTTTTAAAGATGCTTATAGTTTAAGGTGACCACCTATCATTTCACCAAATACCATTTTTTCACCTTTGCAGTTATTACGTGATGTGCGAACACAAATTTATGCAGTTTGAAACAATTTTCACAAAATCTCAAAATCTAATCAAGATTTTAAAAAAATTCGACGACAATGTTTTAAGTTGAGTGACCACCTATCATGATACCAAATTCCATTTCATTCACTTCAGTCATTTTTACGTGATGTTCGAACACAATTTAAGGAGTTTGGAACGATTTTCGCAAAATCTGAAAATCTAATCAAGATTTTTTAAAAATATGCTGCCTAATGTTTAAGTTGAGTGACCACCAATGATGAAACCAAATTTCATTTCAATCGCTTCAGTCGATTTTACGTGATGCTCGAACACAAATTTACGCAGTTTGAAACGATTTTCGCAAAATCTGGAAATCAAGATTTTTTTTTATTCGACGCCTATGTTTTAAGTTGAGTGACCACCTATCATGATACCCAAATTCATTTCAATCGCTTCAGTCGTTTTTACGTGATGCTCGAACACAAATTTACGCAGTTTGAAACGATTTTAGCAAAATCTGAAAAATCTAATCAAGATTTTTTAAAATTTCGAAGCCTATGTTTTAAGTTGAATGACCACCTATCATGACACCCAATTTCATATCATTCGCTTAAGTAGTTTTTACGTGATGCTTAAACAAAAAAAGCGTCACGGACAGAATGACAGAACGACAGAGAGACACGCATCGGATTCCCGGGTGCTTGAAACGGATAGAAATCGCAAAATTTTTGAATTCCAAGAAATGTACAGAAAAAAGTCTAATTTTATTTATATAGATAGGAATCCGTGTTGTACGGGTCCTGAGCTATACTCCACCTGGAGTGCGGACTCCGCGTATAATTGCTGGAAAATTTATTTGCACTGCTCAGAAACACAATGATAATTAATGTTGCAATTCAGAAGTTATATTAATTAGGAGCTAAAGCGTAATGAAATCAGAACATCTGTTTCAGCTGTATTTTTAATTATGTAAAACCTTGGCCACCTTGCGCATTTGCCACCCATGGCGATTTTTCATTATTTGGCGACTTGCGTATATGTATAGTTAGTAATGAGCTCTAAGAAAACAGTTCTTCATAAGTTTTCTTTGATAGAAACTACGGAACAGCTAGGATAGCTTGTCACCCATGGCGACTTTTCATTATTTGGCGATTTAAACATGCTCACAGCTTATGATTACTGGTCATGTAAGTTTCCCGCAAAACTGTTATCCATATTTTCATATACATAATCTTTTGCAGATCGGCGTATTTAGCACCACGAATTATATCATCTCGGGGCGCTGGCAAATATCCAAAGTGTACTATAACTGCCATAATGGCATAGTTAACGCCACCAAATATGTTTACTGGTAGCCAATACTCCAGCTGGACCGAACCGCTGGACTGAACAGAATCTGCATTTTAATTATTTTTCATTTTCAAGGTACTGGATTCTAACATTCTGGAATTCGAAGTTAAGATTCACCCTGCTTCGAAAGATACCATTTTGACGGATCATTCCTAATGCCAAGATGGCGCTTGTAAAATCAGTTACAATTAGTTATTCTGTTTTGTAAAAATGAATAGTTGCTAATTCTAAACTCCTGTTGTCTAAGCGAATTTGAACATTGCCAACTTTGTGTAACGCCTTTAGAGTTATTTATTTCATGTACTTTTTAATTTGGTGTAAAATGGGTGTAATTCTACTTCATGTTTATGAATTTCACGCGATTCTACATACTTGTAATTGCTTTGTTGCAAAGGAGTGAATGATTTTATGCCAAATCTGGCAACCATTATGTTTTATTTTTTAACCTTTTTTGGTTACTTCCCACACATCGGCACGCCAAGAGATCGCCAACAATTTCACCCCCTTATCAAGAAGGATCAGTGGGTGACCCTGCAGATCTAGACTCACGGAAAATATCACGAGGATGGCCCCCGTTCTAAAGAGGGGATGGCAAAAGCGGGAAGATAGTAACCCATAAATTACTCCAGCCAGTGTCATTGTGAAATCCGTGTGTGGTACATGCAACGCTTTGAAGTAGAGTATTTTGCAATGAATTTCGTGTATTGATATCTGAGATGTCTAGCAAGGGTATAATGAGAGTTCCTTTATCAGCAGCAATAATTAAAACTTGTCTTTAGAAAAATACTAGCTGAAGTACCCGTTCTTCGCACGGGAATGAATGGACTTTTTGATATTAGTATTTGTTGTGATTACTATTTATTGTAATAAAGAGATATAGCAAAATGGATATCGCGTTATATTGTGTTCAATAATCATGCATACTGAATTTCAAGGCAATCGTTTTAACGGTGCAGAAGGCGATGCGGCGTAGCACAATCTAGTGGCGAGTTTTAGCAAAACGGATACGGCAAAAATATTCTTCGCATTCAGATATCGATGTATACGAATTTTCATGACGATAGGCTGAATAGTCTTGAAGTTCATGTGTTGACGCGACATCTAGTGTCAAGTATAGGAAAATGGATCGTGCCAAACTCTTCCCCGTGTTCAAATATCTATGTATACCTATTTTCATAGCCATCATTCGCACAGTCAAGAAGTGATACACTGCAGGGCCATCTAGTGGTTAATTAAAGTAATGATTTGCTACAGCGCCGTCATGTGGCGAGTTATAGCAAAATGGATAAGGCCAAAATATTCTCATTGTTCAAATAGCTATGTATACTGATTTTCATAGCCACCGTTTGAATGGTCAAAAATTTGGCCTGCTGCAGCGTCATCTAGTGGCGAGTTAAAATAATAATGCATTGCAGTGCCACCTAGTGGTGAGTAACATCAAAAGTAACACAGTTAGAATATATTCTTCGTGCTCAAATGTGTAAGTATAAAAAATTTTATGCCGATCGGTCGAACGGTATAGAAGTTGATGCGTTGCAGCGCTATTTAGCGGTAAGTTACAGCAAATGGATAGTGAAAAATATTCTCCGTGTTCTAATATTCGCGTGTACCAAATTTCATCGAAATTGGTTGGACGATATTCGCATAGCAAACGGCTAAACGGAATAGAATTCGACGTTCTGCTGCGCCACCTAGTGAAAAGTTAGAGGAAAACGGATAGCATAAAAATCTTCTCCATGATAAAAGACTTAGGTGAACCAAATTTCATGGTGATCGGTTAAACGGTGCTGGAGTTTTTCAACCTCCTACACACATACCAACATTCATTTTTATCTATAACCAGTCTTATTATACGTATATACCAGTCTCAAGTAAAATCAAGTTTCAAATCTAAGCCTCGCCAAAGTGCCAGCATACGCCATTTTGCAAGAGTTTTTTCAGGGAATCATTCGAAGCATTGACTTAGCAGCAATCAAAATGGGAAATGGTTCGACCGCCAGGCATTCATTTGAAATGTGGAATCCCTTAATACAGCCGCATTTTTTAAATTATCAACTATAACATGTTTTATTCATCTTTACCTCAATGTACTAAATTCGAAGATTTCAATTTTCTGAAATTTGGCGGATTTCCCGCAAGTTAAATCAATGTACTCAATTGGCGAGAATTCTGAAGCTACATCGCTTGAAATGCCCTAATAACTGCATTATTTCTGCACGGATAGTTAAAATTTAATGCTGTATTCTAAGAAAACCTATACACTTGTTTTCAAAAATGCTATTCCCATAAGCTCTCGGTAAATTGCGCCAAAAAGCCTAAAACTGTGCAAACCGCTAGAACTCACTCTCTAAAAATCGGCCTATCAGCCATTTTTTTTTTCGCCAAACTAAAAAAAATTACATATTAGTCTCGGATATCTTCGATCCTCATTGTTTTGCGTATAAAACATTTCATTCCTGCTCTCATTTCTTATGGGCACACGATATTATAATTAAAAAAATAACCTAAAAAAATCATTATTATTCTTTTATTTTTACTTTAAGAATTTAAAACATTTTATTCGGCAAAATCGCGACACATGGCAACCAAGATGCTTATTTCACACACTTTTTTCACTACAGGAGTTAATATTACGTAAAGCTTTCTGCGTGGAGAACATAAAAAATCTCTTAAATTCCGGGAACGGAAATTAAGAGAACCATTCAGGAGGAAAACGTTTTTAAGTGGAGTTTCAAAGTGGACTATCATTTATTCTATATTATTTTACATATCTGTGTAAAATTTTAGGCTGACAGGTCCATTTTTGTGGAATTGTATACTACCCAAATCAACAAATTGACAAACAGAATTTCATTTTTATTTTTAAGATAACCTACGCTTGTTTTTAAAAATACCCTCTCATTAAATTGCGCCAAGCGCTAGAATCATAGAAAATCTGACACACTTTCAGATTTTTAAATACGCACTAAAGTGCTATATATAAAAAGAGTTATAATCCATGGGTCTTCCCTATTTTCGTTCCTTCTTTCATTAAGTTGGAAAGTGTATCATTATTCATGAGTGTGATTAAACAAAATTAAAATTGATATTTCTAACATCCTTTTTTCTGGATGTAATACATTAGATGCAGAAAAGCTGCTCAGAAAAATGCACAATTCCAACTGAATGAAAATTTCAAAAACTTACACGCAGGTGTATTCATAACCCAAATAGCAGACGATTAAATTACAATAAATAGCGCCTAGAATTAGAATCCTCCTCAAAATCGCGAGAATGCTGTAGATCGCTTGAAATCCCTTAATAACTGCATTATTTTCGCATGGATCATTAAAATTTAACGCTGTATTCTAATAAAACCTTTGCACTTGTTTTCAAAAATCCGTTTCCTTAAGCTCTCAGTAAATTGCGCCAAGCTGGAAACTGTGCAAACCGCTAGAACTCACTTTCTCGGCATTTGAGCAATTTTATTTTTTCGCCAAACTAAAAAATTTTAACATATTGGCCTCGGAAATCTTCAATTCTTATTGTTTTGCGTATAAAACATTTCATTCCTGCTCCGATTTCCCATGCACACGATATTATAATTAAAAAAAATATAACCTTACGAATATAAACTAACAAAAAAAATCATTATTATTCTTTTATTTTTACTTTGAGAATTTAAAACATCTTATTCGGCAAAATCGCCACACATGGCAACCACGATCCTTATTTCACACTTTTTTCACTACAGGGGTTACAATTACGGAAAGCTTTTTGCGTGGAGAACATAAAAAATCTCTTAAATTCCGGGAACGGGTGGACTTTCAAAGTTTTAAAGTGGACTATGATTTATTCTATATTATTTTACATATCTGTGCAAAATTTCAGGCTGATAGGTCCATTTTTGTGGATTTGTATACAACTCAAATCCACAAACAAACAAACAAACAGAATTTCATTTTTATTTATAAGATTTTAAAACGCTAGAAGCATCGCACTTACTATCGCTTGTTTTGAAAAAAAAAAAAAATAATAATATTTTATTCTTTTTTTTTTTCACGATTTTAAAATTCGCTAATTTTAATTTAAAATGCGTGCGCTGGCTGTCTCAGGAAGGAAGGAAAAAAAGAAAAGAAAGGAAATTTGAAGGAAGAAAATTGCGTTAACTATTTACATATATTTACCTCAAAATTTACTTATTCGTTTTAGTTGTGGACGCAGGATCTTATTTTAGGCTGGGTATTCGGAGCACGTGACATGGCTCTTCCATTTTATAGTTGTCCTAGAAACTGCACAGATAGTATCAAAACACGTACTAAAATAATCTTTCACACATTATGAAGGTTTAATTTCTACCCGAAAATCAAAGTAAATTATCTGAATATTTTAATTGAATCCAACAAATTATTCGAAGAGTTTAGTTTCATTAATTGACATTTATTTTCTTATTTTATAAAGATAGTTGCAAGTTTTGCATAAATGTATAAATTTAATAATATCTAATGCTGATAACTAATAAGTAGCTCGACAAAATCCTCTAAAGTTCTAGACATTCTAAAATTTAAACTTTTGGTCAGAGAAAAGAGAAAATCAGATTTTTTTTTGTTCGGAAACATATATCGTAATTTAATGTGTTCTCTTGAGTATTTGTAGAGCCTGAAATATTTGACCCATTAATCGTATATAGAACATTGTAAAACTAAAATTTAAAAAAATCTGGAGTGACTCCACTCGACTTTCCGAACACTTACGATTAAGATCATTACCAAGCATTTAAATAAATTTTAATCGATGAATAATTCAAAAATATATACCAAATTGAAGCTCAATCGAATGTACCGTTTAAACTCTAGCGCACTTTCAAGAATTTCTCCCCATAGGCCATAATGTAAAAGAAATCTTTGTCGTAGCCCTGTAGAAAAACTATAAGTCCTATACACATCAAAATCAATACCGGTTTTACGATGGTGGTTTATAACATGTATACCCAATTTGAGCTCAATCGAATGCACCGTTTAAACGCTAACGCACTTTCCAGAATTTTCCCCCATAGGCCATAATGCAAAAGAAATCTTTGTCGTAGCCCTGTAGAAAAACTATAAGTCCTATACACACCAAAATCAAAATCGGTCTTGCGACGGTGGTTTATAATATATATACCCATTTTGAGCTCAATCGTATGCCCCGTTCAGGAGCTATCGTGTTCACTCACATACACACAAACACACACACACACACACACACATGCATACATCTCGTAAAAATAGCATAAATGAATTCAGAAGACCTCAAAACGTGTAAATACACCAAAATCTCGAATTCGAATTTTTTCATGATTACAATACTTTCCTTACATGGTACATGTTCGGAAAGTAAAAAAAAAAAAAAAAAAAAAAAACCTGTTAATTTTTTTAAAAGCATTTTCTTACATTCACGTTAAATATTTTTTGCTATTCCCCTAAAGAACTCTTGAGCAATGTGACAGAGGCGTTTAAAAGTTTAATGTTAAGAAAATCTTCATGCACGGGTGATTTGTGAAACGTAAATTAATTTCATTTAAGTAATATTCCGCAATAATTTTTTTTTCAGGGTTTCCCGCAAGTACCCTACAGAGGGTGTTCACACATTTTTGTAACGATTTTGCAAAGATATATATAGAAATAAATATAAGAATTTTATTTTCTAATGTGTTCAATCTGATAGCCCTTTCTTTGAACCACCATATTACATCTTGATTTCAAAGATGAAAGTCCTTTTCTTAAAACATCAAGGCTGATATTGTTCCACTCCTCCATCACAATCTTGTAGTAATATAATCTTTTGTAGTAATATATGAATGCATCTTGTGTTTGCGTGATTATGGCAACGCCATACTAGGGCAATCTGCCAAGGAGGGGGGGTGCCTAGGTAGGAGAACTTTCTAAGGGGTACTAAAGCGTATTCACGTTGCATCTGGAAAAAACCTACCAAAAATCCAGACTGTTAGATCGACAGCTGCTCGATGGGACCTTCACTCTTCGGCCGTCTACCATTTTCAGTGACATAACTACCAGAGGCGTAGCTAGGGTTACCAGCTCCCGGGGACAACTGAAGATTTTGCGCCCCCCCCCCCCTCCACCTCCCCCTAAAAAGGGAAAGGGCAAACCCATAAAAGTTCTTCAGAAAACTGTAATATCTGAAAATTAAAAAAATTGTTAAATAAAAAAAAAAGTGATTAAAAAATACAATTATTTAAAATACGTTAAATCCCCCACCCCCTTGATTTCTTGATTGCATTTTGGCTTTTTTGCCGATTACAGCTACTTTCTTTTAACATCAAAACCTTCTGTACCATTTGTCCATAGAACGCCATACCATTTACCCATAGAAGCCCATTATCAACGTAATTCGTTATGTGAAAAAAGTGATAGAAATAATCTGAGGACAAGTTTTAAGAATAAAACATTTTAATTCATTAACTGACAATTTTCTATTTTTTTTTTTAAATTCCCTTTTAACTCTCCACATTCAGGCGGGCTTTAGTCCCTACCATTGGGGGGTGGGCATATGTCAGTGATACAAAAATGTTTTATCCTTCTTCAGCAGTCGAATTAACTATATTTAATATTTATGTCAGGTCAAAACTAATTTATACTTGCTTTACCATGTATCTCGTATAGTGATTTGCACTTCGATAGATTATGCACACCAGCTAATAATGAATGTACGTATGATGGCATTTATTTTCTACAATTCGAATATTTTACTGACCCGATTACCAAACGGATCAAAATGAATTTTTTTCGGGCTTTTTTTTTTCTGGCATTTGAAATATAAGACATTTTGAATTCTTTTCCAGTTACTGATATCAACTTTTTTTTTTTTTTTTCCGAGAAGATGCTCAAAACTTGTATTATTTCTTGCATTATTACTTGTAAAAATATAATTAAAAGAACAACCTTAAGCACTGAAAAATTTTAAACACGCATTTTTATTTCAAAAAATCATAATTAGCATTCAGCAATATAGAAAACTGCAAAAGTACAATATTTCTTACCTTAACTTGAAGGTTCTCTTGGGAAGGAGAACCAGAAACGCAGACTTTAAAGCAGTTTCTATTTAAATATGCAGCTTTTTAAAAAGACGAGTACAGCAGATTATTACTATATAAGGAATGAAAGACTAAGTAGAATCATATGAGAAAAAAATATCTCACGTTGACATTCAGTTCTCTTCAAATGTCCCCGAATTACGAGAGAGCATCCAGACAGTGGCGGCTCGTGGGTTATTTAAATGGAGGTTCACAAAACAAATGTCGAAAATTAAATAGGCAGATACAACGCACCTTACAAATTAAAATATATTTGCGTTTCCAGCAGTTAAAGGAAAACAATGCACGCAACTGAAAGAAAACAAGTAATATTTTGTCTTACATTTCGTCACCAAGATAAGTGTTAGCAAAGGTACAAGTCTTGATTCATTTTATTTCAATTTTTTGTCAAAGGATAAAATTGAAAATTGTCCCTGCTTTAGCTCCGAAACACTTCTTTTGCTCCCATCTTAATTATTTACACTAGTTTCTAAAAAAAAATATTTTAGTGGAAAAAAGATAGAAATGAAGAAAATAATAAGAAAATGAAATAAAAATGGATTAACTAACCGAACGTAACAAACCAAGGGAAAATCCGGAAGAGATAACCGCAAAAAATGTCCCTTGTCCACACCGAAAATGTGCGAACGGAATGATATCAGAAGAGCCGTACTGCTTCTCAATTCTCTCCGCTTCTGTTCTCAGAGAGCGGATGAGAAGGGAATTTTTCCGTTCGCACGAGCGATCGATTAAAGGCTGTACTGTAGAACCTACACTACAGTGCGTTAGCCATAATAAGAGTATTTTAATAATAGTGGGGGAAGAGAGTAAAACTGACGTTTTAAATTCACAAAAATCTAGAAGTGTACTTAATATTTAAAAAAAATAATAATTTGTCAATGTGTTTATTTTATATTATCTGAAGTACCCGCCGTTGACGGGTTAGTATAAAAAAGAAAAAATGAATGCAAATTTCAAAAAGCAAGAACTTTCGTAGTATTGTAGGAGTACACAGAATGGATGTAGAATGTTGCCAAAGTAAAGAAAGCGAAGTTATAATTTTTATGTATATTGTTTATTTGCCAGGAGAGGACAGCTCGCGTCACTGATTGTGTCGCTTAGAGCTACATATGCGTCCTTGCCGGAATTTCCCGCCACAATTTGGAACCTCATCAGAAGGTGGGGGGGGGGCTTCTGAATATTGGCACCCCTCGGAAACTGCTAGCGACCGCTGAGAGGACTTTCGGAACCAAGGATTTAACGTGCACGTACACCGCATGTACACTGTGGTCTTTAGTGGTATGCCGGTATCGAACCCTCAACCTTCCGGTTACGAGTCCAACGCCTTAACCACTGGGCTACCACGGCCCTATGTACATTGTTAAAATATTACAGGTTAGAGAGTAACTTAGTAATATTATTTCATTCGCTTTAGTCGTAATTATGTGATCAGCGGACGAATATTTCCGCATATTGAAATAATTTTCGCAAAATCTCAAAATCTAATCAACATTTTTGTAAAATTGGAACCCTAGAATTTAAGTTGAGTTGAAACCGATCATGTCACCAAATTTCGTTTCATTCTCTGCAGTCTTTATTTCGTGATGCTGGAACAAAAATTTCAGCATTTTAAAACGATTTTCACAAAATCTCAAAATTTAATCAAAATATTTTTTAAATTCAACACCTATAAATTAAGATTAGCAACTACCTATCATATCACCAAATTTCGTATTAGTCGTTATTACGCGATGCTTGAAGAAATATAACCGCATTTTGAGAGAATTTTCACAAAATCTCAAAATCTAATCAAAATGTTTAAAAAATTGGACACCTATACTTTATGTTGAGCAACATCATGTGACAAAATTTCATATCATTCGCTTTAGTCATTATTATGTAATGCGTGAACAAAAGTTCACTCAGTTTGAAACAATTTTCGCAAAATTTCAAAATCTAATCAAGATTTTTTAAAAATTCGACGACAATGTTTTAAGTTGAGTGACCACCAATCATGATACCAAATTTCATTTCAATCGCTTCGGTCGTTTTTACGTGATGCTGGAACACAAATTTACGCAGTTTGAAAGGATTTTCACAAAATCTCGAAATCTAATGAAGATTTTTTAAAAATTCGACGCTTATGTTTTAAGTTGAGTGACCATCTATCATGACACCAAATTTCATATCATTCGCTTCACTCGTTTTTACGTGATACTTAAACAAAAAAGCGTCACGGACAGAATGACAGACAGACAAACTTTTTTTTAAATTTTTGAATTCCAAGAAGTGTACAGAAAAGTCTAATTTTATTTATATAGATATTTTACTTTGGGGCTTCACGTACTCATCTCCTCAAATGGATGAGCCGCCACTGCATCCAGAACGTAATTTATGACTCAAGTACCGGATGATAGTACATAATAGGTGGTCTACGCGTAGACATAATGAATACACTGAAACCTCTGGACGATAGTCTTCCGGCAACAAGGTTACTGAGGAGTCAAAAAATTTACGACTGATTTCTTGCACTTTCTAGATAAACATACACGGGCTATTGAAAAATATTTTGCCTCATGTTCAATTTGAAGACTGAACTGTGGGCCACAGGTTTAATGATTCCAGCTTTGATTTTTGATAATGATTGTATAAAGAATAAATTTTTATTAATGAATGTTAAAAATCAAGTTTAAATTTATCTAAAATACAAGATTGTTTAAATAATTTTAAAAGAATAATTTTACACTAGTATAGTGATCGGTGAATCTTTTATACGTTCTTATTAGAAATAATACTGCATTTTATTATACTAATAAGAGTTATATTAAAAGTTGCGTTATTAATTACCAAACGGGTGGATCGTACACAGGAGCGCCCCGACACAGTAAGCAAGATAAGCAAGGGGCGCCATCTTCGGAGAGGCGCTATTTTGAACTCAAAACTGAGAAAAACTTGATCTGAATTTAAGAGAGTATTTTGGGTTTGAGAATGCCATTCTCTATTACCGATTAATCATATATATATATAGGCTTTTTTTTTTTTTTACCATGGCTAATGCATAAAAGTTTGATTTGTAACACCATAAATATTCAAAACGAAATCCTCCAAGATCATTCTAAAAGTTTGGGAAAACTTGAGTAATGTTTTGACCTTGATAAAATACTGTAAACAAGAATTCTGGAACATCCTAGGAATATAGTCAGAGACAGAAATGGCCAAATATAAAAAACGCAGTTACACGACACAGAAGCCCTCAAGAGAGAAGAAGAAAGGAATAGGGAAGCTCAACTCGATTTCCAAAGAAAATCTTCTGAAATAGCTACAAACATTTCCTGTACAAGTCATTGTGAAAAGTTTGATTATAACTTTATAAAAAAATTCATTTGTGATTGTTCTATTTTTTTTTCTTTTTCTGTCAACAAATAAAAATACAAACACAACTCCTTTTTTTTTCTTCTAAAATTTCGTAACATCGATTTGGCGCCCCTTTGGTGCTGCGCCCGGGGACAGATGTCCCCCCTTGCCCCCCGCCTAGCTACGCCACTGATAACTACTGTGCGATGGTAAGGCTATAAATGTATCTTAAAGTAGAAATATAATTCAACTCATCTTCGTTTAGAAATATATTTAATTTTATATTTCAATTCCATTCATTATCACTGAAAAATAACGTTCAATAAATACTTGTCACACAATTTTGCTTTCATGCCTTATAAGATGCAATTTATTCCAGGAAAAATTCATGTATATGTAAAAAACAAAGTTACTATTATATTTGTTTGTTCATCTTAAAATACACTGGAATAAAATAAACTAGAAGTTTCTGTAGAAAATTTTACTTAATTGAAGTTTTAGACGTATTTCGTATTTTGTGTGTATTAAGAAAATACATGTATTTTGTATTTTTTCAATTTAGAAAGCATTTTGTATTTTGTAATTTTTTGTGTTTGAATAAATGTAATTTGTATTTTGCATCGAAAATACATTTATTTATGTATTTTGCCCAACTCTGCTTCTGTAGTTGCTTTCAAAGAGCATTGCAGAGCAAGCAGTAATTATTTTTATTTCCAATGGAGGGGAGTCTCCGTTGCACTGGAGAGAGTATGAGGGAACGTCCTCTAAGTGAAACTGTACTCCCCCTCTCTAAACAACGGGGGATGAGGGGGAGAAAAGCAATAAACTTTAGGTTTACCATTGCCGATCTCTGGGAAGATAGGTTATTTTTCCAGTTTTTTATTAATATCTTCTTAAATAATTGGATTTCGAAATTTATGTCAGCTGATCAGGTTCCACGGAATTTTCCGAATCCGAGGACATGTTTCTCGAAATTCAAATTCCAACGGTTTGGGAGAAGATAGAGAAACAAGCTCTGACAGCGGCCTTTACTTTTTTTAGAATAGAGAGAAACTTATTCTTCTGATGCTTGCCCTCAGTAACAAGCAAACAAACAAACAATAAAACCTTGCTGTTCTTTTGTAAATCTCTATTTCTCTGTTTTTGCTTTTTTATCTTCTTCCTGGATCCGCTACTCAGTGGCGGTATAAGTTTGGAGCAAGCATTTCAGGTCGGCAAACGGATTACTATGTTGCAAAATTATAAATGTCAATTAAAGTTTTGAAATTAAAGATTTAAAAAGTGGGAGAGGTATTCTATTTTAGGTTGTATAATTAACTGAGTTTGAGGAATTCTGCATTTCCTGAAAAAAACAATATTCAGGGCCTTATTATCGCATGGGCAAATCGGGACTATGCCAGAGCCCTGGCTCAAAAGGGCCCCCAACTTTCAAATGTTGTTCTGAAATATTCTTTTTTATATCAAAATTTTATGAAAAATTAAACAAATTTCATAGATAGCCCCCCCCACCTAAATTCATCAATGCCCGGGGCCCCTGTTGATCATAATCGGGCCCTGCCAAATTTTCCCAGATATTTCAGAATTTTGAGAATTCTAAAACGGGTAAACGGACTTTAACCAAAAAATGGCCACTAGATGGCGCTTTGCATGAAAAAACAGCAAATTTAACAATGGAAATGGCTAATTCAAATTGTACAAACAATTCCGACAAGAATGAAGAGAAATTTTTAGCTAGTTAAATTATAAAAACATCTGTAATAAATATTACAGATTACTTCTAGTTACAATCTCTTGGGCTCTAGTTACATGCTCATGGGCTTTGAAAAATATTAGCTGAAAAAAGATAAATCTTATGTATTTAGTTCAGCATATTGATTTTAGATGTAATAAAATTGCTAGCATATTGAGAAGAATGATAATGTATCTTTAAAAAAAAAAAAAAAAAAAGAATGCGTCTCCCACGAAACGGGCCAGGTGATGTGATGCAGTGGAAAAGAAAGGTCGGTGAACGGAATTTTGAACCTGAATAGAAACAAAAAGTGGTTCATTTACAGAAAACGAAACGGAGGAAATGTTTCTGCTAACTAAATAATAAAATAAATGTTTGATAAATTTTAAATCATTCCAGCAGAGGTATAAAAATAGTTTTATCAATCCATTCCCTCATCTCTCGGGAAAACTCCAAGCGAATCCGAAAAATGCATACTATTTTTCAAACCGTCTGTTTAATATAACAAAAAGTGTTTCTACAAATGGAGGGAATAAAACATAATTCAATTTTTTTTTCTTTCGAGTGAAAGGTTAAAAAAAATCGAAAAGAATTTTTTTTTTTTCTTTTAATCACTTTTTCTCTATTTTACTGGGGACGCAGTCAAAACTTCTCCGCACAGCATTTGGATGAGAGAGATCGAGAGAACAAAGAGATGACGCGGGGGGGGGGGGGGGGTATGCTCGCTCTTTTCCGATCTGGCGTCAAAATATTGGCAACGAGCCAAGGGGGGGGGGGTGTAAACCATAAATCGGATCACCGAAACCAGGGAGGCTTAGAAAAGAAGGGGAGGGAAAAGTGTTATATAAATATGCAGTATGAAGAGAGTGTGTAGAAGTGGTAGAAGCACGAAAAACGAATGCGTTTATCTGCTTCTCAACAAGACAGATAAATCCTGCAGATTACATTCACTATGGGACGCTTTAGTGCAAAGTTGCTTTTTTCGTAATGTTTTCCGTATTTTCTCTAAATTTTAACTTATAGAGGGGCCTGCTTCTTGCATTATTTTAAAAATACTGTTTGTTTCGCCCTAAAAAGATTTATGAGAAATTTCAATTTCAAAAATTACCAAAAGTAACTTTTAAACATTAGTAAGAGTGATACAAATGAAAGATTGCTATTTTTCATAGTATCAACAGGAATTAGAATTTGTGAAAATAGTTTCATTAATGATAAAAATAATCTTGAATTGAAATATAATATTTAAAATTTTGTAAGAAATTAAATATTTCTACAATGAATTAAACTATTATTGAGATATTTCTTTAAAAAATGCAGCAAATCAAAGTTTAATCTTAAAGAACTATTTTACTCCAAGCCCTTCAGATTTTTGGAATAAAAAACCAAAACTGGTAGGGGGAAATGTGGAGCTACCCAGACAGTAAATTTGACAGCTCAGAAATAAAATGATTGGAATTATTTTTTTTTCATTTTCTTTGACAATTGATTTCACACTTGAGAGTTATGTTATTTCTTCCTCCTCTGAATCTTACAGTGACAAAAAGATTTTTACGCGAGCAGACAAATTCTGTTGATCTTCATCTGTTTTATCAGAATTATCATCAATTTTTTCTTGTTCTGTTGAATCATGAGCTCTGCTACTAATATTACTTTCTAAATATTAAGACCCCCACACCCCTTTTTTAAACTTTTTATACTTAACACGTAAAAGAACTTTTTTGATTTCGGTTCCGCTATTTTTTTTATCTTAATGAGACATAAAGTTTCCCTATATAATCGGTGATCATATGTTAGTAATGCATTTGTTAAAAAATAAAAAATAAACAACTTTTAATCTAAAATTAAACGAAATGTATAAGAAATACATAGCATTATTTAAGCAATAAGAAATGTTAGTGTATCAATAAGCGTAGCTAATTTTATTTTATTTTGCTCAAAATAAGAACATAAACTGTTCACTCCAAAAGAGCTTTTATTTTAAGAAATCAGGAATTTCTTCTTTGCAACCGAAATAAAGCTGCCTGAATAAAGATTTGTTTATAAGGAAAATATTAGTACCGCCAGTTAATAAATAAATAAATAAATAAACTAGCGGCTGCACATTATTTTAAGCTTTAAAAAGAGAGTCTTCAACTCTTCCGAATTTCCAGTTCCGTTGGACATTTGATTTAACCGTTAATTTTTCCTTCGTCACAAAAACGCGACGGGAGAGATTCCCTTTCTGTGGCCCTTCGTCGTTCAGCATGGATCTCCAAACGCTTCGCTGTGTCCAGCGCTGCGCTTGCGCAAAGCCGGCCATAGGGTGCAGTCAGTATTCAGGGCCTCGCTTCCTTGTTATGCAACATAATATCGATTTTTCCCAAACTTCTGTCTCTCAGATTATTTCAAGTTCTGTTTTTATTCTATTGACCCACAATGTCTGCCCGCTGCCAAACACAAGAGTTCAACGACCTCCACCAAAATTCGATTTCGTTCGTCCCGGGCAGAAGGAAAGAGCAATGCTTTCTTCCCAAAAAGAAACAATTTCGTACAATTTATCAAGATGCGAGTGTATCTATCCCATAACGCTTAGTAATAATATCATACACATATTCCATTTCTCTGGGGCAGCAAAATATAAACAAACAAACGTAGCTATTCCGTTCTATTTTATTTATATTTTTGAGGTCACGAAGCATTTATGCAAAACAAAGTGGAGAATCGATTTTGAGTTTTATATTCTCAGGAACATACCTTATTCTGTCTGGGTGGAGGGGGGGGGGGGTCTCCTCGTTACTGATGGATCTGGCTCGTTGCCAACAAAATGTTAAATACACAATTATAGAACTCTTTTCGTTGTTTTTTTTCTATTCAAATCTAAATGAAACAGATTTCGCTCCTGCGGCTTTTCTTTTCAGATAAACGAGATGTGAGTTTTTTCCCTTCAGAACGGAAATTTTTGGATCCTTACGGATTGAAAATTATAAATTTTTTTTTCTTAGTCTTTTTTAGCACTACGTAGTTATTTCGTTCACACCCAGATTTTTGTACTCGACTTTGTAGACATGATTTGTAGACAGATTTTGTAGACATGAATTGTCACAGTAAAGAACTTTTCTAATGTGTCTGCCAGATAACGCGGAGGTGGGGAGGGGGGGGGATTAAAATCTTGAAAGTCGGACAAAATTTGCCGTTTTGATAATTGATCGCCAAGTTTGCTGACAAAAAATAACTTTAAAACCGAACCAGCTTGCGATATCTTCCGAATTTGGCTAGAAACTAGAAAAGTATAGTTAGAATATGCCTGGTGACGAAAGCAAAATAGTGTTAGTAGGCGATTTTATTTCCAAATATATGTTTTATGAAACAAGAAAGACAAACACGGCACACTCGTGGATTATGATGCTCATTCCAAACAGTATTTAAAATAGTGAAGTATAGTTAGAATATGCTTCGCGAAGATTATAAAACAGTTTCAGTAGGAGATTTAAAGATGGATTTCGATTCCAAAGATGTCTTCTAAGGAACAAGAAACAGTTGATTCCTATTTTAAACACCGCCCCCCCTCTCGCCAGCCTAAAAAATCGCTGCACTTTGGCGAGCTTTGCAGTCATGGGTGTCTAGTACAGATGAGACGGGCTGTAATTAACGATTGCGTTCGGGCTCGGACGGGCTCGGGCTCGTGAAAAATTTCTTCTTTGCTGAACATACTCCTTGAAACAGATTTTAAAAAGTGATTCATGGGATAAATAGACGTACTTATTTCAAAAAATAGCGGCACGGGGGACTAGAAGGTGTGTGAAGCTCCAAAATTTATTGTATCCTATTAATGAAGTAGTTAATTTTATTTGTCTTTAGCTGAAATTTCGGGCTCGGGCTCCAACTTTAATAATATTTCTCGGGTTCGGGCGATCTCATTAAAAGTCTTCGGGCTCGGGCTTCAAAAAATGAGCCCGAACTCATCTCTAGAACAATTTTCGGTCCTCTCTCCGAGTAGTGAACTGGCCACGAGAAAGTTGTGCTACATAGGATTCGGGCAATTTTTAAAAATCCTACCCCTTCCCCGCTTTCCAAAAAATCCTAGTCTAGGACTTATGCAACAAGTTTCAACGCTCCCAAAGGAACAAGGTGCAAACGAAAGTGAATGTACGAATTAAGGAATTTGAAGACTCTCAATTATTAAAACTACATTAACTGGCAAAAATAAATAAACAAATAAGTAATAATGCTGTACTTACATATTGTTCCATTTTTATAGTACGGTTGCCACATAAATGCAAAAGTTGACATGTCCACTGTATATAAACCTATGTCTTGTAATAATTAGAATGTATGTCTTGTAGAATGTTAGAAAACTGTGAGAATTTATGTATACAAAGAAGAATGATACACAGGGCCGGATTTAGGGGAGAGCAACCGGGGCTGTAGGCTGCCCCCCCCCCCAATACACGTTTTTACGTAAAATCTCATAACACTGAATAATTAAACAGTAACGTCACAATTTTTATCCCCAAAGGTTTCAGATACTAAGCAACTGGTTCTTGCACACATTTCGCTGACTATTCCCGCTAAATGTGACTTGCGAGCCACATTGCCGTCATTTTAAGAGACTGACACCAGACAACAAATAGAGAAATAGACATTATTTTTTAAGTACGTAAAATCTACCTCCACCGGAAATCGAACCCTGCACCACTAGGCTGTGTTAACGCTGAACTCATTTCACACCACACAGGTAGCCGTCATGGGCGCCGCTAGATTTTTTTACAAGTCTGAGCAAAATGTCAGAGCAAAACGCATGCGCACATACACACGCGTTTTAGTATTTTTGTGGATTGTGATTAAATTTAAGGTTAAAATTATTGGTTTCTCTCTATTCTAAAAAAAAGTAAAGGCCGCTGGCGCTGTCAAAGCTTGTGGACCTATCTCCTCCTAAAACGTGGGGATTTGAGTTTCGACTAAGGTGCCCACAGATTCGAAAAAATTCCGAGGAACCGGCTAAACTGACTTAAATTTCGAAAATCGAATTATTTTAGAAGATATTAATAAAAAACTGAAAAAATAAACCGAATGGTTGCCAGATTTGGCATAAAATCATTCATTCCTTTGCAACAAAGCGTTTCCAAGTATCTAGAATCGCGTGAAATTTACAAAGTTAACACAAAAAGCCTAATAACTTCTTCACCGTTTGCACGATCCGCTTGAAAATTTTCATGATCATGTATAAAAATATAGAAAACAATCTGCGCTTCTTTAAAAATCTGAAAATCCACCCGTTTCCTCCTTTTTAAGCGATTTTTCGCTATTTTCAGCACCATTTTATTTCCGAGAGTCAAAAAAGTAAATCATTTGCGTGACAAAATTACCCTTTTCAAGTGAATATGACGTCATACAATTGGGATTCAAATTCGTTTAAAAAAGCTTTTCCAGATTACACATGTTTATTATCATTTTTTTTTTTTTTTTTTTTTTTTTTTTTCACAAATAAATCGTTTGCACGGACATGAGAATAGCTGTGTACACAAAATGAAATCTTTCGATTGCGAAAAGATTCCACGAGTTTCCAGAACAGCATGAAATTTAATTTGGGTATCTCTCTATTCTAAAAAAAAAGTAAAGGCCGCTGGCGCTGTCAAAGCTTGTTGGCCTATCTCCTCCTAAACCGTGGGGATTTAAGTTTCGACTAAGGTGCCCACAGATTCGAAAAATTCCGAGGAGCCTGATGAGCTGACTTAAATTTCGAAAATCCAATTATTTTAAAAGATATTAATAAAAAACTGCAAAACTAAACAGAATGGTTGCCAGATTTGGCATAAAATCATTCATTCCTTTGCAACAAAGCGTTTCCAAGTATGTAGTATTATATGTATGTACAATTTTCAAATGTACATACATATACATTGTACAAGTATGTACATTATGTATGAAAATGAAAATACATTATGTATGAAAATTGTACAAGTATGTACAATTTTCAAATAGTAAGTTCGCTTATACAACAGGAGTTTAGAATTAGCGATTATCCGTTTTTCGAAAACAGAATAACTAATATCTTGAAAATGAAAAATAATTAAAATGCAGATTATTTTAAAGCCGGTTCGGTCCAGCTGGATTATTTGCTACCAATAGAAATATTTGGCGGCGTTAACTATGCCATTATAGTAGTTACAGTACACTTTGGATATTTGCTAGCGCGACGAGATGGTATGATTCGTGGTGCTAAGTACGCCAATCTGCAAACGATTATGTAAATGAAAATATGGATAACGGTTTTCCGGTAACCTTAAATGAACAGTAATTATAGGTTGTGAGCATGTGTAAATCGCCAAATAATGAAAAGTCGTCATTGTTGGCAAGCTATCCTATCTGTTCCGTAGCTTTTATTAACTTTACATGTACGCAAGTTGCCAAACAATGAAAAATCGCCATGGGTGGCAAATTTGCAAGGTGTCCAATAGGTTTTACATTATTAAAAATACAGCTGAAATAGATGTTCTGATTTTATTATGCTTTAGCTCCTAATTAATATAACTTTTGAATGGCAACATTAAATATCATTGTGTTTCTGGGGAGTGCAAATAATTTTTCCAGCGATTATAAGCGGAGTCCGCACTCCAGGTGGAGTATAGCTCAGGACCCGTAGAACACGGATTCCCATAACAAAATATATTCCGTGTTATGAGGGGGAGGGAGTCTACTGTAGTGTGAAGTTTAAATTTGTATGTACTTTTACGCCTTATTAGGGGCCGAATGCCTCATACGAAAAGCGAGCGTAGCGAGTCTGGGGGCCTTGGCCCCTAGTGCTTAACATAAACCAAAAAATATAAGATCAGATTTCAGTTTTTGTATATTTATGTATAATTTTGCAGGATTTCCTCACACAAGGGTGGGCATTGCCCACCCTTGCTCATAGATGGCGGCGCCTATGGTAGTCGTAGTAAGAAAAAATTCTTTAACTTTAGTTTGAAAAATTATTAGGGGTTTGCCTCTATTGGCGTTCCTCCTTGGAAACCATAGCTGTACGTGGCCAGAGCGGACGTGGCTATAGCGGACAGTGATTACAGCGGACGCGTGAGGGGAGCTGGGTGGTCATAGCGAACATTCTTGCACATATTGTGCCTTTGAATTAAGTTTAGAATAAGATTAAATGAATAAAAACGTATAAATATAACTTAATGCCCTGAAAGGGTTCATATAATTTTTAATTACGGGGCAATAATTATGGCTTGGTGGTTTATCGGAGATTTAATGTATAAATTTTCATTTTTAACCTAGAACTCAGGTTTAACTTGTTCCGTCCCGTCTCATATTGAAATAAAGTGCACTTCTCCTCCTATGACAAGTGTTTCTTCCAAGATGGATTTTCGAATACCTCGCTAGTGTCCGGAGTAGTGCTTAGGCAATCCCTGTGTTCCAGTTGAGCACTGAAAGAGCTTTCAAATTTCCCGTATTTTCAATTTTTTTTCTTCCTGAACACGCAGTTTAAATTGAAATTGGCGAACTGTAAAATAGTGAAAAAAAGACTTTTTAAAAATCCAATGTTTTTAAAAAAAAAAAAAAAAAACTATGTATATGGACTGTATATGGACAGCGTCATAGGGCAAATAATTCTGTTGAAGGATGGAATTCCAATTTAAATGCAATCACTGGCAGAAACCAGCCTAATGTCCACTTATTAGTTAAAATACTAAAAGAAGGAACACAAAAAGTGCCTTTTAATTTGAAATCCAGAGAATTAGGCGACCTTAGAATAAAAAGGAAGAAAGTCTATGTAAAATTGGATGAAAGAATTGAAAACATCCTAAAAGAATTCAAAATATCAAACAATTTAGAAAAATGTCTAAAATCTTGCAGTGAATAAGTTTTGTAACTAGGTTGGAGTAAATCCAATGATAAATGATATTTCTGACTTTATAATAAAGGTTAGTTAGTATTTATTTGCTTGTATTTATTTTTCTTTTATTTATATTTATATATATATATATATATACTTGTAGTCTGTTTCATATATTTTACTTCTAGTATTTCTTTTTACTTGCAGTAATGAAACTAATTAATTTCATGGCAATTGCACCTGTTCTAATATTTATTTGACTCTAAAATACAGTTTTCCATAAAATCCCTGAAATTCGTTCATACCTTTCATTATACTGTTACTTACTATTCATTTTTAAATATTTCACTGAAAGATTTTATTTTTATTACATTTCGCTATGTTTAAAATGCATTCGCATTATAATTATCTTAATAATTTAATATAAATAATGAAATTTGATTGGCAAAAATGTATTTACCCTTGTAATTCGATAATCGAGTTTAAAATCAGAAAACTTCGGTTAAAAAAAAAAAAAAAAAAAAAAAAAAAAAAAAAAAAACACGTTATCTCACGGGAAGGAGATTTGCCGCTTAAAATACTGTTTTAATCTGTTCTAAGATGGGGTAAAATGTGTCCGCTGTAACCACGATGAGTTTCGGAGTGTCCGCTCAGACCACGAAATCTTATGTGTCCGTTCTAGCCACGTCCGCCCTACCCACGCCAACGTTGCCTCATGGCTTTCACACCTGTAAATCCGGCACTGATTGATACAGTTCTCGTTTCTAGTTCGAACTCCTGCGGAGTTCATGTTCGTGTATCTCTGCTTACCAAGCGTCATTGTCAACTACACCTACAGTAGGAAAGGGAACATCAAAACTGGACCATGGGTACGTGGAAGCAGGGATGCCACTTTTCCGCCGATCGGCGGATTTCCGCTTTTTATATTTTATTTATTTATTAATCACTTTGCATTATCAGCAGAATTTTTCTAAAAATTCTATGGTGTTTGTTTTTTCCCTTTCTTCCCAGCAGTAATTAAGTATTAATTTCCAGCATCTCTCAATTTCAATCTTTTACCATCTGTCTTGAAAATTAGTATTTTTCCTTTAACATTCCTTTATTTAAATCTCCAATGCTGTAACAATAAAAATTAACTCTTATTTCAAATTTAAATTATTTATTTCAAAGAAACCAGTAATGGAAAAACTTCGCAAAATAGAGCAGGTTCAGACATAAATTAAAATGATATGAAATAGTTAAAGTTGAAGCAAAAAATATTTTGTCATTGAGAAATAAAATATTTATGAAAGCAAACAAAAAATGAACTAAATGTTTTTTCTCCATACATTACATTTTTCTAATATAAGCTCCACTTATTTGCGTGGGGATTTCTTCTTTTTCCACTATTTTTGTTTATTCACGGACAGTTTCCTCTTTTTTGCTATTTTATGAGTGGCATCTCTGGTGGAAGAGAGTTGACTGATCTGGTAAATCCCGGTTCCTCCTTTAGCATGTCGATGGTCGTGTCAGGGTACGCCGTCTTCCAGGAGAACAGCTGCTCACCTTTCCCCTCTTGTTCAGAGCTCGAACACCACCATGTTCCAATATCTCGACTTTGTGGGGCCGCTGCTTAAATATTTGATACAGCCTGTCTCCAGCTATCTCTCAATAAACTCGTGGGACCCATACCCAGGCGAGTTTCAGCTGTTTTGAAGGCCAAAGGTAGCGCAACGCGATATTCAGTAGGTGCAGTAGCGGATCCAGGGGAGGGGCTAGGGGGCTTCAGCCCCCCCCAAAAGAGATTGCTCAAGGGTAACATTCTCCTTTATTATACACTTTAAATAGCTAAAATGATCACATTTTATTACTTAGCCCCTCCCAAAAGCCTGATACATTGGTTTAAAGTAAAAATTTGATTTATAATACATTTTAATTGGGTGAAATAAGCTTTTTAAAAAATTTAGCCCCTCCCAAAAAAAAATTCTGGATCCGCCACTGAGTAGGTGGTTATAATGTTTTGGCTCTTCATTGTATACAGGGTGAATCTAAACTCTTGGGCAAAACTTTAAGGGGTGATAGGGCACATAATAAGGAATCAGAATCATATAGCAATGTGGGGTCGGCAACGTCGTCTTCGTATAGCTGTTAATAATCACTTCGGGAAAAAGTGCTGAAAAAACAGTGCGCTTTCCGACCATTGTTTCGCCAGAAACTAATGTATTTTTCTCCGAAAACAGAAAACTAAAATGGACAGTTAAAAAAGTTTATTTTATTTCATGGACGAAATTTTCGGATACGAGCCTGTTGTTTATGAAACTTGGTTAAGAAATTAGACGGACACTTCAGGGCTTTACCAAAAGTGATTATTACCGGGTAAGATAAAACTGCGTTTTCACCACAGATTGCTGTGTGATGACGATTCCTCATTGTGTGCCCTATTACCCCTTAAAGTTTTGCCCAAGAGTTTAGATTCACCCTGTATGTCCTTGCATGTATAATGGATCCTATATACAATGATTTATTTACAGGCCGGGCCATTCCTCTAATGCCGAATGCAGAAATTTTTTTTGGGGGGAGGGGCTATCTTTTGGAAAAAGCTTATTCAAATAAACAAAAAGCAACTTTTTACCATAAAGCAATTTAATTTTTTAGGAAGGGCTAGCTAATTTTTACACACACACACACACACACAAAAGAAAAAAAAAACTCTCATTCGACTTGCACAAAGTGTACAAAAAGTCAAAATGTTACCCTTAAGCAATTAAAACCCTTACCAGTTAACCCTTAAGCAATCAGTAAAGTACTATATTTTGGTGTTGAAACCACTTCTACGTTATATAGTATTTATTTGCCAGGAGAGAACAGCTCGCGTCTCTGAATGTGTCGCTTAGAGCTACATATAGTCCTTCCCGGAATTTCCCGCCACAATTTGGAACCTCATCAGAAGGTGAGGGACTTCTGAATATTGGCACCCCTCGGAAACTGCTAGCGACCGCCGAGAGTCCTTTCGGAACCACGGATTTAACGTGCACGTACACCGCATGTACAAGGTGGTCTTTAGTGGTACGCCGGTATCGAACCCACAACCTTCCGGTTACAAGTCCAACGCCTTAACCACTGGGCTACCACGGCCCACGTTATATAGTATGTAAATTATATCGGTAATATGGGAGAAAGGGGGGGCTTGCCCATAGGTATGGGCAGGGAGGAGCCTGCTTAACCCTTTAACGCGCAGTGTTCCCGCTCTGGGAACACCAAACTCTGACGTTTTGACTGTTGCCAGTCACGAAGAATAGATTTGATTTCTATAAAAATAGTTGCGGGTGACATTGCTCCACGAGAATCCTTTACTAGCCCGTCATTTCCCGTAAAAAAATTGTCACGATTGTTTTTAACAGCACTGACATCTGCTGAAAAATGGAAGAATGCGAGAACAGGTGGATATATTGCCCAATGCTGAAAAAAGGGCAGCCGTTGCCATCGCTCGACTTAACTACCAGCAAGATGGCGGACGATCGAAACGTTCATCGCGTGCCACAGATCTAGAGACCCTTTTTTGACGACAGCTGGCTGTGCGGCACAGCCAGCTGTCGTCATGTCCATTCCACAGCTGTCCATTCCACAAATTCGTAATAGACGTCTCAGACGATGCCACTGCACGTCTGTTAGAGCCATTGGCGGATCCAGAGAGGGGGTACTTGCGCCCAGGCGATTTAAATTTACACTATAAAAGATTGACTTACTGTGTGAATTCAAATGAATTTATAAGAAAATGGACACAAAAATTTTTTGGCCCCCTCCAGAATTTTTTTTTTTTTTTTTTTTTGGATCCGCCACTGGTTAGAACACAGGCAGACAGACGGACGGACGAGCGAACAAACAAATTTTGGTAACACCCTTCACAACTTAGGTCGAAAAGAGAACCAGCCATCCCACAGACAAAAAGAGAACGAACGCAATGTACCTCCCCTTAAAATAAACTACTTTTAAAACTGTGTTTAGT
Source organism: Cheiracanthium punctorium (assembly GCA_038373885.1). Taxonomy (NCBI): domain Eukaryota; kingdom Metazoa; phylum Arthropoda; class Arachnida; order Araneae; family Cheiracanthiidae; genus Cheiracanthium; species Cheiracanthium punctorium. Next base: position 257,528 of record JAWZYV010013034.1, read on the forward strand.
TGCGTCTGGCGTCATCTCATCATTCCGTGCGACTTAGCTCTCTGTACATACTCTTTTTTATTTGTTGCCTCCCCTGAAATAGCACCACGTGAATCGGTTCCAAGAACTTGACTAGGTGACGGACTCGACTCGACAGGGGAACCACCACCAACAGAATGTCACGGGGGGAAAATGTACGTGTACTGCGGGGCATGCGTGCGACGTGGGTTGTTGAACACACTGCGACTGTTGTATTTTGTGAAACAAGGAGAGGTGGACTGCACGAATCACATATGAACACGTATGCACAGGGGGGAAATGTATTAAAAGCCTAGTTAAAAATGCAGTGTGTGTGGGCATGGGCGCCGGCAGAATATTTCCCAGGGGGGGGGCAAAGACTATTCCAAGGGGGGGAAAGACTACTCAAGGGGGGCAAAGACTACTTTAACGTATGGTTACCATGTTGGAAAGCGCAAAAAAGCAAGGGAAAACACAGTATACAAAAATCCAGGGGGGGCATTGCCCCTCCTTGCCCTATGCTGCCGGCGCCCATGTGTGTGGGAAAGGGGGGGGGTCAGCATCGCAGCTAGGGGCTGGCCAGTCGGACAGTTGCCAGGGGGCGCCTTTTGCTGACTTCGTGCTAGTTCTCTTCGTCAAAAATAGGTCTTCGGGGGGTGGCGGGGGGGCACAAATCTTAAATTTTGCCAGGGCCACTTACGACCCTAAGTACGACTCTTGTGGTGATGACGGGGCATTGCGAAAATATTTCATTGGTTTTTTCAATAGCAAGTAGTACGAGGGTGGCACTGCAGAAAAATGCTTCCGACAAAGAAATTCACCTAGGAGAGAGAAAAGGGATTGGGATTTTTCGAGTCCAGTTTGTCACAGTTATTTGCTAGAATGGAAATGTTCTGTATTTTTATTACTTTTTTATTACCACTACAGGGGAAATTTGGGTTTCCATCCAGTCCTAAGCTGTCAGTCTGCGTTAAAAAGATACACCATTGACCATTCACCAATCATGGGCCCTGCCTCGATGCTATCAAAAAGCAATCAATAGCGTATAAATCAATCTTTTCCCACTCATGACGTTACACATTTCGAAGCGTTTCTCTGTGTGCTACCACAGAGCTGTCGGAATCAGTATTGGAAAAATACTGTTTTTTTTCCCAGGAGGATAAATGCAGGCGAAAGGCTCTTCCTGATATCGAGGAAAACCAGATAGATAGGTTTTTAATTATGTGTATTATGGAGTGTTCTCCCTCAAAAGGCCCCATTTTCGCTGGCAGGGCTGACAATCCCTCTCTGTCAAAACTAGGGAATGCAATCCCGCACTGTTTTTCGTCTTGCGGGATTTCGGGATTGAGATTTATTGATCCCGCAGGATTGTCGTTTCATTTAGCTAGGACTTCATTTCAACAGAGAAGAGTAGTAAAAAGTAAGAGTTTAAGCACTATGAAGTTTAACTTTAATAATAATAATTAGTCTTATGAGGTAATTAATACAATAACACTTACAGAAATATGAAAATTATAATCATGATATTCAGAATAATATACTAAGTTATGTCTTATGTTAGTTGCTAAAAATGAGGAATTTACAGAAATATACAATTTATAGATACATTTACACACTTACGTTATTTTCTCAGTTGTGAAAAAAGAACGTACAAATCGAACAAATCCAATGAATCATTTCCTAGTTTAGATTTAATTTTAGTAAAGTAATTAAAAGTGTGAATTATAAAATAAAATGAAAATATTTTATAATTAATTCGTGACTGTTCGCTAAGAGATAACTAGTATGAAATATTTCAGTTCATTTGGAGATTGGGAAGGTTGCGAAAAATTTAGATTACGATGTTTAGATTTAGATGTTTGATCCAGAATCCCACTGGAAGATAATTAAGAAAAATAAAACTTTAAATTAAAATTTGTAATTATTGATTCGTTTATTGTTGGATAAGAGATAAATATGCAAGAATTTTCGGTCTGTTGATTGGGAAAGCAGCGTGAAATTGTAATAAAAAATAATTTATTTCTCAGTGTCAATCCCGCGGCACCAGTTCCGCAAACATTTGTGTGGGATCCCGCAGGATCCCATTCCCGCGGGATCGGGATTGCATTCCCCAGTCAAAACACAGCGATGATCGATGTCCCCGAGCCCCGCGGTAAATCCTCAAAGACAATACCCTCGAATGAGAATTGCCCAGAAAGGGGATGAAGCAGTGTGTTTTGATTGGTTGATCGTTCCCACTTCCGACACTGTCGTAACAGGTATAAAAATTCTCACTTCTTTTACACGCCATAATTGTGGCTGTACGACATTGAGGGGCGAGGCTATTTATCCCATGAATTTGGCCATTACGCGAGTCAGGACTATCCCTCACTGACACACTGCGGTAGCATCGTGGTTGGGTAAGTGGTTCGGGCTCAACATTTCATCGTTCAGCCAGGACTGTTAGGCCCAAGCTTTCCTCCAATTTTTACAGCGTTTGTTTACATTTCACTCCCCGAAGAAAAAGTGCAGTTTGTTTTTCTTCTTCTTTCTTTCTTTTCTTTTCTTTTCTTTCTGTTTTTTTTTTTTTTTTTTTGTAAGCAATGCTCATTATAAACAACTCCTCCGATATGACGTCATCGCTTTTCTGCTTAAATGAGGTTTCTGCGGAACATGTATCCTATATAAATCAAAGAAACCGCACATTTATCAACGGGTTTTACGAATATTCCACACGGCTCGGTGTCGGATGTATCACGTGAAGTTTAAAAAAAGAGGGGGGGGTGCAAAATCTCGGGCGGCGAGAACCAGTTCATTCTGTATTCGGCACCTTCCACAAATAAACTCCACCAAAATGGGGGGGGGGGAGAGGGGGACATCTGTAATCCTAAGAAGAAAAGAGACACAAGAGAGAGTTGGCAACCGGTTACAGCAACCGAGAGAGGGAAAAAAAATTCCGCTCTGAATATATTTTAGTAGGTTTCTGGCAGAGAATTGCATTGTCGTGATGATTTTCACTGCCAACATCAGTTGGTCTTGGTTACCAGCTGCCAAGTCGTCGGAAAAAGAGATTATTAGATCGTCGCACCAGATTCAATTAGCCCTTTCACCGTTTTCGACAATTTAAAAAATTTAAACTTGTTTTCACTCTACCTCCCGGGTTGTGAAGTGGCTAAAGAACTATTATATCAAGCCACAGATCCGAGTTCAATTCCTGGCATAGGCTTGGATGTCATTTCGGCCGTGCCTTCATAGGTTTATGGATAAAGGCCGATTGACTGCTCTAAGGTCCTAGGCCTAGAGAAGGAATGCCCTCCGTAAAGGACTTTCTAAAGGATCTTAGACCGTATTTACGCGAGTCCCTTCATAGGAGTCTACGTTGATCCACCTATTAGATCCCTCGATAATAAAGAGATCAATACTTCCAGCCCTTCAGGCGCTGATGTTACCAAGCGCCGTGCCATTACACTCTGATAAAAACTCGTCTTTATACACTAATTTATCCCTCTTTTTTCAACGTTTAATTTCCAAACTCTATGGCGACGTTCCGTGAATTCTTCTTCCAGAAATCTGAAGAAGTGGGGGGGGGGGATTCCTTCAATCTGAAAAAGTTTCTTCAATTTACAGGAGAAAAAAAAAAAAAGAAACGAATAATCGTCAAATAACGGAGATATTCCGGCAGCAGTGCTGAAAGTAAAATTTCCTTGAATTGAAGAAATAAATTTTGAGAGTATCGAAAGAAAATTTTTTTCGCTCTGCCAGCAAACTTCTCTAATTTAAAAAACTCAAATTTTATAATGCATGTTAATGAGAGAAACCCGATATTTAACAACCATATACTGGGGCATTCTAATATGTTTTAGAATGATTAAAGACAGTTAAAAGTGATGTTTTTAATGCCCTTTTCTGGGTTGAATGCAACAATCCAGATGAATCGTACTGGATCGTACGATTCAGTTCGTACTGTGATCGAATATGTTCTGTCGATTCTACATTCAAGTGACGTAGGAGAGTCCTGAAACGTCACATCGAAATGTTCCAAAGCAGGAGCGTAGTCAAGGAAGGGATATCGGGATAGATCCTCTCCCCCGAAATTTTCGGATTAGTTAGCATAAGCTCTAGGTCGTGCAGAAATTTCGTTTATTTACTCACGATTTATTTCATATACTCCCAACCGAAATACATTTTTGGCTACGACCCGAGTCATCGTGAATCTTTTACTGCCCCTGCTGATCTTTTACTGGCCCTGCTGAAATGATAACTGATAGAACGTGGTCCCCGAATTTTATTCTCAATTGAACGTTGAAGCGGATAGAAACGTCTATCGTAGCCCTTCGTCTGCTTTATTTCTAAAAATTTACTGCTAATTAAAACAGATTTTGTAAAAAAAAAATGCTCCAGAAAAAGTAGTCACTTACAAGAAGGATGGGAAAAGATTGAAATTGGGATGTTTGAGCATCATTTTCAGTGTTAATTTTTCCTTTTGCTCGAACAAAATCTGGAACACCAAAAATTAATTGCAACGATCCAGAATTCCCGATCAAAAACACCCTTGTTTGTGACTACCAATTGATTCCTCACTGCACTGCTGGCAAACGGAAAATGTCTCCAAATAAATTTAGAGATTTTAATTAATCGGGAGATTTTTTTAATGAAAATTCGGAAATCGCAAAGAAAATTCACCAAAATCCGAGAGTTTCCCGGAAAAATCTGGAGAGTTGGCAGGTACACATTTCTCAATTGCGAATTTCGTGAAACAGAACGCTCTAATTAAAGTTAATTTTTAGTTGCCAGACTTTTTTAATTGAAAATTCTTGCCATTAAGTTCGACACGGAAAATAAAAACTTGAGAAAATGAAAGGATGAAGTTGGATATATAACGTTGACTATTTAAAAAAAAGGCACAGCGAAAGTTTTGTGCGTGCAAATGGAGTAGCTTCATACTAATTTATATCAGGGGATTCAAAATAGATGTTAAAATGATTATCTTTTAAACTGTAAATGATAGAAACATACTTTCAATAAAGAAAGTTCGTCAAATAAAAAGTGGCTTTCAGAAATGGCAATTTTTTTACAAGGGGCTGTATAGACTATATTAAAATATGAAATTTAACTTTCATACAGTCCCTCCTTTCCTATCACTTGAAAAAATGTTGCTCTGTATCTAAAATGGGTAAAAAGCAAAAAAAAAAAAAAAAAAAAAAAAAAACTCATGGTTCTATGTGGAATAGTTACCGAGATATCACAAGTTAAAAATTTTAGCTTTTGTCACCAAATACTAAGGGGATGTCACAACTCACAAAAGGGAGAAAAAGTAAATTTACTTTCCAACTGACATTAATTTATGTCAGTGGTCATTCGACAGCTACATTTTACCCTAGGAATTCTTATTTTAGCAAAAATTTTCCTAAAATGTACATCTGGCTCTTTCTAGTGAAAAGTGAAAGTTAACTCACACCATTGCTTTGTCATTCTATTACACTTGGAAAATACTTCTCTAGAAGCGTGGCGTAATGAGTGGATGCTCTCCTATAAAAGACTACACTATCGATAATTTCATAACGCAATATTTATCAGTTCAGGCAAAATTGTACCGCCTAACTTCACGCGTTTGAATGAGTTTAATTGACATTTTCCAGCAATGGGATCACCATTTAACTTTTATCAACTCATATAGTTTGTTCTCTAAAGTACAGTTTCTTTTCTTTTTTTTTTCTTTCTTTCTTCTTCTTTCTGAAAGCTGTCACCAACACAGCAGTTAAAATTGTGTAAGTCGTCAATTTTTACATTAAATGTCTCGCTAACTATTTCATTTAGAGACATAGGATTTTTAAAATTAATATTCTTAGACATAGGGCAACATTTTTCTAAATACTAGCAACCAAGGCGGCCAGCTTCGCCGTCCCAGACTTTAGTGTTCTTTTTACTCAGTGCAGTGTTGACCAAATTTCTGGACTCATAACAATGAAATTCATGTTTCTTTGTTTTAATAGTATTTGTCATTAAATTTATTTAGGTTAGGGTTGCTAAACATTTTGCCTGCCATTCTAAAAGCCGATGTTGAAACAGCAAATGGCTAAAATGTGCTTTAGCCCAATGCATGGTGGCATTTTTTTAGATGGGCAATGAATGCACTAAGTATTGTAAATTTGATAGTTTAAAGCTGTGAAAAAATCCGAAAGATCTTGCATTTTTGTGTATCCATTTTTACTTTCCGAACATGTACCATGTAAGGAAAGTATTGTAATCATGAAAAAATTCGAATTCGAGATTTTGGTGTATTTACACGTTTTGAGGTCTTCTGAATTCATTCATGCTATTTTTACGAGATGTATGTGTGTGTGTGTGTGTGTGTGACCGGTATTGATTTTGATGTGCATAGGACTTATGGTTTTTCCACAGGGCTACGACAAAGATTTCTTTTACATTATGGCCTATGGGGAGAAATTCTTGAAAGTGCGCTAGCGTTTAAACGGTACATTCGATTGAGCTTCAATTTGGTATATATGTTTGAATTATTCATCGATTAAAATTTATTTAAATGCTTGGTAATGATCTTAATCGTAAGTGTTCGGAAAGTCGAGTGGAGTTACTCCAGATTTTTTATTTTGCAATCTAGCTACTGCGTGACAAATGCATGCTCCATTTGACGTCATTGAACTGTTAATTTGGATTTTTGCACACGCGTTATTATTATTGCACTAGTGTTTACTTCTAGCTCTTGCCGGTTGCAGCTTGGAAATATCGTCGATTTTGGTACCGCATACATTAGTGTATTATATAAGTTGTTGTTGTTGTGGGATTAAGGCTAATTATCTGCACGAGGGATCTAGGCCTATGGGTGGGATGCCCTCCATGGGGTCTTTTTAATGGGTCCTAACTCGTATTTATGCTAAGTTTAAGAGGAAACCACGGAAAACTCCGAACGGTTAGGTTGGCGGATGCGACCTGGTTTTGAACCTGGCACCTTTCCTCTTCCAGTTCAGTGCGCTATGCACCATGCCACTGGTCGGTCCGTATTATATAATTAGAATAGATATGCTTGCTCCATTTGACGTCATTGAACTGCTGTTAATTTGGATTTTGGCACGTGCGCAATTGTTATTGTACTAGTATTTACATTTTGCTGTTGCTGTTCGCAGCGTGGAAATATCGTTGATTTTGGTACCGCATAAGTTAGGGTATTATATAAGTGGTTAAGTTTTAGGAAATGAAGGACCGTATAAAATTAAATTTTGTATTTTAATATGGTATACAACGCCTAGTAAAAAAATTACCATATCTGAGAGCTGCCTTATATTTGACGAATTTTTATAATTGAAAGTCTTATTCAATCACTTGCGGTTCAAAAGCTAATCGCTTGAACATCTATTTTGAATCACCCGGTATAGTTGTGTCATTTATTTAAGATATTTTTGATAAAGTATTTCTTAACAGTACGGCCTATGGTGGTCTACACGATGTGACGTCGCTTCGATTACATCGATATGATGTTTGGCTTTCTGTTGTAGGAGGTGTTGATTTTTTCCTATCAATGCAATACCAAATTTTATCTGATGTCGCGCATAGTTGCTACAGTGATTGCTGCGTTCTTCGAAATGCTTGCTCTACTGTAGAGTAAAAACAACTTTTCTTTTTTTCTTTTAAACCTTTTGCAAGATGTTCCAAAAGTTAAATAATTCTGTTCAACTTACACATGTCCCGAGAGTACCCCAGGTAGATGCTTCCACTTATGTTTGTAGTGGTTCTAGTTTCTGAATTTCCACCTTTATAAATATTACGCTGCACTGTGCTAGTGCTTCAGCAGTAATTTTTAAATTATTATTGTTAAAACACTTAAATAACTTTTTTTATGGAATGTTGGGAATTTTAGAAAAAGTAGCACTTTTAAAAATCTCAGTATAATTACACTGTAAATTTCACTGCTAGAGCTTGAAATCGACAAAATTTCATCATTTCTTTCATTTATTCATTTTTTTTTTTTTTTTTAAGAAAAAAAAAATAATATGAAATAAACACTAAAGAGGTCACTTGTGTTGTCGCAAGCAGAAATACGATGCTTGAAATCTTGTTTGTGTCTTCACCATTCTGCAGCTTCTGGTCTAATTATTTTATCGCGGAAGGGAATAATAATAATAATAATAAAACCCGACTCTTTTTTGTTCTCTCTCTGCGTTTATTTATTATAGCCAAGGTGGCAGCAGTGACGTAGCAGTTGGAAAAGGCAGTCATGCAATCCTCTTTCGCACTTACATCAGGCTGCTCTTGCTCTGCAGTGTAGGTGGAAGGTCGCGGGCCGGAAAGCGAGATTTACAGTAGTCTGAAGAGAGAACTGGCGGAACTGATTTGACGTCAAGCGCGAAACGAGAGAGAAAAGAAAGGGACAGAAGCGATAAATTTACAGGAGTCCCTTTTTTCATGAGAAACTCTCAGCACACGCCCACGCCGCAACAAGCTGGAAAATTTGTCCTGGAAACAGATGGGCCTAAGCGTTTATGGTCCGTTTACATGTTGCGAGCAACGATCGGAACTCCAGAGGATAAGGGGAGTTTTTTAATGGTCAATTTTCACTTGCAGGGCATTTTAATCGAAAAATTTATGACCTTTTAATGACTAGTCGGGATCCACCGACAAAAGCTAACCCATAAAAACATGTCCCCCACACAATGGAGAGACGGGACGGGAGATTTCTTATTAAGAACGTCTCATTTAGTTTCTTATTAAGACTTCAATACATTGATTTACACCTGGAGTTGATTGATTTACACCTGGACGCCCGCACAGGTCAACGCTCATATGAGTCCGTTGTCATACTCTCCAGGCTGTGAGGGGAGTTTTTTTAATGGTCAATTTGGACGTTCAGGCTATTATAAAAAAGCGGGAAATGTTGCAGGGTCGAAATATATATGGGATTTTAATGACAAATCGGGATCGCCGACAAAATCTAACTCGTGAACCCACAAAACCACGGCCTTACATACAATGGAGAGACTTTTCTCCTCAATCTGGTAAGGAGATGCTGAAGAATACATTAAATTGTAATTCTAGCGTATGACAACGGACTCACATGAGCGTTGGCCTTAAATTGGCCCTTAGAGTTGCAGACAACTCCACAAGCATGGTCGTTATGGCCACGGTGGGAATTCGGGGACTCGTCTACCCACGGACGTATATAAAGGGGTGTGGGGTGAGGTCTGGACTCCTCAGTCTGGTCACAAACACTAATAGACGAATATTCACCTTTTGAATCAATCGCTCAAAATAGTATACGGTAAAAAAGATTTAAATTTTATATAGATTTTGAAAACTTTATTTTAGAATTTAAATAAATTACGTTAATTTTGTAAATTTTATAATTGAATGAGTAACAAACAAAATTTACTATAAAGAATTTCAAAATTTTAGTGCTATTGAAAAATTTTGACAGATATTTATAGCAAAATTTACTATCAATAAAATTTTATAGTAGGAATGGTCTCTCCCCCCCTCCCGTGCGTTTACCCCTTCAGTATTTTCTGATTTTAAGAGCGGTGATTGATGCATGTTTCTTAAAGTTTTTTTTTTTTTTTCACTGTATTAATATCTTCTGGCGAACCTCTTTAATATCCGTGGTTTTTCAATTGACAAATACGGCACACACCTCGTGAAAAAATAAGTTCTAAGAAAAGGGAGGGGGATGAAAAAGGGAGCAACTATAGCTTTTCAAACACTAAAATGAATTAAACAAAGAAGAAAAAAAAAAAGATGTTTCATTACTTTACGCAATTCGCAATTATCCCAGTACTTAAACGAAGCAAATTTGTTTCATTTCAGTACCTGAGAATTGTGAAAAGTAACAAAACATCTTTTTTTTGCACTCAAAAATTATAAGAAAAATCCTAATAGTTATGGACTATAATTTAAGCTTTATGGGAAGCGTAGGCCGCATCGATAAAATTTTAAAAAGTTTTTAAAATATCAAAAATAAATAGTAAATAAAAATTAGTTGATTTCACAGAGAGATTCCCCCCCCCCGCCCCACATTTTTAGCATTGCTATACGGAATTTATATATGACGTTTACTGTAAAAAAGAAGAAAACTCGCATTTAGACTTTAGCCTTGATTTCGTTGACCGCATTGTTGAAAAATATCATTCGAGAATGAATTTCTAAGCCCAATTCTCTGAGACTAACAGGGTTGCATTTTATAGAAAATGTTGCCAGCAGGTAAGAGGGGCGGCCATCAACCTGTAATTATCAGGAAACAGGGAATTCGCAGTTTCTGGAAATATAAGGGAATTTGGTAGGAAATGGTTAAAAATAATTTTAATAAACAACCTGGAACTGGACATATGACGTTTTAAACTGCAATTTGTAAAAGAGGACCTTTTGTACCCTTTAGCACACGTACAAAAATTTTTTTAGTTGTCTTTTACACCAGTCTTTTTTAGTAATTTATTTATCTCTTATTTTGAGAGATTTTTCAAATTTTTAAAATCTAGCATTGTTTTCCAACACTAACATTATTGTTTTCTCATAGTTTTTTCTTTTTAATCAATTATTACATTTTATTTTTCCTCTAACAAGAGTATTTATTTAACTATCGTTAATTTTGGGCTGTTATGTGCTACACATTTTGCAAAGTTAGTCTGCGGAAAAGTTGTTTTGCTCCGCATTTCCTAAGTTTTCTAAATAAGTACTTTTAAGTTTCAATATCTGAATCAAGTACTGGTTTAAAAAAGGAAAAGATGTAAAATCAGTAATACCTGCTATTTTAAAAGAATTTTACGTTACGTCTAGAGAAAATTTAAATCTATTAATAAGTACAGAGTTTGTTAGTTTTATTAATGTTTTATTATTTGTAAAAAATAATTATAGACCAATTTTTAGATTAAATTATACTTATAAACACTAGTTTATGTGAATGGTTATATCATTTTAGTGACTTTTACTCGCATTATTAAGCTTCTCCGCAAAATTGCCACAGATGCTCCTCAAATTGTTCCGCCAAGGATGACAGTCCTATCAATATCGTATGCTTGTTTAAGAAAAACAGTGGAGTTGTGATCTCTGAATTTTAAATACATTTGCATCCTAATTAATCAAATTGCTAGATTATTCCGATTATGCTTATTCCCTAGTTTACGTAAAAGGTTAACTCAAAGGAGAATAAATATTTTAGGCGATTCTCAAAAATTAGTCAGGTGGATTCAGTGGATTCTCATCGTGAATGACATGGGAAAAAATCAAGAAAATATCAGGGAATTTGAAAATGACAGTTTGGTGGACCATTTGAACTAACACCTGCAAGACAGTGTACCGTTTGCTTTTTGTTGTTTGTGATGCAAGGCCTTGAATTACCCGTTGCTTCAAATTGTACTGCTGAAGAAAAGCCTTCTGAGCAGTTTTGGAATGTGTTACAGTTTATTAAAAAAAAAAAAAAAAAAAAAAATGTCAGAATTTGCTTTTAAGCAAGCGATTAATCTATTAGTAAGAGAGATACCTGTAAAACATTCTTCACGGCATAAAGAGTGTGTTTGCGAAAGAACAAACGTTAAGGGGATTTTGCGCTGAGAATCGCATTTAAATTAAATCAGAAATTAGTGAAATTTTAAAAATGTAAAATCACTATAAGGGAATATTTCATAAAAATATCCCCTCATTTTTTCATTATATTAAATGTATGATTTTTAATTAGATGCATGCAGAAAAAATCTCGAGTTTTCTTAACATTTGCTGGTAAAAAATTGATCGGTTAAGGGGTGTTAATCAATAAATGACCGTAAGACATCATACATTGGACTGATCCTTTGTGTGTTTAAAAACACAGGATTTTTTTCAATGGAGAGAATTCTTTTGTACACTCTAAATAATAATAGTACAATTACGGGAAACTTTTGTAATTTTTTACGGAAATTCTCCGTTTATATTTGAATACACGACAATTTCCGTACATCAAGGGTTAGCATTTTTTTTTTTTCTTCTTTTTTTTTTTTTTTTTTTTTTTTTTTTGTTACAGTGTATGCTATATGTACTAATTTTGTTTCATTTGCAATAGAAGAATACTAGAACCATGATTGCCCAAACCCAGAGTTGTAGCTAGGATTATGAGCGTCCCTGGCAAGATTTGAATTTTGCGCCGTAAGACTTCTTCTTACTTACGTTAGTATTATGTAAGAAAAGTCTGCAAAATGCGCCCTTCTGAGACTTGTGCCCCTGGCAGCTACCCATCTGGCCAGCCCCTAACTACGGCACTGCCCAGACCATACACCTTAATATTGGAATTATTTTGTGCGGTCTTTGTATTAATGCTAGATAAAGGCATTTTAATTAAGTGTACTTAGGAGTAACGTATATAGAGCTATTGATGCCTATTGACATTTGTTAGAGCACGGTCAGACAGAAGGAGGGACAAGCAAGGGGAGAGGCAAACAAATTATAAACACTTTGCTGGAAAATGTAAAAAATAAGGGTTAAAACACAAGATAGGAATTTGATATTTGTCCTGATTTTATTTAGCGCTTCAACATTCACAATTTATTTTTCATTTCTAGTTTTATCAAATCTGCTGATCTTGCAATTTCTTCCTCAACTTTCTTTCTTTATTTTCTTTCTCCTTTCTTTTTCTTCTTCTTTTTTTTTTTTTTTTTCGCTACTACGAACTTTAGTTAAGACGTTAAGAATATGAAAAGTCCATGTGCAATGCTTGTGTACTAATTCTGCGAAACTCTATATTTATGATCCAGAGATCTTCATCTCTATGTTGCTTCAAATCGCATTAATTCCGACTACCGTTGAAAAAGATTTCTAAACTTCCTATTTTTTTTCTTTGAAAACGCTTTCAAAGAAAACTGAATAAGTCTTCGGATGGCAGATGTCGGTGTGTCTGTCCGTCCTCCAAAGCTGACATAATTAGACATAAATTGCTACGAAATCTGTACAAATTAATAGTATGTACCATACCATGAGACAGGGGCGTAGACAGGGAGGGGGGGGGTTATCGTGATATATCTCCCCCGAAATTTTTGGATTAGTGATCACAAGATTAATGCCGTGCAGAAATTCCGTCTATTTATACACATATAAGAGTATACCCCCCCCCCTCCGGAAAAATTTTCCTGGCTACGTGCCTGCCATGAGGTACGCATCGTTTATGTTTGTTTTTCGAAATTCTAAGTACCCTGCCTACCCTTTTTTTAGTGTATCAAAGAAGTCCGTAGACCTTAATGTACTGAAAGTCTTTTCGGTAATCCTGTAAATAAACTACACAGTCGATTAAAAAAAAAAAGAGGTGCATTACTAGAGCAGCACAGCAGTCATAAACTCAAAATTTCGACTTCCTATGGCTAATTGTGGAGTTATGTGAGGTACATAAGTACATACAAACAAGGCCTGACTTTAACATTTTTGTGCTCAGGGCACTTTTGAAATTTTGTTTCTCTATATATAGCTGGCTCAATTTTTGTGTCCTTCTGTGTAGCTCTGGACTCAATTTTTCCCCCTTCTAATAGTCGGGTCAGCGGCCTACTAGAGGCTTGACCACAACGAGAGCCGCAGATGCTGGTCATTTCATTATAGGGGCGCCTTTTAAGTAGACGAACGTTGGTCCCTATGAGTGGTCTCCTAATTTTTAACTAATTACAGCTGAGAGACCTAACACCTGAAATCGGCACCCCCAGAGCTATCGTTTGAACATGGAGGACATTGGAGTCACGAAGCGATTGTACGCGCACCACCTCCCATTAGCGTGCACGATCCCACAGTAGTTCTGCCGAGGGAGGAGTTCGCCCTCCAAAGCACTGGTCAAACCGGTGCTGCTTCACTTTCCGTGTTCTTACGGGAACGGAGCTGAGTGACTATGCCACTACGGGACGCTTTGAACTCAATATTTTGGCCTGTTTCAGCATGTGTGTCCAGGGCATGGGCCCCAAGTGCCCTTGCGATAATCACGACCTGCATACGAACTATGAACATATACATTTACGCACAGACATCGCGCCACATTTAGTCAGAATGGATTAATGGATAGTCGAAATGGATCATGCATGCATACGCACGGAAGTTGGAGCATTACTCTAAATCTGTCAAAGTGAATTTGGAAATTCTTCAAAATCGATTTTTCCGTAATCGGAATATTGAACTTTTTCAGGATACCATGCTTTTATTTTTATTTTTTTTTATTTCGTTCAAGTATGAAATAAACTTGTTTCACGATGGAAACACGAAGTTTTCACGATGTTTTTGCAATTTGCGTCACGAACTGCTTAGTCCCAAAGACTATATATATACTAGAGACAGAGAGCGTACCAACTTTCAAAACCCGTTGGAAAAGTAAGGAAAAGATAAACTATGTAATGTGTGGCAAGGGAATGAAGAGGCTAGACTCGCGCTGTATCGCCATATTTGGCGAGTAGTAAGTGCAAACTACAAGCGAAATTGACTGTCAACCTACGGATTACAAACCCTCTTGGCGTAAAAAAAAAAAAAAAAAAAATTATCATTAAAGCTTAGTGAATGTGGATACGTTGAATTCTTCATTTATAAAAGCATGTTTTAAAAATAGGGAAAACAAAAGCCCACTCTTCTGTATAATTTTATTCCAGAAACTGTTACAAATCATAAATTGCATCCATACGCACAGCAGCTAAGTACTATTTTTTCTTAAAACTTTAACGATGAAAACAGATATGAGCACACTGGCCGCAAATGCTCCATAGAAAACCAAGGAGTGTTGGACAAGCAAGAGTGATACGCGTGAGATCTAGCCAGCTACGTCAGCTGATTCTACAAGAGTCTCAAGTTTGGGCGCCAAAGCGCTCTGTAATCCTTATTATCTGTTCTATGCTTAGACCTTAACCCGTTGTAGATTAAACTTTTTACGGTACTTACGCGGTTCCGTCAGGCGCCAAAAGCCGGGAAATATTACGGAATTCCCGGTTTCTAACTTTACTAAAGCTTCGAAATACTCCTTTTTTTAAATCATGAAATTTTATCCAGCTAATGCCTAATGTCCATAAATTAACATGACACTCTCTTCATTTTGTCATGTAATTCCTAAGAATTAAAGAGTTAGAAGATCGAATATCATGAAATATGCATCGGGATTATATATCTGAAGATTTAACTCAAAAGTTGAATAACTACTTTGAGCTCAGTCACCTGCTTGAAGTCTTAAAAAAAAAAAAAAAAAAACAGTACTCTGCGGCAGCTTTAGACTTTGATGCAAGGCAAGCTGTAATCTCACTTCACAATTTAAAAGTAGATTATAGCTTTCCAAGGCAAGCAAGCCAAGATGCTCAATCTATGGTTTATGTAGGTGGGGGAGGGGGGATCGAGAAAATTAACTTTTATTTAAGGTCAATCTTTAGTCTGGGTGTGGGGGGAGGGCATGGTGGTTTTTCCAGCACATCAGGATCCGAAAAGATTCCTCAAATGCATTCGCGAAGAGATCACCAAAAAAAAAAGTGTGGAAAGGGAGGATTTTCAAGAAATTTAAACTTTGCCGATGGGCTTCATTATGCTATTTCACACATCTATGAAGAATTCCAAGCCGATCATAAAACATTCGGTGTTTTGTATACTGTACCAAGAAATAAATTTAGCATTTATACAGACTGATTGCCCTTTCTGCGTACTGGAGACAGCAAACATTGTTCTAATACGTGTGATTAAAGCTTATTCAATCGGCGGAAAGCTTAATTTTTTTTTTTTTTTTCCACTTGTACCGAAACATTTCTATCACACTATTTAACCAAAACTTAAAAGAATATACCTTCTCTTTGTTTTGTTGAACTTTGTAATAGTTTGTGTTCTTGGTATGTTTATAGAGTCCCGCGTGCCTCAAAGCCTGTTAACCAGAGTTTGTGATTCGTTTTCAGCAGTTATCAGACTCGTGACATGCCTTCATTTTTATTGCTTTTCCAGCATGAGTCTTTGAATGTTTCCGCGGTACCCATGAGGTTTGCAAACTTCAGAGGGGATGGTTATACTGTTCGTCACGCTTTAGCTATAGGTAAACACTCTACTGGAAACAATTTTATAATCGATGCATTTAGCAAGATTTATCTTTCTTTAAAGTTACCTGACTTTTGACGTACTATTGTGTTCCCCCATAACGATCCTATGTAAAGGGGGGGGGGTTGTTTTGCAGAGTCGTTGCAAGTTTCACTATTACTCCGTTAAACTATCCCAGGCGAACTAAATGCACAGGATATTAATTCACAAATTTTGATTTCTTTTATGGTCACACCATGGCCGATTGGTTAAAGCACTGAGCATGGTAGACGGCTGAAGTGTGAAGGACCCTCGTTCGGACCTGACGGGAGGCTATCGAACACTGTGGAGTTTTCGTCGTTTTCTCCATATGTACCGTAAGTACGCGTTAGAACCCCTTAAAAAGTCCCCCAGACCATGATACCCCCCTCCCGTATTCAGGTGCCCCTCGTGTAGGCTTGCCATAACACAAAACAAATAAACAAACATCAATATAAATAATAGCTAGTATTAGTAGCTTTGCTAGGATATTATTCTAAAATGTATTGAAGCACAATATACTGCGCGTTTTAATAAACATTTTGTGTCTGTAAAATTAAAAATTTATTCTATTCATCATACTCCACGGTAGTTTCAATATAAGATACTACCTGATTTATTTTTTACTTCTCTGTGTTTTATAATTTTGAATTGAGAGAGTGCAGTTCCCCATTTGATAACAAACTATCTTGAAAAACGAGATCACGTTTGTCAGAATTGTGGCATTTCATCATAGTAGGTTTAAAATGAATAACTGCATTCTAATGTAAATAAATAAATTCATAAAAACGATGTAGTGGTTATTATTATTTTTTTTTCACGATTGGATTACGTCAGCACATATCGATTGAACTACATGTGCATCATAGATATTCTTTTTTTTAATTCCCGTGATTACTATGTCATGGGGAAAAGAAAAGTGGAAAGCCAATCAACATTTTCACATGACGTCACAAACCAGTGGCACGTGACCTACATGTTTTGTTTACATTTTGATGCTCCCGCTTCCTTTCGTCTTGAATTTTTCTCGAGAAAAAACAAATTTATTGTGGTTGGATTACCTTGTAAATAATATAATTTACCTGCTCTTTTTAATTCAGAAGTATTGGATCTTGGGATCTATGTTACAGGCTACACCTCAACTTTTTGCGCAGTATTCTTGTGAAATAAATGCTACAAACAAACTAAACATGTATGCATGTTACAGATGTTCCCCACAATTCTGACCAGACAGTTACACTAAAAATTTGTTTTACACTTCTTACAAAAAGAATTAATTGTCCTGATTCTTCAAAAAAATTCTCAAAACGAATGTTTATTTGTCATAATTTTCTTAACTTTTATCACAATGCTGAATAATATTGTTTCCAGTGAAAAAACTTTCATAAAATATACGTGCTTCATTGCTTAATACTTATAAAAAACTACACGTTAGAAAGCACGGTTCGGGTAATACAAAAAAGTTCATGCTTCTTTAGCTGCAAAAATGTTACACTATTTGCAAGAGCAGAGGACTGAGAACTGGGAAAAAAAAACTAGAAATAAACTAACAGGTGATTTTTTTTCGGGGTTGGGGGGGGGGGGGGCTACCTTTGCTTGATATTACGAAGATCGCATTATTTGCAAATTTTAATATTGGGGTCATGCCCAGCTCACATCATTTATTTTGACATCGATAGTTATATCGTGACATTGATATCACGAAATTAAATTTGGATCGGAAACTCGATAAGGCTAACTGTGTCTGACGTAAAAATTACGTTGCGAGTGCAGAGACGGATTAATGCAATTTTGTAGGTGAAAGCGGCTGTTGGAAATTTATGGCCGTTTTCTGGAAGTAAAATAGGATCTCTTATATTTTTGATGTAATTTTTATATTCTCGGTGGAGGCTATCGCCCTATTCCCTTCCTTTCCGTCAGTGCGCGAATGAAAATAATTCCACAAATTCTCCTTTTCTGATTAGCTGGGTATAGCCCCAGTTTCTTCGATGGAACATATATCCTGTCATGTAAAAATTATTCAATAATATTTTTACATGACAGGATTAGAAACCATCCGAACGTTTTCTTAGAGAAATAAACAAACAGCACGTGACTATGAGAAACCAAACACCAGACATGTGTGCGTGGAAGTTCTCTGTTTATATACATTGGTGTTTCCATTATACATCTCGCCCAATCTCGCCAAAGTGAAGATTGCTCTTAGGCATAGAAGAGCCCCCAAGTAAAGAATTTTCCGGTAGAAAAAAGCGAAATAGGAGGGAAGAGAATGAAAAACGTGCCAAAAATATTACCTCTACAAGCCACCATTCCAGTCTCGTATAATGAACGAATCAGCGAAATGGCGCCGAACCAAACCTTTCTCTCATTGGTTAGAACGCCAGACGTCTGCCATTTCAACGCGCTCCCGTATAAATAACCAAATGTCCCCGCGTCTGCCGCGCGCCCGAAATATTTAGAACTGGGGATTTCTTCTGAGCTTACCTGACGCGTGTGCGTTTCTCCCAGTATCGGATTACACAAACAAACATTGATAATATTTTTATAATAATAATATTATTATTACTGTGCGGATTATACACATATCTGTAATCGTGCCCAAGAGAAATCGTCTGCAAAACGGAAGAACATTACGGTTTTCAGTTCATAACTGGATTTATTGTGTGTTGAACATTTCGTGGTGTCAACATGGATTCTAATAATCCGAGAATTTTTAAGTTTACAAAGGTGAGTGCTTGATTGTGCCATTTATATATTAATTTATTTAATATAATTAATTAGCTAATATGTGACATTTCTTTAAAAACTCAAAGCTTATTATTATTGTCCATATGGAGCGAAGTGAGATTCCTAGGTTTGTAAATGGATGGCTGCGGGTCCCCAATAAACTAGATTTGTTGATAAAACTTAATTTTTAATTGAATGTTTTGCTGTAAAAAGTATGCTCTTTTTTATATTGATGGATGTAAATAGTTTGTCATGCTGATTTTTTTTTAAATTATTATAATGTTGCGGTCTTAATATATATTATTAGTAATACATACATTATAAATTATTTCGATCTCAATATATGAGTAGTTTTGGTTAAGATAAATAATTAGTTTAGGAATTGAAGATAGTAATTTAAATTTTGCTCTGGAATACTTTTTAGCTGACTTTTTATCCTGGTCATGGATTTCGTATTAAAACTTTCCAGATTAATGCTTATTCATATCAAAACTTATGTTCTACATCAGTGTAAAATTAATTGCATTTTTTGACGAAATGGTTTTACCAAAATGTAAGCATTTTTATTTCACTCTCACCTATTGTATTGCTCATAGTTTTGTCTACCGCTTTTAAATTGCGTTTTTAGTGCAATCGTAACTTTTTGTAGTATCTTCTACTTATACTATAATTTTTCGTAACTATTCCTTTTTTTTTTAATATCTCCTAAGTAAAATTTATGTTCCACATTTCTGTAAAATGTATTGTATTTTTGACGCTACTACAAACTATAACGCTACTACGAAGTATAAATAACGTTTTTTATTCCTCTCTCTCTCGGTGTTTCGTGCTTTAGTCTCTCTTCTTTTCACATATCATAACATTTTTAAGGCGTGGCTGCTTAATTTTGGCGGTTGATTGCTAATGTGAAATAACATATTTCTGTTCTATCAGATCTCGAAATCGCTGTTTTCCATTATTTCTTGCCTCACATAAATTTGCATTTATCTAAGGAATCGAACCGATTGAGCAGACTTTTCATTTGTTGCGATTCCTCATTTATCTTCTGACTCAGCGTAAAATCGTTTCTACTCCTTGCTCCCCCGTAAGGACGCTTAGAGTAGTGGATCGATATTTTGGCTGCCCCAGTTCCCATTCGACATTTTCTGCATTTACTCGCAGAGTACATGAGTTATTTTTATGCTAGATTACATCGCACTTTGAAGCATCCTTACTTATGTACTGTGCATTCCGCGGGATGTTTGCCGATCCTTTAATTTTTTATTTATTTATTTTTTTTTTCTTGAGTATGCATACGGTAAGTATAGTATTTCTGGCAGAGCACGCTTTATTGTTTGTTGACACCTGAAAAAGGAGGGAAATTTTCCATCTTCGATGGTAGCGCCATCTATTGCTATGGAGCTGAACTTCCGTTCGCGTGTTCCCATGAATTTCAAGGTTGGGAGAGCAATAAATTGTTTATGTATACTATTATTTACAAGCGGCTCAACTTAGAAAACATAAAATTTGTCTGTTCATTCGTACAACACACTATGAATGGAAAAAGATACAAACTGTCATTCAATTTCATTATTATTATCTGTAGATTAACAAGTAATAAATATACGTAAGGTATATATATTGCTAATAACTTGAGACACACGTTATTTGCCAATAAATAATTATAACTCCAAATAAAAAGGTGATTCAAAAACATGTTTCCATTCATTGTATGGGCAAATTGGGACTTTGCCCAAGGTCCACGAATCCATATGTTTTACTGAAGTATTCTTTGTTCGTTATTGAAAAAAAATAAATAAACAAAGTTCACAAGACCCAGGAATTTTTCATTCCTCAGGGTCTGCTTTGTTGTACGGACCGCATATTTCTTTTGTTTTTTTCTTTTATGCTGATTAAATACAACACTCCCCAGATACCGGCATTTTCCGAAAGCATAAACCTACGATTTATAGAGATTTCCAAATTTTCCGACAGGCAAGGATGGCCTTGGCGCTTTGTCACTTTCTCTTCCTCTTAGGATAGGACTAGCAGCTTTGGGGCCCGACAACGCATTTTAATATTTTTGTCCGAGGTGGTCAAACTCTTCTAGCCGGCCTTACTCGAGATTTGGTAAATTTAGTGTACATTAAATTTTTGTATTGCAGACTTTTTGAACAAGTTCTAAAATGCCTTTCTGATATTTCTTTTTTTTTTTCTTCAAAAAAGCAGCGCAACAGAATAAGAGGTACATAAACTGTGTATTTAATGAGTGCTCTCCAAAGATATGAAAATCCTTTCGCAAACAAAGAATTGTTTTGTACAATGATTAAATAAATGAAACATATAACAAATATATCATTGTCTTTTAGCTTAAAATCTTTTAAGTAAAAATAAAAAGAGTTACTTACCAGGAATCGATGCAGATGAAAATTGGGTCCGTTTTATGGCCCCCCTCACAAAATTACAATCGATTAAACGGCTCCTTCCTGAAAATACAATCAATCAAAACGACCTATTTCATATTCATTTTACCTTAGGTTTTGATCAGTTTTATTGATTATTTTAACAAAAAAAAGTTTTTTTTTTCAGGATTTGCATAAATTTCGCAAAAAAGCAATTTTTACAAAAATGGGACCATGGAAAAAATTTCTGGATCAACCGCTGCTTACACAAAAAATATAAATAAAAAAACTGTCAATTGTCAAATTAAGAAACTTATGATAAATTTAAAAGCAGTATTATAAATTGAGTTTTATCTCAAATAAAAAGAACATGAGAAGAAATTATCAACAAAAGTTAACTTCATACGCAAAATAATAATAATAATAATAATAATAATAATAATAATAATTGGTCCTGCATTATTGAGATGAAATGAAATATGTTAGAGCGATGAAGTTATAAGAATGCACATCAATTACTATATGTAAAAGTGTATTGGGAAAAAAAAAAACCACATTGAAACATAAAACTTGACACACACTCACCCCGAAATATTTTCCTGGCAACGGCCCTGACTGCGCCTATGAACTACTATCTTCCTCAATCCAAACAAAGAAGACAACAAAAAATGTTTAAGTTGTTCATTTGTTGAGTTTTCTTCAAGTTGCATAGATCTAGCATATCTTGCATAGATAGTTTGTCTACTCAGTACAGTAAGTGTTGCATGCACCGTTGGTTTAGGATAGACGAGATTAAATAGTGATCCATGCAGAGAAATTTGGGTCCGTTTTACGGCCCTTTACAAAATTACAATTGACTAAAACGGCCCCTACGTTCACAAAATTGCAATCGATTAAAACAACCCTTCATTGGCATTTTACCTTATATTTTAATTTGTTTTGTAAATTATTTAAGAGAAAAAGTGACTTTCACAAA
Organism: Cheiracanthium punctorium; assembly: GCA_038373885.1. NCBI lineage: Eukaryota > Metazoa > Arthropoda > Arachnida > Araneae > Cheiracanthiidae > Cheiracanthium > Cheiracanthium punctorium. The sequence continues at coordinate 279,599 of JAWZYV010013034.1, forward strand.
AAAATTTATGAAAATCCACAAAAATAGATATTGAAATTCAGAAAAATAAGCAGTTTTCACAAAAATGAGACCCTGGAAAAAATTCCAGAATCGACCTTTGTCAAATACTACTTGCCCAGCCTGAATAGTACTAATTATTGTTTTATTTTTATTTTAATGCATAAAGGAAGCACATGGAGAGAGCGCTTTTCTAATAAAATAAAAAATCGTCATTAGAGTAACACATATGTTGAAGAAAGTTGATCGAGCATGTTACATCCGAATTTAATCCTATATCCGAAATAAAACAATTTCAGCGCTACGACATTTAATTAAATTTTTTTTCTTCGTCTTCTTTCTACACTGTGTCATGATTTTTCAATTAGAAATTATTTCTGGAAAAAAAGTTTTTACCTGCGGCTTGTTTTCAGATAAAATTTGGCTACATTATTTTTAGTCGAATATAAATTTTTATTTTTCTCACGATAACTGTGTATTTCTATGATTGAAAAACGAGATAGTCCTGTTTTTTTAAGTAAATTATTTGTGTAGCTCAGTTAATTTCTATTATTGATTTGTCTTTGAACAAAACTCACTGGGAAGTATGGATAAACGCGAGACAAGAAATGACTCTATTCTCGTCTCGTCTCGTCCCGTCTCGCAATGCCCTTTTCACGTTCAGGGCTCGCTTCGCACACCGAATCTCGTCTTACGGTCACCCCTGTTGGGAAGTGATAATTTTTTTTTTTTTTAATCTAAATGAGCTTAATTCTGTTGAGTCAGCATGATAACTCTCCGTAAGTGAAGATGCTCATAAAAAAAGTTCGGCATTTTGTTGTAGATATACCTCTTCGAAAAATTAGAATAATAATAATACTAATAATTATTTTTTTCCCCTCACCGAAAAAAATGCAGAAAATTCATATTCTTTGATCAATCGTCTGTTTAACTCGTTTTAAACTCACATATGGAATGGACGCCTGTCTATTTTTAAACTTACCATTAAATTCTGCTAACGTGGCTTGATTTTATAGGAAGTGATATGTCTCGCTGGAAAAGCCTCTTTACGCGTAATGCATTTCTCGGTGCATGTGTCCTTGTCATTGCCTTTATTCGCGCACTGCAATTGCAATTAATGGATTGATTTTCCGTGCTTATTGGTGTTCGTGTTTTCACGAAATTGAACACCGTAACCCGTAAATAAGTTGAAGATAAACTTTTTTTTTTTTTTTTTTTTTTAGCGGACTTGCACTTGCCGATTAGGCATTGTCCACTACAAGTGCCCGAATGTATTGTGACTCTCGGAAATGAAATGTTGCTAAAAAGAGCGTAAAATCGCTTAAAAATGAGGGAACGGGTGGATTTTCGGATTTTTAAAGTGGCGCAGGTTGTTTTCTATATTTATATATACATAATAATGAAAATTTTCAAGCGGATCGTACAAACGGTGTAGAAATTATTAGGCTTTTTGTCCTTGACATTGCAGTGTTTTGCAGTAATGGCGGAAAAAGTTTTATCTAGTCAGGGATCAGCGCAACTATATAGTAAGGATGATACGCTTTAAAGAAAAACTTCCCATAGAGCGCAATGTATTGGGAATACATATCTGCCAACTCTTCTGGTTTTGACAGAAGACTTCTGTTTTTTTAAGCTATCTTCTGGTCTTCTGCCAGAAGATGAAATCTTCAGTCTTTTTTTAATTTTTAGTTAATATATTAAATTGTTTTACAAACTGTGCGAAAAAAATGGTAAATTAATAATTCTATTTCAAAATAATTTATTAAGGTAATCATTTCAACAGCTAACAGCACAATGCTGTAGTATGAGTGAGGTCAAAGCATTTGTAAGCAAATCTTGCATTGATAGTTAACAGAACTTCATTTCGTTCTTCCCTCAGTGATTTATCATTAGAAAATTTGATAGTATTGAAAACTAAAGCTTGAAAATAATTTTTCTGATGAACTATTAGTAAAAGCTACTTTGAACGAGATTAAAAAAATCTTAATCTGTTTATTTTTCAACATACTTTGGTTAAAAATAAAATTGACATTTTTTAAATTGTTTTTTATTTTTGTGAAAACACTCCATCTTTTTTCATTTTATATAAAAAAAATTCAGGTAAGCTCTTTTCTATTACTTTTAATTTTGTTTTTATTTCTGTACAATACTAATATAAAAAAATAATAAGAAATGATGATATACACTGGGGGAAACAGTCTTCTGTTCTTAAAATATTTTTAAAATTTTATTTTTATCTTCTGATGTTTTGTGAAATCTTCTGTTTTTTCAACCCGAGTCTTCCTGTTTTTGGCTTAAGGAGGTTGGTAGGTATGGGAATATTTTGAGTGCTCCTGTAGAAAAACTATAAATGCTACATAGACCATTTTCAATAGGGTACATGGTACTGTACATAAGACTAACATATTTAAATTTCGTCGAAATCGATGCATATTTACGGGAGTTAGAGCACGGACGGACAGACAGACAAACGGAAATCATAAACACTTTTCAACCTTGTTGGAAAGTGTTAAAAAGGATGGGGGTATCTTAACAAAGCATAATTTAAATTCTACGGTGTTTAATTAGAGTGGAGCACTAGTATTAAGAGAACTTATATGGAATATAAAAATGACAGATTTTTACCTTGGCGATGCAGAGATAATTCTACAAGTGCAATATGATTTTTCTAGGGTTTTTTTACAGGCATGCATATGGATAATCGGCTCTTTTTCAGAATGTGCGGATAATCGTAAGTTCAGGGTTTATCCATAGAATACCAGATAATAGTAATTCCTAGGTTTTTTATTTAATTTAAGGTTCGAAAGATCCCTTGAGTTAGCGCGGGCGTCGCCACTTACGGAAATTTGGGGTTGCGTCCCTCCTCTTAGTTTCTACCCCTGCCCCAAATAAGATTGTATTGAAAAATGTTTTACATGTCGATACCTAAGAATCAGCAGTATTAATCTTCTTTGCTTGCATTTTATTAATCTTATTTTTTTTATGAATTGTGGGTAAAAGAAAATATGGCATATTGTTATAGGTACCCCCCCCCCCCTCCCTCGATAATCAGAAGGTAGTGACGCCTGTCATGACTGCAAATCGGTAATGCGTCATTTCACTCGGTATGTATTTTTTTCATTTCTTTATAACTTCCCTCTGATTCTGATGACTCTAATTTTAATGAGCTTCTTTCAAAATCTTTTTTTTTTTTTGGGGGGGGGGGGGGAGGTGAACATGTACCTAACGAAATGCCCTCTTCCTATTATGACCTTGACCTTGGCCTCGTTGCGACTCTGATCCCCGCCCAATTAATCCTTAGGAACGTACTATATCGTTCCTTTACTGATTCTATATTACTATTTTCGCAGATTATTTAGAGCAGCAGATGATCTCATTACAAATATATCGAATCAAACGCGATAATAATAATTTTAATCTTCTTTTCACGCAGTTTTTTTTTCCTTTTTTCTTTCAATTCATGTTTCTTGTAATAATGGTTTATTTTCTCTAGAAAAGAAAAAAAGAAATCTGGCGTGACTCCACTCGATTTTCTTTGTCGTAGCCCTGTAGAAAAACTATAAGTCCTATACACACCAAAATCAATGCCGGTCTTGCTATGCTACGGTGGTTTATAACATATATACCCAATTTGAGCTCAATCGAATACTCCGTTTAGGAGCTACCGTGTTCACTCACATACACACAATCACATATACACACACACACTTACGTACATACATCTCGTAAAAATAGCATAAATGAATTCAGAAGACCTCAAAACGTGTCAGTACACCAAAATCTCGAATTTTTTCATGATTACAATACTTTCCTTACATGGTACATGTTCGGAAAGTAAAAAAAGAAAGATAAATCGATTCAGGTGAAATTTAGGTCCGTTTTATGACCCCCTTGACAAAATTATTTTCGATTAAAGGGGCCAATTCACAAAAAGTACAGTCGATTAAAGCAACCCTTCATTGCCGTTCTACCGTATATTTTAATTGGTTTTGTAAATTATTTTAAGAAAAAATGTGACGTTTACAAAAATTAGTATTAAAATTGGCAAAAATCTATGTTGAAATTCATAAAAATAAATGTGGGAGTTCATTCTGTTTGACTGTTAGCAACTTTGTATGTGAAGCGAAAAAGAAATGGAGACGCACAAGGTTACTTAATCCTGTGATGATTTTATTTTTTAAAGCATAATTTAGTTAAAATTTTTCATTATCGTTCCATTATTAATTATTCCTCATCCCGTTAGCTTTTTTTTTTTTGTGTGTGTGTGTGTGTTGGGAGGGGAGGGGGAGTATCTTTAAGATCGTATATTTTCCAGAGAAGTCTTGCAAAAATCGATGAATTAAAATAAACCACAACTGAAGAAATCTGGTCAATAACACGAACAATGTTGCCCAGTGTGTCAAAAAACTTGGTTCGATGTGTTCATGTTTGTTTTAAAAAGGGTGGCGTATAACTTCAGCATTTGCCGTAAGGAATAATAATGTATGAAATTTGAATTAAATGTTGTTTTTAAAAATAAAATCACAGGATTAAGTTACATTGTGCGTCTCCGTTTCTGTTTTACCTGACAAGTAAAATTCTAACAGACCCACATTGATACTTCAGTGGTCTAGAATAGTAGCCAGATTTAAGGGTAATAAGAAAAACCAACGGGTACTCTTTTAAACTGATTCAAAATAATTCCAGTACATTGTTTGCCCTGTTGCAGGGTTGTCAGATTTGTTGCCCGGGTAGCTCCCCATTTTCCCCACCGGGGTGGGTTTTTTACCTTAAAAAACCCATGGGTTTGGGGGGGGTATAATGGGTTTTTTAAGATAAAACTTTGATTTGCATCATTTTAAAAGAAATAATAATTTTATTTATTGTAGAAGCATTTAATATCTTACAAAATTTTTAAAGTTCTATATCAGTTCAAGATTATTTTTATCACTGATGGAACTATAAATTCTAATTCCATTCTGTTGCTTTTATGAAAAATAAAAATCTTTGTTTACTACCAGTCGTAATACTGTTTAAAAGTTACTTTTAGTAATTTTTGATAGTTGAAATTTATGTCATAAAATTTTCTGTTACTAAACAAAGAGTATTCTATAAAATGGTAGTTGTTTAGAGATAATATGTAATCATAAAGAATATAGAGCTATACAAATACAACAGTTATTTTCTATTGAAAGGATAATATGCTTATGCAAACATAATATCCAATATTTCCTCATTAGAATATTTCATTCAATCATTCAAATATGTGATAATAATTTCTTGGCTGTATAATAAAAGTAGGTCTTGTTTGCACTGTGTTGCACTCTAACTATAGAAATTAGATTATATCATCGGATTAATAAATTAATACCACCAAATAAAGAAGTACATACATTATGGAATGAAAGGAATTATAACTTAACTCTGTGTTGTTCATTAACTATTTAAATATTAAAAAGAAATGTGCAGGTAGGTTTTTGCCATTCATTTTTTATATGCTTTAAAAACAAAGAAAAGAAAATAATTTGAGAAATTCTATGTAAAGTTATTGAGTTATTTCTAACATTTTCTTTCATATTTAAATCACTGGAATTTCTTTATTATTTTTTACAATAAATTTATAAATAAAAAGTTGTATTAATAATATAATTTCTTAAATTACAAAATAAGAAGATGAACCTTTGTCTAAGACAATAAATAAATAAAAATATGTGTGTATTTTTTCTTTTACTACACCCACTCATAAAAGTATTCAAGTAAAAGCCCAATTTTTCACTTCAATTTAGTGAGCAACTAGTTAGTTTTTGAAATTTGCGTAGCTCGTAATATAAGAAGTTATTCTAATTTGTTGATGTATTTTAATGGTATGTCACTTAAATTTCTATTACTTATAATTTACTAAGCTAATAATTATTTATTCAAAAGAATATACAGTGAAAGTTTTTAGAAGCAAATATATTCGTTGATTGATTTATTTATTTATTTATTTTTTGAGGGCAGTGCCAAGTTCCATTTGTGAGTTAAACCCTAATTTTATGTTTGTCTATGGTTTGAAGTTTGCATTTCTATATGTACAAATTTTAAAGTTCAAGTACCAAAAATTTTTATTTTGCGCAATAAAGCCCGGGCTTTTTTACCCTAAACCCCAGGTTTTTTAATAAAACCCTCCCAGGTAGGGCTTTTTACAAAAAACCCGGGTTTTTTTACAACCCTGCCCTGTTGACTTTAAGACATACTCATGAGTACCAAAACGCAGTAAGTTTCTGGTAATTGTATCGGACCATTCCGATCGATCACTTCAGACATTTTTTCCTCTCCACAAGAGAGAAACATTGCAAAAATTTCTGAAATTGTCATTAAAGCTATGATATGAAATAATAGTATGTGGCACGCGATATTGGCTGTCTCACGATCTGTTGTGGAATGCAACCATTTTATATTTCAGACCTTTTATTTATTTACTTCTTCAAGTGGAATTCAGTCATCTTTTCTGGCTGTATATTGGCTTTATGTAATGGCAGCGGTCAACCACAGTGGCTGGTCTTAGTAAAGTAACCCCAGCCCCCTTATTTATATTACACACATCCACTTGCACTTATCAGAACAACTTATTTATAACGACCAATAGCGTAGACAGAAGTTATTTTCGGTGGTGGCTATAAATTTAAAATAGAAAAAAAAACTGGAATGCAATATAACTTATGAAAATTCATATAACATTTGTTGAGGGGGGGCGAAGGCGGATGTTTTTTAATAATAATAATTATTAATTAATTATTTATTTGCTTTCGAGACGTTGCTTCGAACCAGATGATGCTTATGTTCGCTTATAATGATTTAAAAACTACATTAGTAGAGTTTAAATTTTTACAGTTGTAAATTTAAAAAAAAAAAGAGGTTTAAATCTAAACCGGTACCTAAACCTCAACTTTCTCAACTGGAACTTTTACGGTGTCTTGTAACGGCAAATAGCTATGACTACGCATCCTCTGTCCCAGGGCCGTACCCAGAAAAAAATTTCGGGGAGGAGGGACAGCCGGTCCCCCCTTGGGTACGGCCTTGCCCTGTCCCCTAAAATATTTCCGAAACGTTATTAGGTACTTCCTGTTCCTCACCGAAGATGTCACATAATCAAAACTTTGTAGAACCCTGAACTAACTTCTCTTAAAAAATAAATAAAAATAGTTGGTGGGCGATATTGGTGTTAGTTTTGTTGAGTAGCTAAGATTTTATCTTGAAAGACGAAAAATATATATATTTCTCTGTACATTAAAATTATCATCATCTAATCATCCTTTAATTTTCTTTTAACCCGAGTTTTTCCTCTAAATTGTGTGTGTGTGATAAGTTATTTTAAAAATACCACCAACTGTAAAAATAATATCTAGCAAAAGATTAAATGGACCAGTGGCAGATCTAGAAAAGAAAATTCGAATTGAGTGGAAGAGGGTACACAAAATTTTGTCTGCTTTTTCTGAAAAGTGTCTATTTGAGTTTACAAAATAAATTTTTTTAGTCTAAACTTAGTTTGTCCTGAGGGCCTACGTGTCCTTGTGCACCTCCGTGGATCTGCCAACAACAAACTGCATTACTCGAAATTAACAGTGGTCCGCTGGTTCGAAACTGCAAAAATACATGTAAAACCTCACTATAACGATATTCGATACAACGATAAATACTTCTATAACGATAAAATTTTGCGGTCCCACGGAATTTCCATACAGCATAATTTGTCCTCGATATAACGATACATCACTCTAGAACGATATTTTTTTGGGTCCCTTAAGTATCCTTATATCGAGATATATCAAGGACCAGCAGAATATTATTTTGATGGTCCATCAGACCAGTAACTTTTTATTTACATTTTCCTCTTAAATTTGATTGATGTATTTACGTTTTCTTAAAAGTAAATTATGATTTAAGCAAATAAGCTTTATTTTTAATTAATTTCTATTTATTCCCAGATTAAAAAAATACACTACTTAATAGGTATTTGCACTTTTTAATTCAGCTGTTAACAGGAATTAAAATCGATGGTTCGTGTAATTTCTCTTCCTTTGAAATTTAAAAAGATCACTTACGGACCAGAGAAATCATAGAGCCAGTCATTAAATATTCTAATTTCTACCCCTGAACTGCGCTGTGGAAAATGAAACGGTGTATATTGAGAGAGAGTGGCTGTTGTGGCTGCCTGTATACAGTCAATACACTCCAAGGGTGAAAGTGGATGCGGTCTTAATTTTTTGCGTGCATGCTGCAGGGAAATCTATGGAATGATCTGGAGAGGAAAACAAGGAGAGAGAGAGAGAGCAGTTTAGTTCAGAAAAAAGCAGTTTAGTTTAGAATCAGCAAAACTATGTTACCATCTCTCTCTCTCACTCCTATTCTCATATTGAAATGAAAAAAAAAAAAACTTTTTGTGATTTACATTAAATTAGTTTTAATTGCTTAAAATTTCAGGTAAAATGATTAGTGACATTTTCTGTTCTAATAAGTACAATCATTTGATCAACTACTTTACAGGAAACTCGCTATTGCTCGTATTTTACCAATTTTACTGTCAGTCTGTTAAACTTATAAGTGTTTTCATAATGCCGTTGTAAAAGGACACAGAAATTTCAGCAAGGACCCCACCCAAACTACTAATCTTATGTGTCCCCCCCCCCCCTTCTAGTACCAAGTTTAAATATAGTAATTCGTGTTAAGATAAAACCCGAAAATACTAGTTTGGATCAGGATTGATCTATATAGACCCTCTAAAGTTGTTCAAATTAATTTTTCTCTTTGTTCTTTGTACTATATCGATCATTCTGCTGATTATCTGCGTTTCCGATTGATAGTCCTCATGTAATCGGTAATTTACTATTATTCATTAGTGGCCAGTAGAGTTTAAGTTAGTGGTCACTATTTTCAGTTAAAAATGCTTAACGAAGAATTTCTTATAAATTGTTGGTAGTAAATATAAATATTCACAATTTAAAATTTATGTTAGGGGAGGAGTTTTATTCATAATTTTGAAATGAAGGAATTTACAAAATAATACATCTTTTTGTGTTCAGGAGCTGTTTTGGTGTTCGCCGAAAATGACAATAGGCAACTTTTAATCTCCACTTTAATTGTTAGCGCGGACATGTAAAAGAGGGGGGGGTGAACCCCCCTTTGTCTACGCAGAAATGCTAATTTTGGTCGAATATCCGCCTCTAAACTCTTTCTTTAATGTGTCATAAGAAATTACTAAAAAGATTAAAAATTCATGTAACTGAATTTTTTTTACAATTTATTTATAATAAATTTTACCGTCAATCAAATATTACAGTAAGAACGGACCCCTCCCATGTGAAAGCAATAGCTACGCCCGTGATTGTGAGTGTTTAGTTGTCCTGAGACGACCGCTAATTTTGCCCTTTGCCATCATACAATCAGGTTTCGAACCTGTTCAAAATGAAAGTCAAGTGATCAGGATTTTCCTGTATGAAATCGGTGTGAAGAAAAAACAATATTGGGATCTTGTGCGAAATGATTTTTATAAACAAATATTCAACTGATTACGACTGTAATTCCCTTATTTTGTTTCTTTTCCCGCACAGGTGTTTTGTTAGCTACATTTTTCGGTGTTACATTTTTTTTCCTTCTGGAGAAAACTTGCGCGATACCATGTTCCTGTTGGAAGCGGGAAAACCTTGGGATTTTTTTTTTTTTTTTCTGAATATTTTAATTTGTTTACTGTTTCTTACAAATCTACATTTTGTAAACTTTTTTTTTTTTTTTTTTTTTTTTAAAGTAGGAATCCAAAAATTTCCGAATGTTTCCCAGGCGATCCTTGCATTCGTTGCAAGGGCAGATCCAGGTTATTTATTTATTTTGGAAGGAGCGCAAAGATTCAACACCGTTTCAGAAGTGCGTGAAATAGTCATCATTATCAGAAAGCCCATTTCATCTAGAGTAAAAATACTTCTCTGTATTGGGGGGATGGGGAAATTCACTTGTCGAATCCTGAAACGCTTTTCATTAATTTCTATTAAAATTTTTTCATGAAAATTTTCAGATATCGAAATGGCACTTGAGATTGGTTTAGTGTAGAATCCGTTCCGACCGTAACAGTGTTTTCACTAGAACGCAAGAAGCTCGCAAATGTTTTTCTTTTTCTCGCATTAAAAAAATTATTACTGCGAGAAATTCACGTACCCTACAAATCAGTTTCATTCTGCGTAATATATATATATATATATATATATATATATATATATATATATATATATACAAAATTCCCGCAGTTTCATTTTTATTTCTGTAACTGGACCTGACTTACAGACGTGGAGGCCCAGTTACATAAAATAAAACAGTCAGTCGTAGGGCTGCACGTCAGAAGTGAAAACTTCTTGTCAAGCTTTCTAAAATTTATATCTATGCAGTTAAACAGGTTTTCACACATTATTGTATTTATATTAACGAAAAATAAACATTTATGAACGTTTATTCACATTTGTATGCATTTGAAATTCTTTGTAAAAATTTTTTTTAAATATTTTTAATGCTGTAAGGGTATCGCATATTTATTTATGATATTCTCACAATTTCACATATTTTTGTACGTTTGTACACATTTTAACGCAATTTTCACTGGGTTAGCATTGGAAATTTTTGATTTTTTAACTGAATTACATTTCCGATTTAGCGCTCGATTTCTGTGCACATTTAAAATTTAAAAACGGAAAGGGAGCGCGCTCACAAGCCGCAACGTGACACTGCTGGTATATGCGTACGGTATTACTACATCAGCGATACCCATTTTTCTCCACGTGTTGGATTTTGTTCGATTTAATTAATAATTCTGCTCGTGTACTTATTAATTATCAATAATTATATACGTACGTTGTAATGAACAATAATCATATTTATTTCTAATGAATGATGGATTTATAATTCAAATTCAAATGCAGTGTTGTATAACACTTATAAGCCGACCGGATTGTATGGTGGGAAAAGCAACCTACTACGGTTTCGGATTCAACTCCCGGCGGTCGGGGTTCGATCCCCGACTGGGCGTGGTGGTCATTCTCTGTTCCTTCTTAAGGGGGACGTTGCCCCCCCTACTAGGTGCCCCCATAATAAAGAGGCCAACAATTCCGGCCTGTTGTGGCCAAAGTATTCAAGGCAGCGGCCACCTGTCTTGGAAAAAACATAAAATAACACTATGGAAGAAAAAAATAAAATAACACTTATAATTCAAATAATGTACAGTATATAATTATTAATACTCTCCACATCATCAAATTAACTTTATTGTACAATAACGATATAGTTGTTCAAATTAAAGTTACAGTTTTTTAAATAAATGATCCAAAATTATGCACTTATCCAGCTAGAAAAAGTTTGCACTTTTTTTGCAAAAACATATAGATTGTACACAATTTGTACATAAAAAGTGGATATTTTTGAATATTCGTCGTACATGCAAAGAAAATACATTAAAAGCTATGGATTTCATATGTAATCCGAAGGTCCCCTACAAAAAATTTTGCAGTGCATTGGGGGATTCAAACATTTGTGGAATGCTGCCGTATATGGAACAAAACCAAAGCCAAAAATATTTTTTTGATCAACGTGTAAGCGAACCAAAAAAATAAAAGGATAACCCTTTTGTAGAATTATAATGCTGCTTGAAAAATAAAATAAATAAATCAAAAAAGAAGGGAGAGTGCCACACAAGAAGACTGGGAACATCGGAAGCTCTTCGTTTCCTGGTCCCAAGGTTAGCGTCCTAATTTTTTTTATATTTTCTTTTCTCTCCCCCCCCCCCCTTCTTATTATTTATTTATTTATTTCTTGGTTCCTGTAATAATCGGTCACGATGTACTGAGAGAGGTTCTGACAGTGTATGTAATTTGTTCTTTTTATAACGCATATAAAATTAGAATCGAGATGCTGATGTTGCAGCTTGATGATAAGAGACTGACACCTCTTCCAATCATTTTGTACGTCCACGCGCTCTCAAGAAATAAAAAAACAAGGAGGTTATTTATTGTTGTAGTGTCTGGCTCGGTAGACGTCGTGGTGAGTTTTTCTCTTTTGATGAACCCACTTTGGGGGTAATTATTTTTATTATTTTTAAACTTTTTCCTTATTAATTTTTTTCTGCTGCTTTGCTCGATATAAAAACAGACCCGCCCGTCCTTTTTTTAATTTAAAGGATTTGATAGCGATAATTATTAGTACCTGATGCAAATGGGGTAGGTGCAGAGCCATTTCTAGACTTTTTTTTGGGGGGGGGGGGGAGATGTCGATAAACTGCAAAGTCAACTATCGGTTTTTACCAAATTACTTATATTTTTATCAACTATATATCTCTAACTTTTTACTTTTGCCAACTGGATTTGCATAATTTTGCCAAGTGTACCAGAAACGAAAAGTAAATTATCGTTTTCGTTAAAAAAATTTCACCAATTTTGCCATGTTTAATACAATTTTGCGTTGGTGGGGGGGGGGTCACTCCCCCTTCAACACTCGCGAAATTCTATCAAACTTAAGGTTGAATCCCCCAAAACTCCCCTTGGCCAGGGCCTTGAATTGTAAATAATTTAATGAGATTATGCTCAACACTTCAAATCGACTGGGTTGCTAGGGGCTTATATTTAAATGTAGACAAATGCTTTACCCAGATTGGCATAATTCTTTAAGTTGCACCATTTAAACTTATTATGATTCATGTTTTTACTTAATTACCAATACTAACTAAAATAAGTCCTACATTATAACTCATTCCTTTAGCTTTATCATTTGAAAAGTCCCTTGGTTGAGGCTTAGTCGGTTTATGTGAAAATTAGGTCTTCTCTTTGAAGGCTTTTTGGTAGTAAAATGGGTGATAAATAACTGAAATATCAGAGAGTATGAGTATGATATAATCAAACTAATTGAATTTCACGTGTAACTGAATGAGTTGGTTGATGGGGGAGCTTTGAGATGAATTGTCAATTCCATTACTGAGTCATATGATTTTCAAAGTATGGATGATACCAGACCATGACTCTGCAATAAATTCTATCTTATTTTCAAATTTTAAGGTCACCTAATTAAATTGTATTTGTTTGTTCCAGGATAATCGGTCAGTGGCGATGCCCCCTCCTAGCATGGACCTTCCAGACGTGACATTCAGGCGCTCCTCAGAGGTGGTGGATGAGAACAAGGAACGAGGCAACTGGTCGAGTGGTGTGGAGTTTCTCCTTTCCTGTCTGAGCTATGCTGTCGGACTCGGCAACATTTGGAGGTTCCCTTACTTGTGCTACAGGAATGGAGGAGGTAAGAACCACCTCAGAACATTGAATGCCTCTAGAAGTATCGCAGCAAAGCCTTAGTCAACTTACACTGACAGGAAGGCAAAAAAATTAAAAAAGAAAAAAAGAAGGAGAAATAGACTGTTATCAATTGGTGCTCTTTTTCTGTATATTGTTTTTATTCATTAAAGTTGAACATAATTTTTAAGGTCCTAATTTTGTAACACACGTACTTTTAAGAAGAACCTTTACTTTTAATTCACAATACTTTAAATATATTATGTTTTTATAGGTGCTTTTCTCATACCTTATGTTATTATGATGGTATTTGTTGGCCTACCTCTATTTCTCATGGAGTTGTCATTTGGTCAATATGCCAGTGAAGGACCTGTTACAATATGGAAAATATGCCCATTATTTCAAGGTTTGTTTTTCTGCATTTCTATTCTATTAATTCAATTTGTACATTATGATGAAAAATTACAAATCTTGGTATATTTATTTTTCTCTCTAAAAGTTGATGAGAAATCCATGCTGGAATTTTTTCATGGTAGGCTATTTTATCACCAGTTGCAAAATTAGTTCATTCTGCTATTAGTTCAGCAATTAGTTGCCAACGCATAAAATCCATACTGTATAAGATATACAGTATGAATTTTATGTATTAGGAAAAGCTCTTGTACATGACTAAGATTGGACTATTGTTAGCCTATTCTTGTATTTTTTTTTCCCTTTAGCTGGGGGTAACCTTTTTTATTACACAGTAGCACAATATATTTTTCATATTTTAAATTTTCAAATTATTTTGCAAAAGAATGCTCTTAATATTTTATATTCATGGTATTAGCAAAATTTCACCAAGTTTTGTTTCAGGCAGAAAATTTTCAGCAATTTCCCTTAATGTAGCATCAAACATATCATTTGAGACTTGTTTTATCTTTTGCAAGGACTCTGCATCATATAACTTAAAGTTCAGGCAAAGCGCTTAAAAAAAAAAAAAAAAAAAAAATGCAAACAGAATTATTAACAGATCTGATGTGCACTCTTATATGCAGTCTAATGTTTTTGAAAAAAAAAAAAATAATCTATATATAGTATTTAGGTACAACTGTGCTTTTTTTTTCTTTTTTCAGGCTTAGGCTATGCAATGTTTTTGATGTCTAGTTTAGTGGGTATTTACTATAACATGATTTTAGCCTGGGCTCTGTTTTATCTGTTGTCATCATTTACGAGTCATTTGCCTTGGAGTTCTTGTGATAACTGGTGGAATACAGAGGGTGAGTACTTCATTCAATAAAATCATATAGTGTGGATTAAATATCCTCTGCCACTTTTATAATGCATTCATATGACCTATCTTCAATTCCAAACAGAAATCCTGTTGCATGGCAAAGCCTATTGAAAAAGTATAACATAGCTAGAAACAACTGCAAGAAGAGTTTATCAATTAGAATATGCAATTCCAAATGAAATATGATGCATTTAAAAATGTTTGTTTCTTGTATATTCAAGCTCATTTCCACCTTGTTTTCCATTTTTTGTGTATAAAAATTAAACAGATTTGTATTGAATTGAATTCTGCATGCACTTCCCCCTCCTTTTATATTTCATGTGATATTAAAACTTGCTAAATTAGTGGCACATTGTTATTTATTTATTTATTATTATCTTTAAATTGAATTACTATTCTGATTTTTTTTTAATTGATGTATGCATTCATACATTTAGTTGCTAAATGATTAAACTACTGTGAGAATTTCTATCTAGTTTTATTTATTTGAAAGTTTAAATGCTTGAGTGACCTCATCCAATTTCATCTGTAATTTCTTGCCTTAAATTGCAATTTTTAAAAGGGAATAATTTTCATTTTAGCCTGTAGGAAGTTTGACACTAAAAACTGCACTGCCCATAACGGAACCATAATGTCAAATGGCACTTGCGTGTTTGAAAGTGATGTAACACCCGAGGAGTGGCAGGAATACCTCAAACACAATTCCAAGATGGCCAGCGATGAATACTTTCAGTAAGAATGTTTCCTCTGCTATTTTTAAGGCCCAACCCCCCACCTGTACGTAAGTATATACGGGGTGCCTTATATATCATAACATTCGTTTCTTAAGTAAAATCTGTATTTCTGTCATGCAACCATTTTATATACATATGTGCATTTCTCAGTTTCAGCTTAGTGTAGTTGCGAAGGAATCCTTTTAAAGCTTGAGATCATACCTTGGCATGGTTTTTGCTAGTAATGCAGTTTTAGGAGTGGTGTTCTGGATTAACTTTTCTCCTGATTATTCCGTTTTGTGTTTGATATGTGTTTATTAGAGATCAAATTAATTTAACGTTTCAAGCTAAGGATGGGCCTATGGATTCATTTCCTATCACTTTTTTTTTCTTTCAAATATTTAGAATGAAATATATAATTTATCACATTTATATTTATGCAAGTTATTCAAAACTTTCTTAAAACAAATTGTTTATTCTCTTTTATTTCTTTCCCCTAAACGACTTTGTACACATTCCTTGTTTTATAACATCCAAAATTACCACGATTTCTTTTTCTGCAGTCCAGGCAGTGCTTAGTTTGATGCCTGAGATCTGGCTGGCAGCATAAAAAAGTCTCGAGGCTCCAGCTTCAGATCCTTACCAAAATCGTACACTTGGAACTTCGAGTGTGTTTGTTGACTCACAGTGTGTTAACTCACAGTGTGTTTGTTGATGGCAATTCTGATGCTCTCTACAGTTCTGGCTGATTTTAGTTTGTCTTAATTATATTTGTAATTCCATGTGGAAATAATTTGCAAAGAATTGAATTATGGTATCTCACCCACCTCCCTCATTTTGAAAGCTGTAAATGATCTAATTTTTGAATTTACATAAATTTAAAACTCACAGTAGGTGTGTTTTTGTAATACATATATTCACATTCAAAATCATTTAATGCCAAATCATTTACACCTTTCAAAACAATCAGTCTTTTTGACTGCTCACTGTAATTGAAGGTATAGGAGGGGGAAAAAAAACCCATAATGATAGTTTTATTGTAGCATAATACATAAATATCAATAAAATTACTTATCTTAATAATCTCAATAACATATTTTCACCTTCTAGAGCAACATACAAAAACAGCTAGTATATATTGGGAAAAGTAGTGTTTTGAGGGAGCTATCAAAATTATTGTTAGCTGTAAATATATGTATATGCAGCCATTACTACCAAATTAATTATTTTTAATGCATAAAACTTAGTTTATGTTTATTTAATTCATAGAAAAAATATTCTGTAAGAAAGGGGGAAAGCTGTAGACTATTTAAGTCATACTCATAATAATTCTATTGTTAAAATAACATTAAACCTAGTTGCAAAGTTATTTGGCTCTAATTCAAGCTAGCTAAAATTTGACTTCTGCTTCCCCCTTCCTAGGGGGGAAAAACTGGTTCTGCAGTTTTGATTTTTAATCTGTTAATTTCTCAAAAACATTTTTATGGCTTTTTTTAAATGCAGTATTAATAATGGAATAAATAATTTACCTTTAAAAACTATTGTAATCATAGTAAATTATTGTAGGATTAATAATCACCATCACAAAATTTAATTCTCTGTGTGACATACTCCATTTTCTACACATCTTCTAAAATAATCAAACATTAAATTTGAAACAGTAATCGCGTACATAGTTTTCAGAGTATATGTTCAATTATTATTTAATACATAGTCTGTAGTATTATTTTAATCTAGTGATCTTTATTCAATATTTACATACATTTGCTGAAGTATGGATTTCACTTGGATTTATTGTGGCTGGTCAACTTTTACATAACTCACAATGCCAGGGCCATACCCAGGGGGGTGGTCCTATGGGTCTGGACCCCCCCCCCTCCCCCCGAAATCATCACATTATCTAGTATATATTTATATGTATGTGAGAGTATATTTATATATAATATGATGATATTCAATAAGTCAGACCCCCCCCCCCCCCCCGAAATGTTGGACCCCCTCCGAAATTATTTCCTGAGTACGGCCCTGCACAATGCCATGTTATAACCATGTTTACTCGCATAATAGTCGTCCTCACATTATAGTCGCACCCCTGTTTTGAAGCAGAAAAAATAGCTTTAGAATTACAATATTATGTAGTAAATTTTCCCCCACATAATAGTCACACCTAAACTTTCATCATGAAAAATTAGCAAAAAAGTGCGAGTATTATGTGAGTAAACTTGGTAGTTTGCATTATTTTAGATGTAAACCAACATTATGTTTTGCTGAGTATTAAAATTAGTCCTTTATTTTCAGCAATTTTGTCTTGGATATCACTGGCGGACTTCACGACTTGGGAGGGTTAAGGTGGCAACTTGCTCTGTGCTTGCTGGCATGCTGGATTATTGTTTTAGTATGTCTTCTAAAGGGTGTCAAAAGTATGGGTAAGGTAAGGTAAAACTTCTATTGTTTGGGGAGAAAAATTATAAGCTGTGAAATGTTTAAGTTTTGTTGAATTTGAAAGCACGTGGACTTTTGATACATTAAATGCAGAACAAGAAAGTATTCAGGAGGAGAATCTAGGTGGTCCGGATCCCCTCCAAAATTTCAAGTTCTGTTAACAAAATAATAATTATGAAAAAAATTTTGTCTGAAAAATTCTGCCTTTTCCACTGTTTCAACCCCCTCTGATATTGCTTTCTGCTTATGTCCCTAATTTATACAACATTAAGAATTATTATTCTTAATGTTGTGTAAATTTTAAAAAGTTTGTATAGATAATTTGTCATTTGAATTCAATAAATGTTGTAAGAATTCTTGTATTTATTTATTTATTTTCAAGCTCTCCTAAAATAAGTCTTTTATTTGAAATGAGGTGACTCAATATTTCAGAGTTGTGTTTTTTTTTTGTTTTTGTTTTTTTTTTTTTTTTGTTTTTTTTTACTATATAGTATAAGGCTTAGTGTCTGCAGGAAAGCAGATGATAAAAGCTTTTTTTTTTTTTTTTTTTTTTTTCTCTCCAACTTAAATAATTTTAATAAAAATCACATTTGTTGTATGTTCAAATAGTGGATGTGTATGTTTTCAGGGTGGTCGTTATCACCTAGTAGGAAGGGGTTGCAGAGCTTAACTTTTATAAAACAGTTGTGTTTATAGATTAAATATCCATTATTTCTTGAAAAAGAGTAAAAATTTACTAAAACAGCATTGGATGTATTTTGCTATTATTGTTTTTAATAGTTGCATTAAAAAAAAAGTAGAAATAATAACATTAATAAATTTGCATTTAAATCTTTTTCAAAGTTTCACATTTGTTAAATAACCAATTTTCTATTTCATTCTGTTAAACATGCAAATTCTGTACATTTAATTTCAACATTAACTAAAATATGATGTTATTTATGTTAATAAGCTGTCATTAATGATTTTATATAAAATATATGAAGATTTATACATATGAAAGCATATTATTATTTTCTGCTACAAATATCCGTAAAAATAATATTCTGAACATTTTTTAAATTAAAACAGTACATTTTAAACTGACTTACATTTAGGTTGTATACTTCACTGCTCTGTTCCCTTACCTCGTCTTGGTCATTCTTCTGA
Source organism: Cheiracanthium punctorium (assembly GCA_038373885.1). Lineage (NCBI taxonomy): Eukaryota > Metazoa > Arthropoda > Arachnida > Araneae > Cheiracanthiidae > Cheiracanthium > Cheiracanthium punctorium. The sequence continues at coordinate 298,444 of JAWZYV010013034.1, forward strand.
TTCGTGGAACTACCTTGGAAGGATCTTACGATGGAATCATCTTCTACCTCACTCCTGAGTGGGACAGATTGTATGATGCTAAAGTGAGTCCTTTGCCTGATTGTAAATGCTGAATTCTAATTTTTAGAACTAGCTATGTCCAGCAGCAGTTCATGATCCATATTAGCGCTTCACCTGAAAAAATATTTTCAGCTTAAATTGGTTCATTTTAAAAATATGCATATTTCTTGGTTATTTCTTTTGTATACATATCAGTTTGTTAACAACATTTTTGCAATGTATATAATTTCATCTCTATTCATACAGTATAACTACATTTAAAAAATTTAAATGACAAGTAATTATAAAAGATATTGTACATTTTTTTGTTTAATGCAGGGGTGCTATGGCTGCGCCAAACTGCACCAAATGGAATCTCTTGATACATCCTAATACAAAAAGCACATTTTTGAATTCGAAGGTCTCTGTTTCGAAAAAATTTTTTGGTATTTCCTGATACAAAAAGTATAATTTTAAACAAATTAGCAGGATTTAAAAAAAAACGTATATAAAACCAAAAATTGCATACTAATATATCATTTTCCCATTTTCATCAGAACACTGTTCTCTTTTTCATATCAGAAAGCGTGGAAACTGATCTTCCACAAAATCAACAAATCCAAACAATGTACTTCATTCCTTTAAAAGCAAGCTTAGAGTTAATAATATTAAAATAAAAACAACAAAAAAGACCATGGTTTTAAATTTTTTCCCCCCTCTACAAAGCACTTTATTTAATATATTCCTGTAAATAAGTTACCAAAGGTTGTCAAAACATCCTGTCTTTTTACCTTGTTTGGTAAATGATAGGCAGTTAGAATGAGGTAGATGTTCCATGGAAAGAATAAACAGAAAAAACTTATCCTGTCTGTTAAAGTAAACATAGTTTAGAGCTGATATAAATCAAACAACAATAAATAAAATCAGTAATGTACCTAGACACTCCTCCTATATTTCTGAATAGCTCTAAATGCTATATATGCTTTTAAAACATTATCTTTTTTTCTTATTGAGCATTTTTTGTGGGACAATAAGCATAGATCGAAAAAGAAATTTGTTTTTATTTTTTTTTCCCTACTGCATTTTTTTCTTCCCTAATCCCGTTAACTAAGGGAAAAAAAAAAAAAAAAAGATTTCAACATCTATTCAAAACCTGGTAATTCTCATAAACTTAAATTAGCCTAGTGATAGTGAACCTATGATACGTATTCGCCATCACTGTGTTCATTATGACACACATTCAGAGCCTTTGAAGGAAACAAAAAATTGCATAACTAAAAAATAGTTTTCCGTTTCAAAATTTAAAATTCTTGATGATAAATGAATCATGAAAATAATGCTAGTATAAACTAAGGTTTCCAAGTGTCAGATTTTGGGGGTGCCCCCCCTCCTCCTGGGTGTGCCAATATTCCGGATAAAAAGAAAAAAAAATACTTTTTGAAAAGTTGTAGCCTGAAAAACGATATTCTTAAAATATAATATTAAGTTTAATTGCTAAATTACTTATATATAGCTCCTGTCTTGTAACTGTTTCCAATTGGTAATATAATGCTAATGAGAATGCTCTAAAATACAGCCCACTAATCAAACAAATTGAAACACTAGTATAACACTAATTGGAAATTGTCCATTAAAGAAATATTTATAACAATCAGCTTTACTAATATCAATATTTTTCTTTTTAACTTTTTTTTTTTGGGGGGGGGGAGCATTATACATAATATGTAGGCATTACAAAAGTTTGCAAAACTGATACAAAAGTCAATTTTTTCTGATACGAAAAGTGATATGAAAGGCCTAAATGTCTGTAGCACCACTGTTTAATGTGATTTTCTTCATAAAATGATGTAGATTTTTGAGCACAGAAATAGCATTTCACCATTATCTGGGGCAGCACCCATTTAAGAAAATGTAAAATATTTTAGATTTTTACCTGAAAGTGTTGTGTGTAAAAATGATAAAAGTTTACTGTTTATGTGTAAAAATTGCAAAGTGAAGCTTCTGAAGAGACATTCTGAATTCTTTTGAGCATATAATATGAATTTATTTTAAGTTTTCCTTTGCTGCATGATTTTTCAACAGAGCAGATTTATTAACACGAGTTTTACAGGGGACATTTCCCACTTTTTGAGTACATTTCTGTCATTTTTGAGTTGAACCCTTTAAAAATTGTCAATGTGTTTAGTAAAACTTTAGATTATCATCTTTCTTATTATAGAAAACTTAATTTGGAATGTTTTATTTATTTAGTTATTTTAATTTATAGGTTTGGGGTGATGCTGCTATGCAGATATTTTTCTCTCTATCTCCTTGTTGGGGAGGCTTGATCACACTTGCAAGTTACAATCGTTTCCATAACAATTGTTACAGGTGAATAGTAGATTACTTCTGTGTCTTTTTTTAATTACCAAATGAACTGGATTTTATTGATTATGGATATAGTTTGCACATACTTTTAACAATATTGAAAGCATACGCCATAAACCAATGTTCTTGAAGCAATGGACTGTGCTGTCCATTGCATTAGGACTGATGTATATAGTCATTTAAACTTTTCACAAACTACACATTTGATGTAGATGTTACCAATTATTTTGAGAAGAAAAATAAAATCTCAAAATGCCCCAATTTTACTAAACTACTTTTGTACTTGTAAACGTTGTGGTGTTTCTTCCATAAAATGTGGTAATTCTGCAATTATTATTTTAATAATCAGTTTCTGTACCTAATTTTATGAAACTTCTCATGATGGGAACGGTAAGTATACCTGTACAAATTACTAAGAACTAATTTATTGTTAAAATTTACAGGTAAATAAAATTTTTCGAATGTTTTATGAAAATTTTATAGAACACCTTACTATATTAGATTAATTAATCTACCAAATTTCCATGACAAATTAATTGATTTAATTATAATTTTACAAGAGGCACAAAAATTTACTTTTTTGTTGTTGCTGTGCCATAATAACTAAAATAGATTTTCTTCATCCCATGTTTTTAGATGTGTATTTATACATACATACAAATTTTTGATTCATGAATTTAATCTTTTCTATAGGGATTCTTTGGTGATCACACTTGGAAACAGCGCAACCAGTTTCTTTGCTGGGTTTGTCATTTTTAGCATTGTTGGCTTTATGGCCCATGAAATGGGGGTGCCGGTGAAAGATGTTGCTACACAAGGTCAGTATTTTGTTATGTAATTTTAGAACTTTGGTAAAGAATCAAATGTTATATATTTACATGTTTTGAAAATGTGCTGGTCTTTAGACCAAATGTTAATTTTAAAGGTTTGGACTCTTTGAAATATTGATTTGGGAAAAATTAATTGAATATTCAGACTTTTCTGAATGCTTAATGTGTATCTGTAATGTGCTACTTTTTTCACTGGCTTTCATTTGGTAAATACGTAAATGACGCTATTTAAAGTATTGACTTGTAATTTGCACTTGAGTATTTTCTTTTTTTAAAAAAAGAGATATAACTAAGCCAAAATTGCCATATGTATAGGTGCTGGTTTGGCTTTTGTTGCTTATCCAGAAGCTGTTGCCAGATTGCCAGTCTCACCCTTGTGGGCATTTTTATTCTTCTTTATGCTACTCACACTTGGTTTGGGAACACAGGTAAAGAAATGCTTTTCACTTAATCTTTGAATGTTTCTCAATTTAAGAAAAATATATTATCTTCAATAGGGAAATTGAACATAATATATTTTTTCTTTATCTTAATAAATTACTTGACTACCTGATATTGCAGTGTTTAATACTTTATGTCAGTTCATTGTAATGTTAGCAGAAATCAGAAAGAATTTATTAAATCCACTAAAACATTATTATATTATGTGAATGTATGTGTTCTGTAACTTTTTTTCCCTTTAATTGGAATTTTTAAAATGTCCCATTTGTTTTACAATTGTAAGGCATCACAACTGATATACTCATTAGGCACCACAATATGTTGTTCTTTAAAAATTAGACATTAATAAGCAAAGCATTAATTTGGAGTTACTAAGATTATGCTATTTAAATAATAAATGTGGATTTAAACATTGGTAAGTAATTTGTGTACTATTACACAATTGCATTTTAGTATGCTGAAGAATGTTCAAACTACTGAAGGGGGAAAAAATGAGTATCAATAAATATATCTAATTTGTCCACATTTTGTTTCCTTTGCAGTTCACGTTGATTGAAACTATCACTACTACCATTGTGGATACCTGGCCTGAACGTTTGAGACGTTCTAAAGCATATGTGCTCTGTGCTGTATGTCTTGTTATGTTTTTAGCTGGGCTCGTCATTTGCACAGAAGTAAGTTGAAAAATTTGTATCTTTATTTTGAGAGAGAAAGCGTTTCATGGTTACCATAGGTTACCCCTTTTTGCACAGTAGATAAGTTCTACACAATTTCGTGCAAAAAAAGTATTTTAAAATAAAAAGTTATGGTGGATAGCTTTTGTTGTAAAAAACCCTCACATCTACTTCCATGCACATGCCAAGTAGTAAGTACACACAGCATGTATAGGAAATTTTAAAAAATGAATAATATTATTATACATTGTGAAAATAATGTTCAATTTATTGTTCTTTTGGGGAAGGGGACAATGCCATGCTATTTTGAAACTGTGTAAATAGAAACAAAATTTCTTGATGTGTCAATTTTCCAACATTGATTGCATACTGCTGAAAATTGTATTTATATTGTAATAGTGACTGCTAGAATTCTAATACAAATAAAAGAATACTTTGTATTTTAGACATAATCATGTATTATCAGAATTTCACAGTTCTTGCAGTAACATATATTTTTTATGCTAAAAATATTTAATTAATCCATTTTTAAATGACCAAAACAAACTTACCAGAATAATTCATTTTAAGGGTTTTCTTCTTTGTATTCTTTGTATTGTCAGGAAATGAACATTTATAAGGATTTTGGGATGTTATTAATCCATTATATCTCTTTTAGCTTTTAACTGATCCATTCTTACTGTAGAAATGGGATATGTATGAGGTTATTATCTTTTTTTTAAATTAAATGAATAAAATAATATTTCTTGTGACCTCTCTTTTTGTGTGTGTGCATTCATTTGTTTAACTTGAGATTTGATAATGCAAAGTATAAAGAATGACTTATTTCTGAAGAATGTGCTTTCCCCCTTTTTTTCATTATAACCAGATGTAGTTATGCCCAAAAATAGTTTGTATTAAACTGATAGAAAAAGTTTTACTATCCATTTCATTTTCAGGGAACCTTCATTTATGCATGCATCAGATCTGCTTTTATTTTATTAAAATAGGCTCGATAAGAGGTTCAGCTATACTCATTTTGAGAAAGAATATTGGCTTCTGAAAAAAAGCTCTGCTTTTATTTAAAATTAAAAGCAAAATAGAAAGACCGAAATGGGAAATAGACAGCTTTATAAAAGACAGCATGCATGAAATTAAGTTTCATCAAGTAATCTTCTCATCATATCACCTCTTTTCAGAGTAGAATCGTCTCGTTCATGGTAGTTCCGCCTTTGCTAAACAGACAGTACTAATTAATTTAATCCTTTAGGAAAGAATGTAAAATGACATAAATTTTGTTGTAGAATGTTCTGTCCTCTTCTCCCCCCCCCCCCAATACTTGTGGTCAAAACCAGGTTATGCCTGAGTATATTTTGTGTTAAACTAATAGGAAAAACTTTATTTCCTAATTAATTTAATCTTTTAGGGAGGAATGTATGTTTTACAACTCATGGATAACTACTGTGCTAGCTTTTCTGCTCTCATCATTGGATTGGTTGAAGTGATTGTCATTGGTTGGATTTATGGTAAGCAGTCAAGGAGCTGTTTTGTACCCATATTTTAGTGCTTAAAATAGTCTTTAAGTTTGGTAAAGCCATTAAAAGCTATAAAGATAATTTTGCCACACAAATTATTCTTTAAAATGTTACCTTGAAAATTGAAACCTGTCTGATATGGAAACAAAAACCAGTTTTTGGAACAAATACACAGCCAAATCTAACTAGAACTCTTGACAAAAAACTGGTGTTAAAATGTAAAATTAATTAAAAACTTTGTAAAATAATATCTATAAAAAAAGTACTTATCAAGACAATTGTTTTTAGCGGTACGTAAGGTCTGAGCTTCTTTAGTTGTAAGAAAGTTCCACCATCCACATGAGCAGAACTCAGCTGTTTAGAAAGTTATATCCATCCTGTATTATTTTATTTCTACATTACTATATCTTTTACTACTTGCATTAGAGAATTTAGTTTACAGGCAAAAAAAAAAATATATATATTTATGTAATTTACTAGAAATGGTTAAATTAATTTACATTTTAAATTAAATATTTGTTGAAGGAATGGTAAATAGTACATTTTTAGTACTTTTTTATAAGTTACTTAGCGATGTTCATTTACATATATCAGCCCTTTGATTGGTTAGTAAAGGAGTTAAATGCTAAGTTGCGTATGCTGCTTAATGCATTTAAACATGGTAAAAAAGAATTTTTTTTCTTAGCATTTATAGCTTAGGTCAACACAAGTGACACAAATGATATATCATAAAGTGTCAGTTTGCGTTTACTGTATTTACACAGAAATCTAAGAACAAATAAACTTATAACCATGGTGAATAGAGGCTGTGCAAAAATTATCTTGTTTATGCAATATCTCGGATCAATAATACTGTAAAACAGAGATTTTTTTAATTTTTTTTTTTTTCCCAAGCAAGCTAATTGTATCAAGCTTACTGTAGTAGCTGTTATGAAATTTTACTTCCTTGGTGTTAAAATAAGAAATGTTATTCTTTAAGAATTAGATTTGCTATTTCTCCCTTGTGAAAGACCATGCTTGATGAGTGCATTTCTCACAATAGGTGCTGAACGATTCTTGGATGATATTAAAGTGATGATGGGCCATTATCCTTTCCATTATCAGTATTGGAGGATCATGTGGAAACTTGTTGTGCCTCTTATGATACTGGTAAATAATTTTACTGTGCAGTTAGATGACTTGAAATGTTTAATTACATTTATCTTATGTATTACAAAACATCATAAATATTATTAAAATTGTATCAGCACACTCATTAATTTTTCCTGTCTGTTTGCAGTTTATTCTAATTTTCACTTGTATTAATTTGAAACCAACGGAATATGGAGATTACAAGTATCCAGCTTGGGCAACTTATGTTGGTTGGCTATTTTCTTTGACATCTGTGAGTGCCATTCCTTTTGTTGTTATCCTGAAAATTGCCAGAGCCAAGGGTCCAATCTTGCAGGTGAGAACTTTAAGTTTTCTTGATTCAGGGCCTCTTAAATCACCCTCTTTATTCTTTTTTTTTTTTTTTACATATTAGCAGATCTCTCTGTTTTTATGTTGGCTAAGTTAAAATATTCTGAGATAACAATTACATTGAGATACATTGAAGAAAAAATAAAATGCCATTGGCTTTGCAGTACAAATGTGTGACTGTGAATTTCCCTCTTCCTTAATGAAACTTTTGTTGAATTCTTTGCCTTTATTGTTACCGAAGCTGAACCTTCTCTTTTAGGGTATCTAAATTCAGCCCAGTGGTAAGCATCATTTGATGCATTGACAGTTCCAAAAAACATTCTGGGCATCTAAAATTATTTTGTCTCTTTTCTTCCTGATAAATGCTCTTAAATTTCCAAAATAACTTGATCATGACTTAGTTTGTCTAGGAGGGGAACATGCCCCCGTCCATCTTCTATGGATCTGCTAATGTTTTGAAGCTATAAAAGAATACCTTCAAAAGTAAGAAAAAATTCAGCAGCTGTAGTCTGCCTCAGCATCAACCTCTAGAGTTCAATGCATATTTTCGACAGATAATAAAGCGTTTCCCAATAGGGATGATACAATTTTTAAATGGTTAGAATGGCAACACTGCATATTCTTTTTTGACATTTCTTGTGTCATTTGTGTTTAGTATGCTTTGCCATTTAATCATGGAAAGATACACGCTTGAACAACGTTTCGAAATTATTAAACTGTTTCATCATATATGAAATATGATCAGTGTTCATATATGTGATATGATGGGAAATTGGGTTGACAGAATGCAGTATGTAGAGAGAAGTCGTGGTGCTCATATGAACAATATTATTTTTCATACTTAATGGCATAATGAAAGCTTTCAAAAAAAATTTAAAAATTGCGTCTCACTGAATAATTTGTGTTTTTTTAATTTTTAAATAGTGTCACTCATAATGGAAAACCCTTTACAATTCATTTTAAACTTGAAAATAAACTTGGTTTGGGAATAGCAACTAGGCTTCTCTTCTTGTTCAAATTAATAAATATTTGGTTAGTTAATTAAAAATATTTCACTTTAATTCACGGGCGTAGCTAAGGGGGGGGGGGGGAAGGTCCATTCTCACTGTTAAATTTGGTTGATGCTAAATTTTACTATAAATAATTTGGTAAAATTTCAGTTATCGTATATCCTGGCATGTAATATGCATCAGTAAATTTAGGATATATCAACGAATTCATTTTATATCTGATAATCTGCAATTTAGGTTTGGTACATAACACACACGCAAAAAATGAGTTATTTTTTGAAGTTGAAAGGGCATGTTTCACGTGAAGATATACAGTACATATTTTTTTTATTACTCATTAAAATATAGAGTTTACAGGTGGCTATTCTGTCAAAATTAGCTAAACAAATGATTTTAATTGGTTAAAATACACTACTAATATGATGATTTTAAGTGTTATTTGAAATTGAAACATTTCAGTGTAACGGAAATTTGATAATAAGTTACTTAAATATATTTGTTGAAACAACTCATGAAATGCATAACTCATTGTAATTTATGATTTAAAAAAAAAAATTATGTGTGGTTTAACTCAGATTTTTTTTGAATTAATCAAAAAGTCATGATTTTATTTTAATAATGGATTTTATGTATTTCAAGCACATGTTTAACTTTTGAGGGCAACCTCAAACTCGTAATGGTTTCCTTTGGTGCTCAGAAAACTCAAAGATGAAATTTTAATTGGCTCTTTCTGAACAAGGAAAGCTTGAATGTCCTTGAAAGCGCACAGTGAAGATCAGCCTTTAGGATGTGTGGTTATCCCAAACTTTTGCATTATGATCATCGTTTTTTTTTTTTTTTATTCCTAGCGCATCCGCATCTTATTGGAGCCAACAGAGGAGTGGGGACCCAAACTCCAGATGCACCGCATGGAGACTCACTCTCCTAAGCACACGGACTCTCAGGTACCTCTTGCTCTTCCTAACTATGACCCAGATGGATACGGCGACAGTGAATACGGTGATAACCTCGGCAGCAAGATCAGCATTGGAGACGACAGCTGCTCTGAATTTGAAGGCCTGCGACTCAATATTCCGTCACACGTTGGTGAAACCGGTGTCTGAAGGGAGAGAATCTTTTCTTCTCCTTTGAAACAATTTTTTTTTTCTTTCTTTTCCATACTGAACACCTCCACGTGCCTGTGAGTATGCCACAAAAGTTCCTTTTTATGTAGGTGCTTTTCACCCATCTGTGTCGGAGCACCAGAACTACTAGTGCTGGAACTGCTGGCATTGTTTCACATTCACTTCCAGCAAAAAAGTGACTTCCATCATGCGAAGTGGTATGACTACTGCACGATCCCATCTCAAAAAAGAAGCGAAAATGGGAAAATCTCTTTGTGTGTGTATGTGTCTTAAATCATCTTGAAAAATGCATTTTGTTTTTCTGTTTATGCCTGAAGTATGTTTTATCAACAAGGCTGGTCCTATTTTATTTTTTGCTCACATGAAATTGAAATCAATTTATGGTTGTTTTTTTTTTTCTTTTCTTTCTTTTTTTAAAATCATCCCATCATCACAAGCTGTATTCAGGTGTAAGTTATTTTGTTATTATTATTTGTAAAATGTGTACATACAAATATCTATAAAAGTTGTTCAAGTCGCAGTTTAATATTTCAACCACCCTCTAATGAAAAATTTTCAGAAATAAAAATATTGCAGCTTTTTGTTTTTTTATTGTCTTTATTTTGGGTTGTGTTTCTATTAGATAATCAGGGTAGTTTTTCAGCCTGTTTTGAAATAATTTTATTTTTATGCTGTGTCACCTATACATGTGTTTATTTTATAGAACCAGCCTTGTTATTATTTTGTTTTAAATTAAATTGACAAGCTTTTTAAATATGTTGTCTTTTAAAGTATGAACTATCAGTATCAATCGAGTGCTTTTGAAATCATTATCTAAGATGCTGATCATGATACTCCTATCTTACAAATGTATTTATTCTGTACATAGATTTTTACTTACTAACTGTATACACTCTCTGTTTATATAGTATCCCATGAAAAATATAGAGTGAAATAAAAAAAAAGGTATTTTTGGAAAAGGCTCTTCAGATCCCATGTAGCTCTTTTATCTTAATTATTGATCTTATAAGGGGATACTAAGCATGTTTTAACTTTTGATTATAAAACTGGGGTGAGTTTTTTTCTGATTGCAGAAATTTTAAAAGAATAACTCTTTTACAAAACATTTTACAGGGTTCTAAAGAACTCCATTCCACAGGTATGATTATGTTACAAAAAGAATTTTTTTTCACATTTTACTCTTAAGCTGTTATTCAAAAGTTATTAAATGATATTAATTGACATTTAAGGACTATTATCATTGTCACCACATAACTAAATTATTGTCATATTAATTTTTTTTTGGGGGGGGGGGGGGGAGGATGTGTTAAACAGTAATAGCCATCTCCTATTGGTAGTGTTACGATTATTGTAAATGTAAATTATAAAGTTATTCAAACCCCCAAAACTCTGCCTTTCATTTGGATTTCTTGTGTAGTATGTATCTGTACAGAATTCATGTCATGTTTAATATATGTTTTAATAGAATGAAATTTCATTCTTAAACTAAACATAATTCTAGGAACAATTCTGACTCTAACAAGGAAAGCTAATCTATTTTTAAAACAAAATAATTACTATACAATACAAGCATTATGTGTGAAAAATTCTGAAAGGAAAGCTAATTAAGAACTGTACTGAATATAAAAACAAGATTTAATAGTTTTTTTCAAAAAAATAGTTGTTCTGCTCTTAAGTACCATGCTGAACCTGAAAATGTTCAGAAAAATTAACCAATTAAATACTGTTTTAGAAAGAAAAAATTGCATTAATTTAGAATGCTTTTTAAATTACCAGAACTTCTTTGTTATGTTTCCATTCCAAATGTAAATCGTTACATTGCATTTGTGCCAAGTAACCTTTACACTTACTGCATCAAAGCTGATATTTGGAATCTGTTTAGAATATTCTGACTATTCTTTTTTTTTTTTTTTTTTTTTTTTTGACGTGAAGAGGAGGCTTTTTCTTGAAATTTTTTTACATTTAACTCTTTATCAAAAATTCCCTTTTTATCAGCAAAGTGTTTAGTCCTTCTTTCTTTCAGAGACTGAGGGTGGTCAATTATGTTTAGAACCCAGTGCCATGAATATTTTTCTGTTATATTATTTACCTTGCCTTAAATCTCAGCAGCTGCTAAGATGTATGTTTTCAAATATAAGATTTGGCAATGAAGTAAAAATACCAGAAATGCAAACAGTTAGGAAAACTAAACTTCTATGTTTCATAAAATGAACAATTTAAGATTAATATTTATATCTTGTTCTTGGCTCACGTATAAGTACTTTATGTTGATTGCAAATTTAGCAGATCAGTATGTAAGCTATACCTTGTAATTTAGTTGTTAAAAAAGTTTAAAAATTCTTATACACAGAAACTGATGTTGCTTTTGTAATGAAATAGGAATGGAAATTTTTCTATTGTGGATAACATGTAAATAATAAATTGCAATATCAAGAAGGTTATAACAGAAAAACTACCATTATAAGTTATAGCAAAAGAGCATTTATTGTCATCAGTTTGCATTTTAGGATAACTGAACTATGGTGAGATGAGGAAAATTGACTGTAAATAAAACTATGTATAAAACAAAACTGCAGTTTGAAAATAAGCATTTGTGTATATACGCAATTTATAATTATAACACTGGCAGAGTTTGATTCAGTTAATACACAATGGCCTGAAACCACGTTTTTGTTTTTGTTTTTCCCCCATCAAATAAATAACTTCAGAATCTTGTTTTATTAAAATGCACATCAAAACCTTACTTAATTAAAAAATAACTGAAAAAAACACATTTCATAATTTATTAAATGCAGAAATATGGATTTATGATGAAACTGTGTGTTAAGCAGACTCGCTTGTAAACAGAGTTACTCTTCAAAATCTGTTGCACATATGTGCTATATCGCCACCACCACCCCCAATCTTATGCAAACATATAAAAGTGGAACTACAAATTGGATTGAGATATTGTTATTTTTGTCAGACATAATCTTTGGCTTATCTTTGACAATTAGTTTCTGAAAAAGTAATTGTTAGATTATTGTAATGGAGCTTTAGCCAGGGTTTTTAGTAAATGTGTAACTAATTTGCTCTTTACTTGGCATGTAAATTTACTTACGCTTAGATTCTATGCATGACATGAATTTATTACTTATAATTTAAAGGAATTACAAAAAAGGATTTCAGTTTTTAAGCCAAATACTGCTTAAGTTTTATGCATTATAAAATTGCTTATTGAAATGATAAGTGAGCTGTTCATTTCTGTGTTATCTATATATCTATGTATATGAAGTGCTTGAATCATCAATGTCCATTACATAAGTTGTATAGGAATTTTGTACATAATATATGTATATCTGTGACATACTTGTGTACAAAAACGTTTGTATGTACGTGTGATGATATATATCTATAAATACTGTTTCAGAATATCCTAAATTTGTTTGAAATGTAGGTTTTATCGACTCCTTCATTATTGTCCATATCATTAAGTGCCGAATTAGCTTTTCTTGGGACGGGGGCTTAGTGCATAGTTAGTTCTACAAATTTTGTATGCTGGGGGTTCAAAAAAATTATTCTTTAATACCTACAAGTGTGTTGATGAACTATTTTTTTGTAAAGGAGCTCTCTAGCTCATGTGATTTATGTTTTTTTTAAAATCAGAGGGTTTTTTTTTCAAAGTGGTATGTAGAATAATGTAGATTAAAGCCGATGGTTGCGTATCTCTCGCTAGTCTCAATTGAAATTGTTTTTTAAATTTGCTCAAAATTTTGATGAAGAAAAAACTGTTACATTTTTGTCTGTATAAAAATTTATTTATTTCTTACTTGTTGCAGCTCAAAAAATTATTATGGTTGCAAATTATATAAATTTTTATCACTTGCAAATTGAGGTACTATATACCAGTTTCATTGTCAATTTGTTTTTACTTTTGTTTATTTATTTATGTAAGGGGATTCCCAAGAGATTCTAATTTCTTTTCTCAAATTTAAAAAAGTGTTATGAATATAGTTTTACTTTTTTCCCTTAAAAAATAGAAGAGGAAAATTCTGTATAATATGGAATTAATTTCATTGTTTGATTTGTGATTTTCAAAAATTTACATTTTTTTTCCTTTCTTTTATTCCCTCACTTTTCATGGTTAAATGGGCCACACCAATTAAATGTATTTGCTCATTAAAAGATATTTAAAATCTTTCTTGAAAGGAAATCAAATACCCATAAAGTAGAATTTCGATTTTATCAGTAGACATTGACAGCAATAAGTGTGGAGACTATTATTATTATTATTATGAGGTTATTTTATCTTTATGAATGGTTTTGAAAAGTACCCGGTGGTTTTACTTTTTCAGTTATTAAAATAACATTTACTTTTATTCATTTTCATATTCCAAATTATTATTTTCTGGGATCCCCTAAACTTTGTTGTTGTTATTTTTTTTTTTATGAAGGTTGTGAGAAGCAAGGGTTATTAGTAATTGTAAATTGTGACTATATTGAGTGCCTAAAAGTAATCTTACTGCTAATCTTCTTAAATATACTTATCCTAGTAGCACTGTCTGTTCACTTATATATATATTTTTTTTCACTAAAGATGATTTACCTTATATATTATGGCTCCTACCCACACAGTCAAAATATATATACTGTAAAAACGCTCCGAGCAGCCATCCTCTAAAAAATATTTAAAATCTTCTTGAAAGGAAATCAAATACCCATAAAGTAGAATTTCGATTTTATCAGTAGACATTGACAGCAATAGGTGTGGAGACTATTATTATTATTATTATGAGGTTATTTTATCTTTATGAATGGTTTTGAAAGGTACCCGGTGGTTTTACTTTTTCAGTTATTAAAATAACATTTACTTTTATTCATTTTCATATTCCAAATTATTATTTTCTGGGATCCCCTTAACTTTGCTGTTGTTATTTTTTTTTTTTTTTTAATGAAGGTTGTGAGAAGCAAGGGTTATTATTAATTGTAAATTGTGACTATATTGAGTGCCTGAAAGGAATCTTACTGCTAATCTTCTTAAATATATTTATCCTAGTAGCTGTGTCGGTTCACTTATATATATATATTTTTTTCACTAAAGACGATTTACCTTGTATATTATGGCTCCTACCCACACAGTCAAAATATATATACTGTGAAAACGCTCGGAGCAGCCATCCCTCTAAACGGCCAATTTTTCATGGCACGAATTTTTTGGCTCATAGACCTAATGTTAAAATAACCTCTATCAGCGACTACCCGACCATTTAAACAGCCACCAAGTGGAGTCGGCCATCTCATTTTTTCGGAAATTTGAGACTCACTCCATGTATTAATTGCGAGCGGGAAAACTCAAGGTCAGGTTTATGGCCGAATATGAGACCAGGGAATAAATAACTTGCAATGTCCATTCCCACAGTTTCTTCCCCCTTTCTTAGAGGCAGGGTTAAAGATTGAATCTGTTATCTCTTTTGTATTCTCCTCCACCCTTAAGATGGGGAATCTCTATTGCACCATCCATGGAAAATGAGGGAGGAACTGGACAATCAGGCATTGAAGGTGTCTTGGGGCCTTTGTTCAGAATTCCAATCGGTAATGTTAAGGGAGAGTTGCACCGCTTGCTTACTATCGACTGTAGGTGGATTCTGATTATTTTAGAGCAAAAATGTCGTTCACGCCCATGGAGACAACTGGACCGAGCAGTCTATCTTTTCGTAATGCAACGGAGTGAGGACGAAATGTGTACCAAAACACATGCATTCTCTTTAGATAAGTTTTAATAAGGAATATGTGTCAGACTTGTTTATATTAGGCATTGTAGCAATTATCTTAAAATAGTAAATAAAACCCTTTAGAGCGGCCATCCATTCTGAGCAGCCAAATATTCTCGGTACGGTGCGGTGGCCTCTCAGAGAGGTTTCACTGTATATACAATGCAAAGGTAACTTACTCTAAATATGTACTAAAAATAATTTTATTTCATTTTAAAATTTATCTCTATATGAATACACATCTTGTAGTTCTTGATTTTATTTTCAATTATCATTTACAAATTCTCATTAATTTCACTATAACAGTGTTTGTTCAAACTACTGTTTTGTAAATTTAAGAGAGTTAGGTTTCATTGCTTTCACTAGAGTGACTAAGAATTTTGGACACTTGCAGATTTTAGTCATGACAGTATCTCTTTCAGATTTCACCCTGTACCACTGTTAAGCAGTATCTAATCATAAATAAACAAGGTGGTTTCTATAAATGAAAGGTAACCCCAGTGTACTGGGAGACGTTGCTCTGTCTTATTCACACATGATATACCAAAGCCAGACCTCCATAATGTTGTGAAATATGTTAATGCTATAACACACACAAAACTCTTTGAGGGTGGGATAGGTGAGGGTTTACACAAAAAGCTGATAAATAAGTGATATGAAAAATATAGTGCTACCAGGATAATCTCTTTATCATGATGCTTTCCGTGTTACAATCCTCTGACTGACAAGACATTAATGCTACTTATGAGTTTACTGTGGTGGTTATTAATTTTTAATTTATAAAAAGATCCTTTCATTGACCCTATTTTAAAATTACAGCTTTATCGTATTATGTAACTAAGTATTTAATGATATCAAATAATAATAATAATCAAACAACATTTTAAAAACTCTCAAAAAGTTGCAAAATGAATCATTTTACTAAACTTCATAATACTGTATAGGAAAGCCATCTTTACAATTTTAATTTTTTTTACGGCTTTAAAAAATGTTTCCCTTGCTTTTTTTAAAAAATGCCTAGTCTTTTAAAATTACCGGTCTTTCATGCAAAGGGTTAGTTTTTATTTAAGAGAGATGAGAGCAACATGTTTTTAAAATCTTGTAAAGAATTGCAATTGTCATCACAATTGATTTTAAATCAAAATACGAAAATTCTTTGTTAGATGTCGTGTGAGATGCTTACTATAGATTTCATAGGAAAAACAATTTCGTGCTGTCTCTTTTCATTTTATACAAAGTACTCTCAGGCTTTAGGCTTTCAAACTGTTCCAGTTTTTATAAGCCTATAAATTTACAGAATGATCGAAATTCACTTACAAAAATAAAGTGAACTATTATTTTTTTATGTACAATGGTTAATTTATTCATCATGGGAAAATAAATGTACCAGGTGTTGCAGTATTTGATACTTGCACTATTTTTTCACAAGGGCACATTTGCATTATGCATATGTTATATCCTGAATGAATTGCATATAAATACAAACATTGCCTATTTTTTTTTAAAGAGAGGTATTAGCATGCCATAATCAGATGCCATATTGTTGTTCATAGAACTTAATTTTATCATATGCTTCCTAATCGTGTGCCATCCAAACATAGGTTAATATGTTTTATTTTTATTATTCATTCTTGACCATGTAGCTGCTGTAGTAAAATAGGGGGGGGGGGAATGTTGAAATAATTTTCATATATAAATTTCAATTTGATTTTCCTTCTGCTTGTCAAAGATTATGTAAATGGCTTGGAATTAACTTTATTAAAGGATTCCTCAAAAAAAAAATATATATAAAAATATATATATATATATATATATAAATCATTTATGGTTACATAACTCTTCACAAACAAGTTTGGGGTACAGTGGCGGCTCGTGGGATACAGCAAGTACAGCCGGGCTGCACTTGAAATTATCAGCACATACTTTAAAATAATTTGTTCTACTAATTTTCCTAAATTCAGATTAGAAATGTGGAATTCCTACGATAAATTAAAAAAATCTCCGAAAAAAACCAAAAAAAAAAAAAAAAACGTATTGTGGCCGGATCGCTCATTCAGAAAAAAAGCACTTTAATCTTCCCGCAATTCAATTGGGAAAATCTTTGGTTCATCCCAGAGCGCTGAAAAGAAAATTGGCAGCACCGTTGCCATGACAACGACTACGTAAGCAGCCTCTCCGGCATAGGGAGTATGCAGCTGATACAGCCGATGCAAGATTTTTTAACGGCGGCTGAACTTGAGAACTCGACTAACTGATTGGCTCGGACGAGAAGGAGGGAGGGGGTAAGGAGAATATATGTTTGGAAAACTCTCGACTTTATATTGCTGAATTTATCAAGAAGGTAAGCCTGAATAGAGGCTTATGAAGGGACAATTACCCATCAAAGTAGTATTGTTTTTAAGTAAGCAAGAACTGGCATTTAGAGGACATGGTGAGCGAGAAAATAATTCTCTAAACATGGGAAATTTTAAAGAGCTTTTAAAATTATTGATATCTGAATTAAAACAACGCCTTTTTATGGAGACATCACTGACGTATTCGCATTTTTAAAAGAAAGGAGGATTGATTTGACTTATAAAAAATAAGTAAGTTTCTTTTTTTTCCTTTTCTTCTCAAGTTATCGTTACAAAAGAAAATTCTAAGGAAACTTCGAATCAGACACGGATTAATGCAATTTTGAGGATAAGAGTGGCTGGTTGAAATTTATGTCCATTTTATGGAAGTAAAATAGGAACTCTTACATTTTTTATGTAATTTCTTTTTTTTTTTCCCTCGGTGAGGGCTTAATCCGCCAGCTTTCGAATTCAGTAACAAAAGATTTTCCAATCCTGTCCGGAGGAAAGGGGGGGGGTCATATGCTTCCGGCTGCACTAACAGTTTTGACCACGGGCCGCCACTGTTGGGGTAGAAGTCATAAAAATTTGTTTTTTTTTTTAATAACGGGTGGGAACTTGCCAATTAGGCATTGTCCCTTTCAACGGGCCAAAGGTGTGACCATTTTATTATGGGGGCACCCAGTGGGTGGTCAACATTACCCCCTATGAAGGGACGGACACAATGATAACCACGCCCAGTCGGGGATCGAACCCCGGCCGCTGGGGGGTTGAACCCGAAACCAGAGTACGGTGCTTTACCCACCATACAACTCAGTCGGCAAATCATAAAAAGTATAGTGACTATCTTGCTATAAAACTGAAACAACACAAGTTATAGTCAATATTTCATTCATATTTGAATGAACCTTGAACGAAATAGTAGGGCTTTTTTATGTGTTACTCTGCTTGGGTTATTGCTTTATGTATACTTATCTTTTTCCCCTCCCAAAAAGGTTGCATCTTTGACATTATGGAAGGGATAAAAGATTAAGCAAATTAGGGGAGGGGGGGGGCAAGCTTTCCTCCCTATCTCTCTACAAATCTGTATGGAACCCCACTTGTGATTTGGCTTTGTGAAGTGTTTAATTTTATCGAGTCATTTTCCTGACAGGCACCTAGTATAAGTTGACTTTTTTAAGAGAGTAAGGAAGATATAATACTTTAGGGTATTTCACCCTAATAGTTGATGAGTGATTATGTATCAGTGTAAAGATAAATTTATAACAGCACAATCTCAAGTGCAAAAACTATTTATTTTTACATTTTTTTTTTCAAATAATAAATATTTTTTGCAGTTACAACTAACTTTTCCATTTAAAGATTAGACTGCTTTTTTGAATGAATTGCACTTAATATCAAAATTTCAATCTCATCGTTGTTGCAATGCTGTATTCATTCAGGATTATCTATCATGTTGAATATATGTTTGATAAGTGTGCCTTTGCTCTCTCATTGACATCAAAATGAGCTACTGAAATAGTTGGATCTCTAGATATTAAAGCTGGATATAGTATTCTGCTATATAAGCATGAATTGCTTCTTACATTTTTAAAAACACTTTGTATAAAAAGTACTTTTGTAAACTGAGGTCTTGTAGTTTGCCAAGTTCATAAGTTTATCTTCTTTAACTTTTAACTTTTCTGTGAAATACTTCTTATAGATAGATCACTTGCTAGTCATATAGTATAATAGTGCTCATTTCCGCCTTATGTGCTTCCATCACTACAAGCTTAAATTATGTCTTACTTCATAATATGTTTGTGTGCCATGTTTGCCATGTTACATATTGCTAGTTTCTCATCAATGAATTATTTTAATTTTTCTCCTCTATCAAAATTATATATTAACTGTTTTTGATTTTAAAGTTTTTTATGGATTACTAAACAACCTTTTTTATCTTGACTCAATCTATCTTCCTTAAAAATACTTTATATTGTGCATAAGTAACAAACTATATACTTTCTACCTGCAGCACGACATATATTGATTTTCACTTTTTTTAGAACTGATAACTCTGAAAAATGAGTCAATATACATTTGAAATTATTCACAAATCTTTGGTGTGGACATACTCATCAATGGAACATTAAATTATATCTTTGATTAAAGTTAAAACTACAAATATTAATTTGAGCTCAAAAAAATTTACTCTGCATTTTACAAAAACCTAGCTTTTGGAAAAAAAAAAAAAAAAAAAATCTTGTAGTACAGAAAAATAATAATACTCATAATTAATTTATATATACATCCAAATTTTGGGAAATGTGTTGAATTATAAGTTTAAAGGATGAAACAGCAGTAATATATCAGTGAAATGATTAGCAAATGAGGCCTGCTCGCCAAAGATAATTTATTTACAAACTATGCTGTATAAACAAATTTTGCTTACTGTATACACCATCACTGGTTCAGCCAGAAAGGTCACGAGTTGTTCAAAACTTGCAGTATTTTTAATTCTAGCTGTAATCTAATCTTTTCTAAGAATTAGAGTGAGTAGAAGACATTTATTTGAAATTATTTTATTATAACTCTATAGAATAATAATAGGAACCATAAAAGATTACTAAGCTGTAGTTTCTAAATACATATTCATTTTTATGCATCAATAATCAGACTTTCTTATGCACATTGTGAAGTTAAATAATGATAATAAGAGTTAACTCATTTTCAGTGAGTGGGTTAAATGTAATAAGTGATTCATACTCTATGCAAAGATTGATAGATTGAGAACAGATATGTAATCACCTTGTTATTATTCAATGAATTATGTGCAGTTCTGGTTGTAAAGCATCCCTTTTAAATATTCTGTCTCCTTTCTTGTATACAATTAGGTTTTTTTTTTTCTTTCTTTACTACACTGGTGGTTGACTATGAACCATCACTATGGTGCATGCTGTTGTTACACAGTGATATCATTCCCATTTATAAAAATATTCATTTTCATACTATGAGAAAAAAAAAGAAGTATTTTTAATGTTATGAAAAAAAAAGAAAACTGAAAAAAAATTTGTTGGATTCATGTTAACTATATTCAGATGCAGCAAAGGTATGTTTTATGTATTCGTCCTTTTTACTTAGAAATGTCTCATTGTGTAAAATTGTACAATATGTCGTTCTATGTAATAAAGAAATGTTCCATTGGGGAAAAAAAAAAAGTCTTGTTTTCTTCTACTGTAATTCACACTTTTCTGTATCTCCCTAGCTTGTGTCCAGATTATGTTTTAGAGGTGGGCTTAAAATATTGGGTATTTGTAGCCATGGAAAGTTTATATATATATATAGATAGATAGATAGACCCAGAATAGTCTGTTTGAGTTGTAGTCTGTGCTTACTTGATAGTTTAAAGGCCTACCAAGTCAAGAAAGTCACTGAAATGTTTTTAAAAAATTGGAAGAAAGTAGAGAAAAATTTACATAATAGAGGCACTAGATCACAAAATTGTGAATTTTATTTTGCTTACAAACATTGGTTTTGTTTTTTGACATCAGTTTGGAATTTTATGTGCTAAATTGTCTTTCACATACAGGTAAAGAAGTGTTTGGAAGAGGTCACCAAAAAGTTCAATAATGTTAAAGAAATGAATCTGAAATCTGGCAGACACCCTGTTTATGACTAGTCTTACTCTCAGTTTAATCCGCATTGTGCTGCATTCATTCAGCATCATTAGCATGGGCATCAGCAGAATATTTCCCGGGGTGGGGGGGGGGGCAAAGACAACTTTATCGTATGGTTACCGTGTTGGAAAGAGCAAAAAAGCAAGGGAAAACACTGCATACAAAAATCCAGGGGGGGGCATTGCCCCCCCTCCTTGCCCTATGCTGCCGGCGCCCATGATCATTAGTGATATTCTATTATTTATTTTTCATCATCCTGTAACCTTCATGTTTAATGCCTATCATTGCCTTTACAAAAAAAAAAAAAAAAAATTAAATATCCATATTTAATGAAATATGCATAAGGGCGTTCCATTAAAACCAGTCTATGCAGGGCCGGACTGGGCCATCGGGCGATCGCCCGATGGGCCGGTGCTCTATAGAACCAAAGGGCCTAAACCCGCAATTTCGCAACGCAACATATTGAAGGTGGGGGACTATGTATGTTGTATGCTGAATAATGGCTCCGGTATCTAAACTAGATAAAGATTAAAATTTCAATGAGCTTTATAAAACATTTTTAAAACACACATTGGACAAGCAGGGTACAATACAAAAGCGAAAAACCTAGCACCGGCGCGAAACGGAAGCTCGAGGATGACGCGACGATCCCCACTTCCTTAGAATAGAGAATTGAAAAAGACTGACGTATCTAAAAATTGTAAACATTACTGTCTATGCACCTTTATATACACTTAGGTCATACCAGACCCATAATGACTCAAAACTATCTTAAAAGCACCTGTCAGAGTAAGAAAATGTGTTTTTTTTTTTTAAAAAGAACATTAGCACACCCATATTCGTGTGAAAAAATGAAATAAATAGACGATAACTAAATTTACAATTTTTTTTCCGTGTGTGTGTATGACGTTATATGCTGTATTTTAATTTAGTTGAAACGTAATGTATTATTAGTGATGTTAGTAAAACAAAACAAAAGAATGTTCAAAGCTTTCTTTTACGTATAGAGAAATTTTTAATTACCATTTCTAGACAGCCCCATCCGCGGCCGAGCACATAGCGCCTTCAATTAGGAGATGGAAGGTGCCTGATTCAAGCCCAAGACACGTCCGCCAACATAACCGTTCGGAGTTTTCCGTGGTTTTATTCGAAACTTAGAGTAAATTTGGGTTAAGACCACTTAGAAAGACTGCCAAGGAGGGCACCCCCAACGGTCTATACCACTAGTGTAGATAAATGGCCGTAATACCACAAAAATAAATCTAGATTACTTATGGCCCGTTAAAAAAAGAAGAAACAGAATTTGCTGCAGGTGTTAAAAATACTTCAAAACCTTATTTTAAAATTAGCTAAGTCCAATATTTCTTCTTTTCCCCACAGAGTCTGTGGAAAGAAAAGCCAAATAAATACAAAACACGAATTTTGCATTGGCTGTCTTATATGCTAAAACAGAAAATTATAGTTAAGTGATTTCAATTTTGCCTATAATTGAATAAATTATTGGAGGGGCTCGTGCCCCATCCATGTTCCCGTATAACTCTAGGCCTGTAATCTGAGTATCTAAGACAAGTTCCTTAACTAAAACGCCAACAGCCTCCATTAACCCATTTGTGCCTGGATATTTTTGCGACTTTCTTCGATTTTTACTGATAACAGAAATAATAAATAAATTTCTGATGTCCATTTCTTGAACAAGGGATGATTTTTAAAAAAAAGCATTATGCATAAAAATCGAAGTATCAACATCTTAGTTGGTAATGTAAAAATATTTTGTAGAGTTGAGGCTTAATACTCATGAATAAAGGCTAGGAAAAATAAATAACGTTTTCGACTAATAGCGAAAATGCCGTCCCAAAAAAAGGACACTAGGCATAAATGGGTTAAGTGAGTAGGCGCGAGTACTAACTGATCAATCTTTCTTTTAATTTTTAACTAATTTTCTTTAACTATTAATGATTATTCTAAATCATAAAGAATTTTACCCAATTCATTTAAAAATGGATTATACATACATACATATCGTAAGACCTGATAAAGTTAAAATAAGCTCATCAAATTTGAAATAAACGGAAATGCTAAAATTTTTTATTTGGCTAAAATTTAAAATTCCACTCAATTCTGCGATTTCTGCATAATCTAAT
Source organism: Cheiracanthium punctorium (assembly GCA_038373885.1). Lineage (NCBI taxonomy): Eukaryota > Metazoa > Arthropoda > Arachnida > Araneae > Cheiracanthiidae > Cheiracanthium > Cheiracanthium punctorium. The sequence goes on from JAWZYV010013034.1 coordinate 321,784, forward strand.
TTCTGGTACCTTATCATAGCAATAAACCAGTTTTAAAAGTGTATTTCGTTTGTTGAAAGTCTATTTCGAATTTTTGATTGTACAATTGTACAAATGATAAGGTTGAAAAAAATATTTCTATAGCAGCATTGCTTGCTGGACGAAGAGGAGGTGTACAAGTAATCCGGATATGTACAGGTAATGAGCAAAAATCATTAGAAATTTCACAAACTTTCGACACACTTTTCATCATTTATCAGCCTTGGCAGTTATGACTCTTTTTTTTTTTTTTTTTTTTTTTTGTATGTGTGTGTAAAATAGATATGGGAATTGGGTCTTCTTCTTTTAATTCAGAATTAATACCTCATGTTATAAAGTCAGACTTAGTTTCTCTTAACCATGCTTCCCTTCATTCTTATAATTTAAATATTCACCTCTGTACTTTGAGTGTAGTAAATATACTACAAGATGACACGGCAGAATGGCTTGTTCAAATCTCTACTTTAGAGAATAATGAAGTTTCAAAATTTTAGATAGAAATTGACGCCATTACATGGCACACACCTGCTATGATAGCTAATTGATTTTGTATTCTTTTAATCCAGAGTTAATATCTCATGTTATAAAGTCAGACTTAGTTTCTCTTAACCACGATTCTCTTCATTCTTATAATTTAAATATTCACCTCTGTACTTTCAGTGTAGTAAATATACTACAAGGTGACATGGCAGAATGGCTTGTTCAAATTTCTACTTTTGAGAATAATGAGGTTTTAAATTTTTAGATAGAGATACACACCATTACATGGCACGCATCTGCTATGATAGCTGAATGGTTTTGTATAGTGTCCAAGGCAATTGATACTGTTTTATAAGGTCTTTTACTAGTCTTTAAAAATTGAAATCATGAATATTGAAATACACTACTCCTGAAATCACAATGTTTGGACCCATTTCTTCATAATGTTCATTTGCCATTTCTAAATGCTATTTCATTATTGTTTACTTTTTTCATTAGCAATTATGGGTTACTTTTAATTCTGAGTTCGTGACTTTGATTCGAAATAGGTTAAATAGTAGACAATTAAATTAAATGAAGTTATTACACGATTTCTTTACCCAACTAAAGTTTTACTTTACCTTCATAATCTTCTAATCAATATTTAACTTCACATTTTCCCAACAGAGAAAGCTGGTAAGTAAAGTATTTAAGATCTGTATGTTTATGTATTTTTCTCATTAAATGAAATTAATCTATGTGCCTATCAGTTTATTAATTAAAAATATTTGACAGACTATTAAAATAATGACAATAACTCTGAACAGTAATCAAAATTTAGTTTCTGAATATAACTACTTCTAAGTATCTAATGATAAAAATGTAAATTGAGAATTTAAAGCATGCTAAAATAATTTAATTGTATTTAATTAGCTAAACCATTTTAATTAAACTCAGTTAAACAAACGTAATAATTCTTAGTTCACCAACTAATGTACCGAAACATGCACTTTTACAATATGTTATATTCATTAATTGCGTGCTAAATTTGAGTAATTTAATTTTTGCCATTTTTTTCCCACTTTCCTGATTTTTATCAGTTTTTGCCACTGTCGTAGCAAAAGTATCTTTATGCAGGAAAGTTGCCGAACTATGTTTACAAATAAATAAATAAATAAAATAAAAGCCACATTCACCTAACCAGAATACTATGATCACCTAATATTTAAGTTTAACTACGGCCACCTTCGGCTCATTTGCTATATATTTTTGTAAATATGTATATTATGTTTCACATTCTTTTATTAACTGAATTAACTTTGTAGAACGAATTTAAAATGTTATGTATGTATGTATGTATGTATGTATTGTTCGTTTAGTTTTTAGTATGGTTTTATTGTTTGGTGGTCAATTAAATAATTGAAAAATATTATATTGAAAACTCGGTATTATTTTATTTCATTCTCATTATCAAGTTATGTTAGGCATAGGCGCATCCATGGAGGAGGCTAAACACTAAAGGGTCTGATCACTCCTCCTTCCAAAGTTAAAAATCAAAATGAAATTTTCTTCAAAGTCTTCAGAGACTTTGGATTATTGAATTAAAATATTTTTAAAGTTGTCTTTGAAATAAACTTTAATAAAAAATATTGGGTATTTAATACATTTATCTCTAATAATGCCATATGCAAGTGAACTTGATTTTAAAGTCATTGAAGGGAGGACGCTATAAGCGATTGCGTTGTAAGCCAGGTTAGCACTTTAGGTGTGTGATTGAACCTATAGATAATATCTTAACGTTATAAGAGAGTTCATTATATCAGAATTCAGCTATATTTGTGCATCCTCCCCCCCCCAGCTAAACTAATATCCTACATGCGCCCGCGTGATGTTAGGGGGCCGGTGTGGTCGAATCGCCCGGGCCGTTTCAGCGGTCCAGTCCGGCCCTGAGTCTATGTATGTAATATCACTCTATTAAAACTTGTTTAATCCAAAATATAGTACCCGCTGCTTAATCTGATCAAATTGCCGAGAACGGAATCAAATAATCAATATAAGTTTGTGCTAAAACTGCTACTCAATAAAATCAACATCACCACTTTAAAAAATCAAAAATTGAAACCTGTAAACAGGGAGCTTCCATAGGTTACGTGGCGCCCCTTGCAAATGTAAAAAGGGCGCCCCCTTTTATGCTCTAGATCAAGGCTGTCTCTTTTTCAGTTCGAAATGGCATGCGATGTTTACCTTGCTTACGTGTCGGGCCGCCCCTGCCTGTAAATCTGTGAAAATAAAAATTCTAAAAATAAGAGGAGGATACTTATAGCAGCTAATAATATTTCTCTGCTGAAACTTTTACACTTGGAGTGTTGAAACCAGTAGTGTAGCCTGGAATTTTTTTCGGGGGTGGCCCAGAACTCAAAATCCAGAATGCAATGTGACTTATAAAAATCAATATATCTTTTCTCGAGGTGGGGGAATGCCCCCTCCCCTTTATTCTGCCTAAAAGCGTTCGCATAAAAAAATGAATTAAGAAAAGAAAGGATGAAATTTAAAAAAAATAATAATCATAATTCGAGTGTGAAATCTTTGCAGATGGAAAAAAACATAAAGATTTTTTAAATTTGGCCTAGATCCGTAGCTGAACCTCAAATTTCTCAAGAACTTTCAAATGTACTATGGGGATATCAAGAGGAACTTCAAATTTATCCACAAATATGTAATTTTCTACATATCCTACGTTTACTCATTTCAGAAATGGTTGTAGCCCCATTACCCACTCCCTGACTGCAAACACATGCCTGTTCATCATTTGTGCTATCCAGAGGCGTATGAAAAGAGAAATTTTCAGGTTCAAACTCCCCCTTGTACACGTATTTTTAACTTTTAGCATTATGTTCATAATCCCTCCCTCCCTCTTTAAGGAAATCTGCGTACGCTACTCAATCCCGTAGCTATTCCGTTTTTATCAAGGGAGTGCTTGCTCCAAATTTTCCAAGGGGGGCTTTCAAATATACACACGTACACATATATAAACACATGCATATATGTGTGTATACATATATATCAGAAACAATTCAGTAGTTACAGAGATGCCCATAGAGCGTAATGTATTGGAATTATTTTGAGTGTTCCAGTAAAAGAACTATTTGTGCATGAATTTTATCTTAGGTTACTCAGGACAGGGTAGATTTCTAATAGTGAGAAGAACTATTAGTTAATTAACTAACTAACTAAAGAACTATTAACTAATAAAAGAACTATTTATGATGTATGCATTAAAGCAGGCGCGTAGCCAGGAAAAATTTTCGGGGGGGGGATATGCGCCGGAAAAAAATTTCGGGGGGGGGGGGATATGAACTTATATGTGTATAAATAGACGGAATTTTATTACTAATCCAAAAATTTCGGGGGGGGGATATATCCCGATATCCCCCCCCCCTGGCTACGCCCCTGCATTAAAGGTAGCCTATAATACTCAAATTTTGTAGCTTTCAATCTGAAAAAATTTTAAGAACCCGTCTAGTAGTTACAGAGATACCGATAGAGCATGATGTATCAGAATTATTTTAAGTGTCCCTGCAAAAGAGCTGTATTTATGTTATATGGATGAAAATTAGCCTATTATACTCAGGAATAGAGCAGCTTTCTATCAGTGAAGTTTTCGTATCGGTTCAATAGTTACAGAGATACCCATAGAACATTTGGGTACGTGTGTACATGTACGTTTGAAGTAACCTAATACCTCTAAAATATGCTTTAATGAATATCTGCCCATAAAGCGTAATGTATTTAAAATCTTCTGGGCGGCCCTGTAGATAAACTATCCAGTCGAATGGGACCGAAAGGGGAGGTGTACAACTAAATGTTACAGCAATCCTAAATACAAAGTTTCAACTTTTACGTCTAATAGTTTTTGAGAAATTCGAGTTTAATGAATTTCGGCCCATAAGCGTAATGTATTTCGAATCTTTTGGGCGGTGCTGTAGATAAACTATTAAGTCAAATGGGACCAAAAGGGGAGGTACATAGGTAGATGTTACAACAATCCTAAATATAAAGTTTCGACATTCTACGACCAATAGTTTTTGGGATATGTGAGTTACAGGCATACATACGTACGTACAGATGACATGGAAAAACTGGTCAAAGTAGACTCACCATTGGCCAAACTAGGTTGCAGATGCATTTACAGTAGAACCTCTGGTACAGCTTTAGTATGGTCCCTTTGGCGCGCTTTATTTTTGGCGACTTTTTTTGGCGCGATAAAGGATGCCAATATGGTAACCCCGCCGTCGGATGCTCCGGAGCAGTAACCCTAACCTCGGGCTAAAAGTGGATTCTTCCGTGACGTCACGGATGCGCTCGTGTTAATCCGGCAAATCGTGATCATTTGTTCCTTTCATGAACTTTTTGAGCCCTGTGTATTTCTTAGCGCGGGAGGTTCGTTCAAATGGTTGATCTGCCATGTGCTTTATGGTTTTATTTTAATGGCTTTATTTTACATTAAATTTTATTATTATTTAATTATTTTTGAAATTTAAAACGGCTGTTCAGGTTCATACTGACTGTTTACATACAGTTTTGTATGAATAACCATTCTTTTGATAGTACGTTTCAGATTAATATTTGCGTTCTCCATTGTTTATTTGTTAAGGGTAGAAGCAACAAATAATTACGTTATTAATATTTTATACAGTGAAATAATTTGATTTTATTATTTTCATATTGGAATAATTTAGAGATTTTAATCAAGGTATGTGATAAGCATTGTTTGTTTTTATTTGTTATTATTACCTTTGTTTATTTGTTAATGGTAGGAGCAACAAATAATTCCGTTATTAATATAATATTTGATATTTTGATTTTATTATTTGAATATTGAAACAATTTAGCGATTTTAATTAAGGTACGAGATAAGCATTGTTCGTTATGATTTGAATTAGTTCTTTATTTTGCTTACGTAGTCTTTTGTCAGAATGCTAAAATGTATTTTAATTTTTTTTTTGTTATTTTGTGAGGTATTGCCTTTAGAATATTATTTGTTTGCATTGTTTAATTTAATCAACTAAAAAGAGAAAGGGGGGGGGTTGAGGGGGGGCACAGCCCCCCCTCACACAAAAAGAAAAGTTATTAAATTTTATTAAACCGAATCTATATGTACATGTAAGCTTGTTATCTGTTTAATTTTTTTTTCATAAAAATATTTAAAAGCCATTAAAATAAATCATAGCAAAATTAACGGCGACGATCAATTATCTCGGAACCAGCGCCATCCGATCCGCCATATTGTTTACAATTGGCATCGGCAAGGCAAACTTGGGTTGGCGACAAGATTTTGTCGCCAAATCAAAAAATCGCCAAAAAGGGACCATACTAAAGCTGTTCCGAACCTCTCAAATCCGGACTTCCAAAATCCGGAATTTCTATAATCCGGACAAAATTCAGCCTTCCAAATAATAATAAATTTGTATTAATAAAATTTAAAAAAATGTTCTTTTTTGTATCTCCTCAAAATGCAAATAGATGGCACCACCAAACATAATGAAGACTTTAAGATATTTTATGCTTGTTTTTTTCACTTTTTATTTATTTTACTCATAAAAGGTTTTATATTCACTGCATCAAATCCCACAGATGTATGTGCACTTTTGAGGCAGATGGATGCGATCTTTTCATCCGCCACCACTTTGTACTCGCTGTTTCTTTTGCATTGCGTAATCTGTGTCAGGGTGGGTTTGCTTGCCAATTCAATTCTGGTGAATTAAAGTTTGCAATTTCATTATAATACCAAAATCAGAAACATTATTCTTGTTAATAGAATGGTGTCAGACAGGTTCTAATGTTTAAAAAAAATATTTAAAAAAAAGTCTTTTAGACATGGCATGCCCAGCAGACAAACAATCACTTCAAAAACAAAACAAAGGAATCTATCAAGGCAAAAGCAGATGAAGATATCATATCCACCTGCGGCAAAAGCGCATACACATTTGCAGAATCCGAAGCAGGCCAGAACATTTGCCGGGAAGAGAGTTAAATAAACACTTGGGCCGGAAGCAAGTTGATTACGTAATATGACCATTTAAGCAGACATGGAGTTGTTTTGTTTTAGGCTTTGAATGCCGTGCCGTGTGATGATGTTTTAGTTTTTTCTGATATTTGTTGCATTTGGGTTTATTTCAAGAGCGATCAGCGTTTCTTGAACATGCCAATTAATTGAATGATTTACTGTAATAATAAATTATAATTAATATATACATAAACGATACATATCAGGAGCGTATTTAAGAAGGGGGCAGAGGCGGCCGGCCCCCCTCCGAAAATGTAAAGCAATTATTATAAAACGTGTTTTAAAACATTTATATTAACTCAACTATCATTAAAATACTGGATCCCCCCCCTCCCAAATGGAAACCTATACATGCTACTGATATGTATAGATGAGGGTGCTTTTGCAGCACTTTTTATAGTTGATATTATAGAGTTTCTGTAATCCGGAATCGGTAAAGTCCCAGCGATTCCGGATTTGAGAAGTTCTACATAAGATCGTGCATGCTAGCGTACGATGAGATGCATCAAAACAATTCTTAAAGTTAAATTTAGCAGTAGTCAAAATCGGTTTTTTCGTCGAAATTTGGCCCCCGAAATTTTTCGGGATCACATTACTTTTCCTTATACTCCGTAAAGGAGGTAAAAAGTTTTAGAATCGGTTCATTAGTTCCAGAGATCGTAATGTAAATCGAATGAGTATCCCTGTAAAAGACCTATTTGTGATATATGCATGAAAGGTAGCCATAATATACTCAGGACTAGTGTCTTATCTTGGTGACGAAATGTAAGACAAAATATTACTTGTTTTCTTTCTGTTGCGTGACTTGTTTTCCTTTAACTGCTGGAAACGCAAATATATTTTAATTTGTAAGGTGCGTCGTATCTGCGCATATTTAATTTTCGACATTTGTATTGTGAACTTCCATTTAAATAACCCACGAGCTGCCACTGTCTGGATGCTCCATCGTAATTCGAGGACATTTGAGGAGAACTGAATGTCCTGTCCTCGTGAGATGTCTTTTTTCTCATACGCTTCTACTTAGTCTTTAAGATTGGCTTTCATTCCTTATGTACTTGTCTTTTTAAAAAGTTGCATATTTGTACTGTAGAAACTGTTTAAAGTCTGCGTTCCTGGCTCTCCTCGGCAAGAGAACCAAGTTAAGGTAAGAAATATTGCACTATTGCAATTTTCTATATTGCTGAATGCTAATTATATGATTTTTTGAAAGAAAAATGCGTGTTTAAAATTTTTCCGTGATTAAGGTTGTTCTTTTAATAATATGTTTACAAGTAATAGTACAAGAAATAATATAAGTTTTGAGCATCTTCTTAAAAAAAAAAAAAAAAAAAAAAAAAAAAAAAAAAAAAACTCCGTTTATATCAGAAACTGGAAAAGAATTCAAAATGTCTCATATTTCAAATGAAAGCAATTTTTTAAAAAATGCCCGAAAAAAATTCATTTTGATCCGTTTGGTAATGGGGTCAGTAAAATATTCGAATTGTAGAAAATGAATGCCATCATACGTACATTCATTATTAGCTGGTGTGCAATCCATCGAACTGCAAATCACTAAACGAGATACATGGTAAATAAAGCAAGTATAAATTAGTGTTGACCTGACATGAATAACAATACCGTTCATTCGACTGCTGAAGAAGAATAAAACTTTTTTGTATTACTGACGTATGCCCACCCCTCATGGAGGGAACAAAGCCCCCCTTAAAAGGGATTTTTTTTGAAATAGAAAATTGTCAGTTAATGAATTAAAATACTTCATTCTTAAAATTTGTCCTCAAATTATTTCTATCACATTCCCCCCCCCCCCCAAAAAAAAATGCTTTTAAATAAATACTTGTATTTAGTATAGTAAGTACATGAAGTGCAGTTGAACTCGATTACAAAGTAAATGAAAAGACCAAATCATTATTAATAGCTGTACATAACGAATTACGCTGATAGTGTTGTTCTATACAAGGGTCTAGCCCCCGATGGGGCTACTTCGGCACCATTCAATGCGCATACTCGTAGACTTCATACGGGGTTCAAAATTCGATCCGCTCAGGAAATGAATGGTGTAGCCATCTAGTGATTACTTTTGGAAACTTTGTATTTCTCATAATAATAAGAAATTTTGAAATATTTAGGATTAGCTTTGAGCTTGTGTTTATTTTTCCTTTTGTATTATAAAAAAAATTCTTCAAATATTTATTCATTCTGATGATCTTAGAATTACCAATTGCTTGTTAATTAAAATTATGTATTAAGTAATTTCTACATAAGTTAATTATTTTTTTGATATATTATATAGTAAATAATTCTGCAGATTTTGGAATATTTAGTTTTATATTTAGTTTTAAATAAGAATGGCCTCACACACACAATCTCGTTTTTATTTTTATATCCCAAATGTCCCCCATCTAGTGATTAATTTTTTTGATATTTTATATAGTAAATAATTTTAGCAGATTTTGGAATATTTAGTTTTAAATAAGAATAGCCTCACACATACAATCTCGTTTTTATTTTTATATCCCAAATCTCCCCCATCTAGTGATTAATTTTGGAAACTTTCATTGTATTTCTACGTAATAAAAAGAAAATATATCAAATAGTTATATTCTTTACTGATAATCTATAATTAGCAATATTGTAGCTGGTTAATATTCCTACATAAGTCAATTATTTTTAAAATAGCTTATTAAGTAAATGATTTTAGCAGATTTTGAAATATTTACCATTGGTCTTGAACTTCTTTTTATAGCAGTTTTGTATTTGTGTTAAGTTGAAAAAAAATAATACTGCATATCACCTCCTGCCCCCCCCCCCTCCGATCTTGAATTTTAGCACGACATATCCCCTTTCAAAATTTTTTTCTGCCTACAGCCTTGGACATATATGCATTTTCTTGAATTTTAGGGGGGGGGGGAACTGCCCCCTCCTTTTGTCTGTATATAATATTTTATCTATTCTCCAATTTTATACAATCGGAAATTTGTTGAAAGATTATGAAAACTATCTTTACTTATTAGATGCTTTAGTTTAATCTTTTGAAATTTTAAAACATCTAACACAAAAATGAATTACAGCCGAACCTCGATTTAACGAATTCTCCGATTTAACGAATATTTTTTCTGTCCCGACAAAAAGGGTTCTAAAATGCTCTGATTTAACGAATTTTTAGCTTTGATTTAACGAACAACAATCGCTGAAAGGGCCTCACTATGGCACAGTGGTTATGCCACTGAAAATGGTAGATGGCCGAAGTGTGGAGGACCCGGTTTCGGAACCCATCGCGCGGCTGTCGATCTAACGGTCTGGAGTTTTGGTAGGTTTTCTCCAGATGTAACGTGAATACGCGTTAGAACCCCTTAGAAAGTCCTCCTACCAAGGCACCCCCCCCTTGGCAGATCGCCCTAGTATAGCGTTGCCATAATCACACACACAACAACAACAGCAACAATCGTTGAATTAAAATTCGTACATAAAACTTAAACTTTGAATTTTTCGCACACAAAATTAATATATAGAAAAATTACTTAATACATAATTTTAATTAACAAGCAATTGGTAATTCTAAGATCATCAGAAAGAATAAATATTTGAAGAATTTTTTTTATAATACAAAAGGAAAAATAAACACAAGTTCAAAGCTAATCCTAAATATTTCAAAATTTCTTATTATTATGAGAAATACAAAGTTTCCAAAAGTAATCAATAGATGGCGACACCATTCATTTCCTGAGCGGATCGAATTTTGAACCCCGTATACGAGCTACGAGCATGCGCAAGTCTACGAGCATGCGCATTGAATGGTGCCGAAGTAGCTCCATCGGGGGCTAGACGCTTGTGACTTCCATAGGTAAATGATATGGCGTTCTATGTACAAATGGTACAGAAGGTTTAAGGTTTTGATGTTAAAAGAAAGTAGCTATAATCGGCAAACAAGACAAAATGCAATCAAGAAAGGAGGGGGGGGGATTTAACGTATTTTAAGTAATTGTATTTTTTAATCACATTTTTTTATTTAAAAATTTTGTAATTTTCAGATATTACAGTTTTTGTAGCACTTTTAAGGGTTTTCCCCCTTCCCCTTTTTGGGGGGAGTCGGGGGGGGGGCGCAAAATCTTCAGTTGTCCCCCCCGGGCGCTGGTAACCCTAGCTACGCCTCTGGCCCAGGGACTCCCAATTTCAAATATTGTTCTGAAATATTTTTTTACATCAAAATTTTATGAAAAATAAAACAAATTCCATATATGCGGATCTCGAAATTTATCAATGCCCAGGGCCCCCGTTGGTTATAATCGGCTCTGACCCTACCTCCACCAATCAGGCAACAGAAATTTCGCCATTCGTAGTTTAAATTTTGCTCCTTAGATAGCAGCACCAAATGATTTGTTTATAAAGACGATTTGCATGGCATGGTGGTTTGTCACGTGCGTGCATGTGACAAACCACCATGCCATGCTGGAGGGAGGCCGGCGAAATACTAGCCTGTGTTTGTACAACCACAACATTTGGATAAGAGCCAATGAAATCGCTCTATTCCCCGAGAGCAAAAAACGTCACGAGAGAACGCCAGGATAAACAGATGCGCCAGAGATGTTGGCGAGAATCAAATTCTGCATCTCGCGGACATTTGTTTATTACTTTGAAGGAGCAGAATTTGAAAATTATAATTTGCTTTTAACATATATTTCTTGATATCAATATGCAGTATAGTGTGAGTGTGTGAAAATTAAACTTTTATATTAGTATTGATTGTGTGTCTTTATATTTTTTACTTAAAAAAATTACAGATACATTTCTATTGTTTTAAAGTATTTTCTACAGCTTTTATTAAATATCATCATAGGCGTCTATAGAAACTTTTCTAAAGTAAGGGGAGGGTTAATTAAAAAAAAACACTACCGGGAGGTGGAAATTTGGACTTGTAAGTTTTGATTTTGCTTTGCGATGCAGTTTTGTTTACATTATAAGTCGATACTTTAACGCTCGAGTACCCTGTCTCTCCCTCTCTCCTTTTATGGCCACCCATGCTTAAGACATGCATCATTATAGTATCTTAAAGAACAATTTAGGTGTCCCCTCTTTTTGTAGAGGCCCCAGACGCTTGCCCCGAATGCCCGCCCGGGAATCAGGCTCTGCCCATATATCTCTATCACCTATAACGTATTAACTTCAAAGTTAACTCGTCTCTACTTTTGGTGACCTTAATAAATTACTGTAATAGTGTCAAATTATTCATCATTTCTATCCCAACTTTCTCAATATAAATATGAACAAAAGCGACATTTTTTACTCTAATTAACTTACACGGAAATGAAATGCAGCAGGTTCGTATGTTAAATGTTCTGCATCACTATTGTGCAGTGATGGCACCAGACTTTCCCCGACGGGAGGGCCATCTTCCCCGACAGGGGGGGGGGCAAACGATAACCCCCCTAAATTTTACGTTTCAGTACTTGCACAGCCTCTCAAAAAAGTATTAAGAGATAAATTTCCTACTTTGGTTTCGTATATTAAAAATTATTATGATGAGATGGTCTATCTCTTCTTGGTTAACAGGAAAGCGCAGTGATTTTCACCAAAGTCGTAGTTAAAAAGGTATCGTTACGAAGGCAATTGTCAGCAGATCGGGCAACTCTGCTTACCCTAGAAATGTGGATCTTGTTCGCTGGTTCCTTCGAATCCCGAGAAACATACTCCGAGCTGCAGATAATCAATATTCAGTATATGAAATATCGCATAATTCCAAGCAGAATGAGAATGGAAGTGAACGGAACCTCTACGGTCGGGTCAGACACTTTGAATGGAATTTTTTATCTGGTTGCAAAACTTCCTTCGTTTTTCTAAACCAACAAATTCTCTAAAAAAATCCCCGACGACACTCCCCGACAGGGGGGCCAGTGATCCCCGACGGGGGGTGCATGCCCCCCCGACCCCCCGCTGGCGCCACCCCTGCTATTGTGTACAGCAAATTTTCTCATAAAGTGTCTTTACACTGAAAACAGAAATTATGAAATTTAACAGGAGCGACTTGTCTTCTTTTTAATTCGTATATATTTCATTATCGCTTTAAATAGAAAGAAAAATACTTTAAGTCAATCAAAACATCTTAAACTGATAAACAATGATGTCGTTTCACTATTATTGCCGTTGGTTTTTTAATGACTATTTTAATATAACTGTCCTCTTCATCCGACTTAAAAAGAAAAATCCCGGCAAAAAAGGAAAAAAAAAAATAACATTCACGATGGAACAAAACCGCAGGTCTGATTCCTCGCCAAATGCAAGCTACCGAAACTTCCCATCCGATGACACTGCAACCCTAAGTTTCGCTCTCCAGGAATGGAGCAGTTTCATTGGCTGATCCAAATGTTGTGGTTACAGACACAGGCTAGTGGCGAAATGATACCAATGCGCCTGCGCCAGATTACTTGTTTTGGTTTTCATGTTTTGGCGGTTTGTGCTTCTGCTTATTACTTTCTCCTTTAATTAAATAAATACCCTTTGTGTATTCGCAAAATATTTGATATGGATGAAGAAGACACTGTTGATTTGACCTTAACTGGAAACGACGAAGGCAATAATGATTTGAATTTAAATAGGAGGGAAGACGACTATAGCGAAATGGATATTGATAGAAGTAAAAGTGAGACGTCTGCCAATGATAATATATTCATATATGATGCAGAAAATATTAATTTTTTACTAAAAAGAATTTAGTCTTAAAAAATGTTTTGAGATTAAACAATATCAAAACGAAGAATTTTGATAATATTTTGCAATACTTTTATTGTGAATACTTCAAAAGAAGCAAGTTGTGACATTTGCTCCCCTCCAATAAAAATAGGAATTCACAGACTTTTTTTTTTTTTTTTTAATTTCAAGAACATTTGAGATTAAATTTATTTTCTTGTTTCCTATTTAAACATTTTGCAGTTTTTATGAATGCTTCTATGTAACATAGGATGATGGGGAAACATTTAAGAAAAAAATATAGAAAAGTGCATATATTCCTTTGTGAGTTCCCTTTTACTATTTCCAAGTTGCTATCCATTTTTATTGCTATAGACAGTCTTGAGTTATACTGTGGTTGCTCTTATTCCGAATTTAAGAGTCTGAATTGAGCATTGTTAGTTTGACGCTATATTATCAAAAACCTTTCTGCAATAAATATCCAACAGTTCTGAAATTTTTTACAGTGTAGGGAATGGTTTAAAACTTTTTAGGGAGTGTTTGTAGGTGTCTAAAATAATTGTGTATCTGTTTCACAAAGTTGTATATGCACCCTTTCTCACAGTGCAAAATTTTCGCATGCAAGGGGTCTTGGAACGTATCCCTTGCGTTATTCAAGAGAATCTACTTTTTTTGCATACTACTATTGTGCAGTGGCGGTTCGTGGGTTATTTAAATGGAGGTTCACAAAATTAATTTCGAAAATTAAATAGGCAGATACGACACACCTTACAAGTTAAACTATATTTGCATTTCCAGCAGTTAAAGGGAAACAATGCACGCAACTGAAAGAAAACAAGTCCTCTTTGATCTTATATTTTGTCGCTAAAATAAGTTTTAGCAAAAAATATTGTCTTGATTTTTTTCTTTCAATTTTTTTTTCAAAGGATGACATTAAAAAATGTCGTTACTGTAGCTCCGAAACACTTATTGGACTCCCATCTTAATTATTTACACTAGTTCGTAAAAAATACTGTAGTGAAAAATCTTAAAAATTAAGAAAATAATAAGAAAATTTAAAAAATGGATTAACTAACCGAACACAACAAGCCAAGAGAGAATCCAGAGGAGAGAACGGCAAAAAAATCTGCTGTGAGCACAATAAATTTGTGCGAGCGAAAGCGCCATGCTTCCCCCGCAACTCTCTCTCACTCTCTCGGTGTCTATCCTCAGAGACCGGTTGAAAGGGTCACTCGGGCCGATCGCACGTGCGAGCAACAAAAGATTTTGCTGTAGTAACCTACGATACAGTGTGTTAGCTATAATAAACGCGTTTAATAATAGTGGGGGGTGGGGAAGAGTAAAACTCATGTTTTAAATTCACAAAAATCTAGAAGTGTACTTACTATATTTTTTAAATTTAAATTTTTAATGTGTTTATTCTTTAGATTTTCCTCTGGGGGTTCACATGCTCATGTGCTCAAATGGAGGAGTCGCCACTGCTATTGTGGCTAATATTTTTGGATGAAGGATACTATTTTTTATGCATAAGGCCACTAAAGCAGCTATTTTCAACACTGATAAGTGGTGGCAGCCCTAAAACTGGTTTGTGTCTGTTTCAGAGACGGGACCAGTGAGAGGTCCATGCTCCCTAAACTTTAACCCAATTTCACTTGTTCAGTTTGTGTTTAAAACAATTTATATACATATGGAAAAAGACCATAACACCCTCCTAAAATTCAGCTTGGAGCTACCTGTGGCATGTTCTCGGGGATCGATGCAGATGAAATTTGGGTCCGTTTTACGACTCTTTCACAAAATTATAAAGGATTAAAACAGCCCCTTCACAAAAATACAGTCGATCAAAAGACCTTTTCATTGATATTTTACCACATATTTTAATTTTTTTTAATAAGTTTTTTTTTTTTTTTTTTTAAGAAAAAAAAAAGACATGCAAAAATTGGTATGAAAATTCACAATAGATGTTGAAATGCACAAAAATGGGACCCTGGAAAAAATTCCTGGATTGACCCCTGGTTCTTGCCAAAAGTTGTTCTATTCTACACTTATTGTGCATTCGAAATCTTGATTTAAAAAAAAATGCTCTCCTTTTGTTGTTTAGCATTCTATAATGAATGTGAAAGTGTAAATTCTCTAATTATGATTTAATAAGTTTATCATTTCTGTTTCAGGTGGATCATTACCTGAAGATATACCAATACCTAAGTAATTTTTTATCTATTTTTAGAGTTTAATTTTTTTTTTTTTAAATCTCAAATATGATTATTTGTGTCTTTATATAATGTTGATGTTACCTATTTTATTTTACAACCAAACATTTTTGCTGTACAACCTGTGTTCCTGCACATACGCAACCTGTGAGGCCCTGCAAGTGGCGCTGCAATCACCTCGGACTCACAGACAATTTGATCTTTTCAACACTTAGTACTTCGTACTACAACGCATGGCCAGACGATCACCTCTTGGCTCCTTATCCATTTCACACTTTCTCAATATTATTATTGTTCATGTTTCCTTTTCTGTAAATATTTACTTATGTTGTAACCAAGATTTGTATGCAATTCATAGAAATAATATAGATCTTTGCACTTGTTAAAAATTTGCATCTTCATTCTTTTAAACCACCCTACTACTAAGCAATAATGCAACATTTTTTGGAGGCACTGGCAAGATGAACGGACTATAAAAAAGATGAGTAATTTTTTCTTTCGCAATAGTTCGTCTTTGGTTTTGATCGCAAGTAATTTTGCATTCTTTCCATTACACTCATAATGGATGACAAAAACAAAACAACCAATTTAGTGGAAGATGCCGAAAAAAATGCAATTATTCTCTGTGGCAGAGCAAAAGCAGCTCTGACCCGCATTTAGAATTATACCAACAATGAAAATCGGACATTAAAAGGAAAAAAAATGATCTGAACGACAAGATCGAAAAACTTGAATCAATATGTAATGATTTTGACAAAGTGGATATAAATCTTCCTTTAGAACAAGTCAGAAATGGAAGAATTTTTAAGAAAAATATTACAAAACCAAAGCTAAACTTAAAAATGCTCTTCAAAAATTATGCATTAATAATATAAGTACTACAAATTTCGCATCTAGTAATTCTAATACTAACGCCGCCCAAATCAATAATTTTAAGCTATCTAGAGTGAATATTCAGCCATTTAATGTCAATTACAAAGACTGGCCTTCATTTAAAGATTTATATGCATCATTGGTTCATAATAACGATAGTTTGTCAATCATTCAGAAATTTTCATATTTAAGAGGCCTATTACTTGACGAACCTGCCACTATAATCAAATACATTCCAATTTCCGAGGCTAGTTACAAAGAAGCCTGGGAAAAGCTTTTGAATAGATATGATCGGAAAAAACAAATAATTTCTTCTTTAGTTCAAACATTTTTTGATCAACCACCTTTCAATCAGGTAGATGCTATTAATTTGCGAAGCCTTGACAATGTTTCCGATGAGGTAACTTATGAGCTTAAATCATTAGATATGCAAGCTAATTCTAGAGACATTTGGCTCATTTATATATTATTACAGAAAGTTGACCCAAAAACTTGCGAAGAATGGGCACGGCATACAGTTAACAATTTTCCCACATTTGAAGAATTCATTGAATTTATTAATAATAAATGCCTTCTCTAGAATTCTTCTGTGACAATGAGTCACAAAATAAAAACCCAAAGGTTAAGGCTTCAAAACCAGAGTATCTAGCAGCGAAATGTTTGTTGTGTAAAAAAAATGCCCTTTCATTTGCTCTTTAAGTGTAACAAATTTAAAGAAATGACAATTAAAGAACACAATCAATTACTTAACCATCTTTTTAAGGTGACTAGTTTTACTTTTCTTCCCGAGAGTTTCGGCCTTAGACAATTTCTACTGTATATAGTATAAGAGTATAATACTAAAAACAAATTTACATAGCTAAAAATACAGTGATTTGCATAATAGTTCAGAGAAGCAAAACAGCTCCAAATGCAAGTATAGGGGTATGTTAAAAAATATTTAAATTTTTTTAAAGCAATTTGCCAAGTTGTGAAGTTTATTTTTTGGTAAAGACAAGTATTTATGATATAACATTGACATAAGAGATTTTCAAACCTCTCCCACAAGAATTTATGACACTTCGAATATCGATCAAAAACTAAATTTTTCAGATATTGGTCTTATAAAACTAAAAATGCATTCAACTTGCCTAAACTTTTTATTCATATAATACATGTCTTTCAAAGGACATCCCTTTTGCTATGGCAATTTGAAGGCACAAGCTGTGTTTAAGCCTTAAGAATGGCAAAAAAAAAACATTGAAAATGCATTTTCTGTGACCTTCATTGACCATACGGCAATAACTTGCCACCAAGGGTGCCAGCTTTACAACTTTTCTGTGAGTGCCCCTAAAAGTCTGTGGGGTGGAGGGAGGTTTGATCAGGATTAGGGATATATGCAAGACGGGACGAGACAGGCATTTATAGTTTCTATGCGCAACAAGACAGACCCATTTTTCATTATAATGTAGGAATTTTTCAAGACGAGAGAGCCCGATTTTTTGTCTCATGTGCATCCCTAATCAGGATCATACCCAATTCCTCTCCCTTTGATATGTCTGCAACAGTGGCGTAAAAACAGGTAAGGCAGAATGGATGGTTATTATATATTTGCTAGAAAACCTCCCTGCGTGAGTACCGGATTCAAGATAAGGGCAATGAGGAGGCTTCCCTTGAGCACATTAAACCTAAAATTTAGTCAAGTTGCTTGGGGACTCAACTGATGTTTAAAATGTTCGCTCTCATCATTGGAAAGACTCAATGGAGGAGACTCCCGTTCTTTTTTATGCGTGCTGCTTCGTGGACATAGAATGAGAATCTCTACTGTTGCGTCTTAGCAACGATAACAACAAACAGGTTAAAATTTAAGATTCTTTTCAAAGTAAAGAAGTGTTTCTGATGAAATTCGCCTCTTTTAGAAAACTCTGCTTATGCTACAACCACCTTAAATTTGCTTGTCTTATGCAGAGTCTCTGTCAAAATTCGAGGATTCCTAGAAACATATCTCTTTTTCCTAGGTAATAATCAGACCTGAAAGAGGTGTATTACACTAATTTCACTTTTAACTTTTTCACTTTTTAAAAGTTTTTGTTTTAGCGATAGGATTTTGATTGGTTTTACTAATCATTAAATTTCAAAGAAAAGCAAAATAATTATTTTACATCGTTTATTGAAAAAAAAAAAAGCACTATGTAAGAAAAAATCACAATCAGTCAAGTTTCTTGTCATGTAAATGGAAATTTTGTAAAAAAAAGTGATTTTGTTTTCAAATGTAAGAATTCAGGATCAATTTATTCTTGTTTAATCTACATCAAGGCCATACTCAGGGGGATGGAACAGGTGGTTCGGTGTTGCATTGAGAAAAGTAAATTGAGACTTGAAAGTGTCACAAACCTTTCTATTTTAGAAACTTTTCAGAGACATACAAAATTATGTAAACAGACCTTGATGTTCTCTATTTACAATAAAAACAATTAAACTTACTCGTTTCGCAATCCTGCTGCAGTTTCACCAGAACAATCCAAAAACATTTTCAGAAAGGGAGTGAGTCTTTCACCTACAGTGTTTCCTTTCTCGCATTTTTTTTTTTTTTTTTTTTTTTTTTTTGTAGCCATCAGCTTTGTCTCAAATTCTCCGTTTGTCTGTACTCTTGGCACTCACACATCGCATTCTAAAAAGCTTTGAATCCAAGAAAGACATTGTTTTCATGGGCGCCCAGATAGGAAAGCAAGTGGGGGTTGAGTATTTAGCAGGCCTAGTCGTCGGTATAGTGAACATTTTTATAGCATACCAAACTTCTATGTATTATCTTCGTACTAAAATGTTTGAAAGCTTGAGATGACCCCTACCCCCCTTTTCAATTAATACTCATATGAGACCTATGATTTTTTTTTTTTTTTGACAAAAATATTACTTGTTTGGATTCATTTTTTTCTCATTTTATTATACTTACTAGCAGTGTTGCCCGTGCAATGGAAGAGAAATGCCCATTTACCTTAAATATAGATTATAAAGGGAAGGAATGGGAATCCTCCCGCTGCAATGATAAAAATAAAGAACACGGGACTTCCCGCTGCAACGAAAAAAAAATGAATGCGGCACCTGATAGAATACAGAGGTTGTCAGGAATTAGATGTTGCTAAGCTGGAATGTGAATCCTTCCGCTGCAATGATAAAAAAAAGGACATGGGATTTCCCGCTGCAAAAAAGAAAAAAGAACAAAGCACCTGATAGTGTAGAAACTATCGGGAATTGGACGTGGCTAGGCTTCTCCTCTTCTACCTGTGTGTATTCTAACAGTCATTTATGGTTAATACCTACGCAACTACTAAAAACAAATACAGCCCAGTCGTCGATATGAGATTGCAAAGGGAAAGAATGTGAATCCTCCGGCTGCAACGATAATAAAAAGAATATGGGACGTCCCGCTGAACCGAGAAAAACAATAAATATGGCATCTGTTAGCTTACAGAGGTTACCCGAAATTGGACGTGGGTAGGCTTCTTCCCTTCTATCTATCTGAGTTCTGATATGTAGTCTTTTATCAAAACTACCAACGCACTAACGGAAAACAAATAGTTTCCAGTCATCAATATAATAACCAATCTGCCTGAATTTCGCGAAGAGGGGGGGGGATTGCATTAGCACGGTGGCTGACCCATCTCTCTTTCCCCCCTCCACCTCTCTTCACTCCCCCCCCTTCCGTCTCTCTTTCTCTCTGCCTGTGAGAAGACCGACCTTGAAAATGGAAAACCGAGTGGGGGAATTTACCTTCGTTCCGGAACTTGCATTCTGGAGATAATTTTAATATGTGATCTTTTCAGAAAAAAATCATATAAAAAAATCTAATAAACATTTCTGCACGGTTCAAAATTTAAAAGAGGGAGAAATAAATGTTCAATCAGCAGTAAAAAGATGGAAAATTTTTGCCCATTAGGTTTTTCGATGCGGCAGTTTAAAAAATAGCATATTTTTAAAAGCAGTACATTTTCTTCAAAACAGGATTAAAAAATTCCTAAAAATTGGCAGTATTTGAAAAAGAAAACTCTGTAGTTTCCGATGATATAAAAATATAGTATTTGGACAGAAATTTAGCTCGCGATAACGTAAAATGCGAGAAAAATGGCCAAAAACCTCACAAAACATAAAATAACTCAAAAACTATTAATCCGATTAATTTCATTTTTACGGCATTAGCTTTCTCTTGTCCTATCTAGTCAGTGTGCCAAATTTGGTCCAGATCCGTCGAAATGTCGACGCGTATAGCGAACAAACAAACAAACTCTTCTTTAATATATACAAACTCTTTTATATATATAGACCAAAGTTCTGCAGCACATAAGGGTGCATGTTGAAGATACAAAATCTGTCTCACGGTCTTGGTACACAAATTAAAATAAACTAATCACACCAAGGATTTGAAAAAATTTAGGATGATTCTTTGTAAGTTGCACTACATATTGAAATAAAGTGGAAAATGATGCCTTTCATGAAACTTTCAGAAAAAAATCTTAAACGTGGTGTTGCACAACAAAATTTTTCTACGAGTGATGCATTCTGCAAAAGTTTTGATTTTTAAGAACTTTTCTAAGAGTTTCGTAAATGATACAGGTTTATCGTTTATTTCAGTGTTTAGTGCAGCAGTGTTGCCAGAAAGTTTTGAACAAAAATCGCAAGAGGTTGATATAAAAGTAGCAAAAAGTCTCAAAGTGATGTCCTAGTATGACAGCTGAGAATGACATCATAGTATGATGTCAGATCGAGTGATGCCCTGTAAAATAAGGTGACCAAACGTCTCCAATTTCAGGACGCTTTTCAAATTTCCCCAAAATGTAAAACAGGAATTGGGGACAATTTTTAATTAGTGCATTGTTTTTTAATTAAATTACTATTAATTATTTCATTAAGGGGAGGGAGGGGGAGTTATTTGTATTTATGTACCAAAATCTCATGTTTTTTTTTTTCCCCGAACTACAGCGATAAGTAGGAAGCAACTGTCATTCAGTTACTTCTTTAAACAGGGTTTAACTTCTATCCAAAAAAGTGCAAGAGCCTTAATTTGTTGTTCTGTATAATTTAAAACATTGATTACCTAATTTACTGTACTATTAAGTGCATTTTGTTTACCTCTGTATTGTACACAATGTAATAAAATTAATATAGACAGAAACAATTACGAAGGCTGTTAATTTTTAATTTAGGGTAAAAAATTCACTGAGGTAAAAGAAGTGGAGCTGAGTTCCCGTGAGCTCCCATGCAAATTAAGACCTGTCTTAAATATATGCAAGTGTTCTGAACCCACAAAAACTTTTCTGTGGATGCTTGAGATCTGACATACTACATAAAAAACAAACTGTCACTCAGTAAAATTTTATTTTCGAACTATGCAGTTGCAAAGCACACATCGGCATTAGTGGTGTAACTGTACCGTTAAGGCCTATGGTGCATTCATTGATGGGGTCCTTCCTCAATGTAAAGAAGCTTAACCAATACGTTGTAGTTCCCTTTTTCGGCCTTTCTACTCGGGAAAGGCTCCCCTTCCAGCAGGTGGATAGTGGCTTTTGCCCATTCTGCAGACCTATTGTTATGCCACTGATTGTCATTGTCATCGAAGCTCTTCATGCGACATAGGCGTAACTTACTAAAGGCAATGGGGGACAAAAATTTCAAGAAAATTCAGATTATCACCTATTTTTAAAATTAAAAAAGGAAATTTTGAAACCATTTGCTTTCGTAGTCTTCATGTAATTTTTTTCTTTTTATTGATAATATAGAATTTGCAAAAATTTATAAATAAAAGAAAGAAAGAAGCTGAAAATAGAAAAACAAATAATATTTTAAAACAAATAACCATAGAACATGTTTTCAAAATTAGAAAAGGAAATTTGGAAATAATTTGCTTTCTTAGTCTTCATGTAATTTTTTTCTTTTTCCTCCTATGCTTTTGTATTTAATGTGAAAATATAAGTGAAATACTTTTGACAGTGTTTTATTTCATTGTAATTGTATTCTACATTTTTAAAATCAGAAATTTTTATGACTGAATTAGAAATGCAGGGATGTTAATTCTGCACCGAAACACAAATTCTCTTGCGCGCGCGAATACGACATTTTGACTCTTTCAGGGTGCGCCGAAACACAAATATTGCACCGAACTGCGCTTTTAGCCGGTCTGCGCCGAATACGTCATTTTGACTCTTTGTTAAATTTTTGCCACGCTCATTTTTCTTTTAAAGCGTGTATGGAAAGCTAGTTAGCAGTAAAGCAAGATTCAAACTGCGCACGAAAGCTGCATTCCGAAGCCATTCTACCCGCCCCGGATCGGACCAGTCGGCTTTGTTAGTCACCTCAATCAGAGCCTCAATCATGCCAGATAGGCAAACAAGTAATCATCGCAGCGGGCACCGTTTTTGTTTATGAAGGGGCACGATTTGCTATTTGGAGATGAAACATTATGGACCAATTCGTTTTTCAACATGTACACATGCAATTGTTGAATTTAATATTGTATTCAAGAAAATCATACTTTTTTGATATTGTTTTTTTGTTTTTGTTTTTTTTTAATTGATATTGTACCTTTTTGAGAAAGAAAAATGGAGGAAAATGTTTTTTTGGTGCAAAATAAATCTGCTGTCTTTAAATGAAAACTTAAAGGAGAAATCAATATGCCTTTCATAACTTGTTATTCGAAAAGTTTTTATGTATTCACACTGTTTACAAAAGCGATTCATATGTTTTACCTTTTCGAGCTTAAAAAAAAAAAAAAAAGCCCCCTCCTCTGAAATGGGTAACAATCCGCCACAGCTCTATGTATATGTATTTTCCCAATTTGAACTGGCACTATTTTTTTTGGGCCCCACCACTGAAGCAGGTCACGAGCCGCCACTGGCTGTTATAGAAAGTGGACAGATTCTATTAACGGAAGGGAAGGATAGACTTGCAAAAACATTAAAACTATTAGAAGAAAATGAAAAAGCTCAAGAAGAAATTAATAAAAATAAAAAAAAGAATAAATAGAAAACTAGATAACTTATACTTAATTTGTAATCTCATTATTAATTTCTCATAATCTTAATTTTTAACTTCCCATAATTCTTAATTTCTCTCAACAGTCATTAAATATTTTTTGTTTACATTTGCTTTGTATACTGTGTTCAAGTATTATAGATGAATATGTAAATATTAGATGAGGTTAAATTACTGATACAAAAGCATATGCTATTAAAAGTACACACATTTAATTATTCTAACCATCAAATTTATTTTGTTTTCGATACTGCTTACCAATTACGTGTTGTTGTATAAGAGGTATAATATTTAGGTTTTCAAAAATCTCCATTTAGTGCTACTTGTGATTTGTAATAGAACCAAAGAATGAGATAGAAGCTTTTGTTTTAAAATTTAGTTTTCATTTTATTTGTGCTCTCTTTTTCGAGAGGAAGATTCCCTAAATGATTCTGAAAAAGAAAAAAAAAGGGACAGGGATTGGCAACCTGTGGCTCGCAAGCCGCATACAAATCATACTCATGGTTCTTGAGTAGGAAAAAAATGACTTAACCACAGAAAGGTTGCTGACTACTGATATGTATTGTTTTTACCAAGTTGCTGATAGCATAGCCTGTATACACCCTTTTTTTTCCAGAGCTTTCCTAAAGTGCTTTCAAATAGTGTTTTGCTTTTAGCAAATGGTGTTTGCTTGCAAACTTTGCTTTTCTTGTATGCATTTATTGTGTTCCTAAATCTTCAATTTTATGCTCCAAAATCATGTTAATTCTGATCTCGAATCTTAGTTTTCCTCTCGGAAACTATTTTTTTGTGCTCCCGAGGTGCTCCCAAATGGAATTTTTCTGCTCCCAAATAGAATTTTTCTGCTCCTAAATGGAATTTTTCTGCTCCCGAGGTGCTCCCAAATGAAATTTTTTCTGCTCCCGGGGTGCTCCCAAATCGAGTGTTGGAGTTAACATCCCTGGAAATGAAACTACACACAATTTTTGTAGAAAATAAGTCAACAGGAAATTAAATGGGTTATTTATTTTGTTTATATCATAGTTGTTAATAATAATCCCATAGGAATTGGGATAGGAATAGTATCAGGACTGTGCAGGTTGTATATGAGAGTAATGATCATGGACAGAGCCGGTTTTAAGCAAAAATGTTGGGAGGGTTGTAAAGTTAAAATTTGCCGACAATATATACCAGTATGTCTTCAAAAATATATACCAATTTTATCTGTCATTTTTACGAATACATATAAAATATGCTGTGGAATTCAATTTCATTACAAGCAAAGTGAAAATTGTAAACTGTTTCTGTTCAAACATCTCAAAATTTTTCAATTAATCTTGCTAACAACTTACACCGTTACACCTATTTTTTATTGATGAAATTAGTATTTGGTTTTAATATAAACACAATTTTTTTCATTCAAACAATACAAGTTACTTCAATCTTGGTTAAATGATGCTTTTTAGGCTTGATGCTTGCATCAGAAAATCAATTTCTGAACAATCAATTCTGGAATGTACATGAATTAAAGTGCATTCTAGAGAAAAATGTTCTAATCTAATAAAAATACTTAATTTAAACTTATGCAATTTCCTTAAATGATCTCTGGGCCCATTAATGACTAAGTGGTTGAATTCACTAAACCTTGGGAGATGGTTGAAGTGGACGTCCAGGGTTCTGTACTCTCACGCAACCTTAGTTCAGGGCTCCCACTTGGTCCCTTTTTTCCCTAAAAGTCCGTTTTTTGGTGCTAGTTCCGTATTGGTCCTTTTTTAAAAAATTTTAATGAAGAAGAATAATTGTGTATCGTCGGCGTCTGCCAAGAGATCTGAAATCGGCAGAATGACCGTTTTTTCATTGTTGATTAAACCATTATCCTTAGTTCATCTTCACTTTGAAGCGGCGCACGGCTTGAGCTTACCGGGTTGCTACGATGTGACGTAGGTCGACCGACCTAGGTCACATCGTAGCAACCAGTCCAGCAACACTTTTTTCCAGAAACACCCAGAACACACTAACGTTCATCTGAGGAAGGTGATTGGCGGAATATGTGGCTTTGTCCCGGTACCAATATCGGATCCGTGCACGCTACATCTAGCCTTCCTTGAATTTGTGCTACCGTACGTTTGTTAAAAGTATTTCTTTGTAGTGCCCCCCTATTACGACTCTTTAAAAAGCATGGCGCCCGACAACCTTTCAGCAATTGGCATCCCTTTGCCCTGGTATGTCCAAGTTTTCACTTGAAAACTTGCCATTCCCCCTGCCCCTTCCGTTACATGGATCATCGCAGTCAAGATTATCGATTGTTTTACGGGCCCCTTTACGAAACACTTTCTATTAAAATGATACCGTAACAAAAATATGATCGATTGAAACGACCCTTAACTAAACACGATGTATAACTGTTCCTTCACAAAATTCCAAGCAACGCAATCAGACATTTATCGTAAATGAAACTCGATAAAATTTCCTTTTAAAAATAAGTTACTTTTTTCCTAATTGAATGCTCATCAGAATCAGAGAGTGACAGTCATCGCTTATTCATTTCATCTGTTTTCTTTCGTTCGCGTAACTCAAAAAGAGGCACCTCTGGGGTGTTCATTTTCACCTAATGTAGCAACAAAAAACTAACATAACTTTCAGTTGGGGGTAAGAAAGGGATTCAAAATAACTTCACCGCCTATCCTACAATGTGGGTGTTATATTTGATAATTATTTCACAATCATAATTCTAGACTTCAGCTTTTTGGTGAAAACTGTCAGTATAAGTAATGGCAGCTTCTCTAGTTTATAACTGGTTGTTTTACGCACTTGCAAGTTTTTGTTTTTAATGATTGCTTAGTATAATCATTATCTGGCCTAACTAATTCAAATTATCTATAGTAATTAAAGATATTTACAAACCATTAGGGAATTACGGATTCATTTAGAAATGAAAAGCGCCTTTTTGCGAGTTAAATTGCGCAACTTCATGGCGTCCATTGATCTGAATGTATCTGTCTGACTATAAGTAATAGTTTAAATGCTTTAGGAATAAACTTAATTATTTCTCAGTTAGAATCCAAACCAGTTCGGGACTATTTTCATATAATGTACACAAAATTGCCTTATCTGCGGTAACGAAGTATCCCTATTTTTAAATCCCCCGCGTGCATTTGGTAATAAACTTGATGATTTTTCAGTTGACGCAACCAGTTCTGAATATTTTCTATATGGTACACAAAATTGCCTTTCTGCGAGAACAAAGTATCCCTATTTTTAAATCCCTCGCGGCTGCATTTGTGTACTGCATTGGTCTTTGTTCATGACGAACATTGTTAATTTTCCACGACGGACAGCTGTCATCAACTTTATGCTGGCCATAAGCCTTATTATGCCGAAATAAATCTTGAAATATTTATTTATTTTATTTTATTTTTTGGTATTAATAGATCACAAGAAAAGAATTTATAAATGAATGCTCGCCACTCTTCGGATTTTTGTTCTCAGAAAGAGAGCCCTTGCAAAAACAAACAAGTGCAGGTGTCTGCTTCAAACCGCAATCTTACGCATTCTCGTAATCCCCGTTTGAAAATTTCCATAACAGATGATTACTTTTGCTAATTGGTCAAGTGGTACTAATACCCTTTATCAATGATCCAGCTCTCTCCTTCTCCGCCATGACGACATCGATCTTGGAGTTTAGTTTACTCCTGTCAACAACATCTGTTTTAATGCCCCGTTTCTGTTTTACTTTCAATTAATATAAACTTTGTGTAAAAAAAGGAAAGAGGGTGGGGAAATAAACTGGTGACTGGTACATAAATTTGCAGTCTCCACTTTCAAAAATACAGTCCGCGAGTGGCGACCGTTAATTTTGACCTTTAATAATAAGGCCTGTGCAAAGCGGAAGGTTTTTTTTTTTTTTTTTGAGAGGGGAGGGGTTGCCGGTCGGCGGATTTCAGTTTTTTTTATTTATTTGTTTTAATTTTACTTATTTTTTTTTATTCTGCATATTCAGCAAATTGTGTTTGAGTTTTGTATGAGTCTACAAGAATGTAGTTTAAGCTTTGTTTAGTTATTATAAGAGCAGATTTCAAGTGTTTAGTTTAGTTATTATAAGAGCCAGGATTTCATCTAATTATGTGTGTTAGTAATCATTTCAAGAAGAATGTTACACATTTGATTAATGAAGTCTTTCAATTTTATTTCTTTGTGAACAATAAGTGTGTATTAGGGAACTGAGTAAATTATGCAGTGGAACTCTCAATTTTGTATCTTTCAAAATATTCAATTCAAAAATAATGTATGAAAACTTAAAAGTGGTTTAGTGAAGTTTTATATTATTCATGTGAGAATATTTTCATTGTGTTTACTTCAGTGTAAAGGACATAAGAAGTAGGAGATTGAGGTTGTATTTCAGAGGAAATTTTTTATTCCTTTAAAAATGACCGTTTATTAAATAGTTCCTTTTTGGTCCCTTTTTTCTTACAGATGGTCCCTTTTTGGTCCCTTTTTTCCCTTTTTTTGATAGAAAATTTGGTGCGAGCCCTGTTAGTTCTAATAGTCTTGAGTTTCAGTCACTTTTCTCCAGATGTAATGTGAATATGCATTAGATCCCCTTAAAAAGTCCTTTGCCTGAGGCACCCCAGGCAGATAGCAAATGTGCAGGTTTGCCTTAAACACACGTTTCATTACACTAAAAGGATCTGGAGTGAAGTTGGCTTGATGGGACAAAAGGGACTTGTTTACTGACACGCAAATCAATAAAACCAAAAATGAAAATTGTAATAAGACTATGTTCATGATGCAGTAGAACTTATAATAAACTGTCGGCAGAACTGGTAATTTATACACTGAACACTTAATAGATTGATGGTTAAAGCTCAAATTTACCGACAGTCCTTTGGCACCTGACGATTTTACCAATAAAAGTACTTTTTCATAAAGTTGTGGAAGGGGGGTGGGTGTGTCCCCCCCCCTGATCCATACACACACACTCCCACTATGGAACCTGATCATGGATGACTTAGAAATGCTGAAAAAGTTTATTACATTAAAAAGCAGAACTCTGTTAAATTTCAACCAATTCAGTAATATCCACTTTACAATAAATTTTTTTCTTGTTTTACCATTGCATAGCATAGCAGTAAACTAGTTTAGGAAAAGTATTTGTCAACAGTTTATTTTGAATTTTAGTTTGGATAAAAGAAAAGTTGGAAGAGAATCTTTCAATAGCAGCACTGCTTGCTGGACAAATTTGAAGGTGTGCAACTAGTGAGCAGAAATCCTTGGAAATTTCTCAAGCTTTTGAAAAACTTTGCCACCAATTATAGGCACTGACCTTTCTGATGGCATTTTCTGAAACATAATCACTAAAAGGGGACCATTTTTCTTTTGAGAGGCTGACACTATACTGGCCGTCTGCCGCTAGTGGATGATCATCCTGTATCTGTGTCCTGTACAATAGCTTTCTACAAAGCAGGTGTATCTACACATCTACAGGTACCTCTTTTTACTTTTCCAGTTTCTACTGACCAATCCAATTTAAAAAAAAATGCACAGTAGTTAGAAGCTGGCAGAAATATACTTTGATAACTTTGATATATTTTGTGACCCAGGCATCTGACAAGGGATTGATTTCACTGGCAACTTGCAATATTTGAATATAGTCACCGAACAATAAAATGTCTGATACTGGTGAATGTAACTTATTTGTTCCCTTCAAAAGGAAGAAAATAAATCTAGTTACCTAATAAGGTCACAACGGAAGTTTTTTCAATATGCAATTTTGAATTCATTTTAACGAATTCTTTATTTGCATATTAGGCCGTTTTCATCAAATAATTGTTTTAATTATATTTATTAAATAAGCAAATTAAATAGTACACAAAAATTAATTTATTTATTAATGCAATTATAACCTTTATCAAATTGTAGACCTTACTTCATATTATTTAAGAACAATAAGTTTTTTTCCTTTTTTACCACTGTCCTGGCAATAATACCAACCCTGCAATCAAGTCTTGTTGAATTGTACACCACTCTTCTAAAAATGTACTTTTTAACTCCTGCAGGTACAGGGAGGAATCATTCTGAAATTAGGTGTCCTAAAGCATTCCACATACGCTCAATCAGGGTTGGCATGGTTAAAACCAAATAATTCCCCCCCCCCCCCCCCAAAAAAAAAAAAATTTTTTTTTTTTTTTTTAATAATTTAAAATTGCGAGTACTACAGATAGAATACGTTCCGATATATTTTTAAATTATCTTTGTAAGTATCAACAATGTTTTTTTTTTATCAATCTAATAGATACTTTATTGTTTTATAATTATTAAAATTAAATTATAGGCTACATTTTTAATTCGTTTCTAAAATAGAGGTTTTGTGTTTTAACAACCTATTTTTAAACCTTAAAAATATCATTTTGAACAACTTATCACCTCTATTACTGATGAATCTAAGAGCAATATTCCATGTAAAATGTAGTTAACAATTACTATTATATTATATTATATACTAAATATAAAAAATAGTATATCTATATAAAATATTAAAATTGAATGATTTTAATGTCCACATAAGTCTAGCAACAATTGTTTATTTACTTTTTTAATTATTTTCAGAAGGAGTATTAATTGTTATTTGAACATTTTACAGATAATTTTATTTATCAATATGTAACATGTAATTATAAAAGGATTTATTTTAAAACCAAAAAAAACCTGGTCCATTTTTTTTTAGGGGGGGAGGTAAAAAAAGTTTTTTTTTTTTTTTTTTCAACTCTGTGCTCAATCGGGTTCAAGTTGAGTGAGTAAGATGACCAATTCATTTTAGTAATATTTTCTGTTTGCATGTATTCTGATGTTGTTCTCGGTGTTGTTGAAATTATCATTCATTAGGCAAAAATTCTGGGCCAACAGCACATCTAAATAGTTTAATTTTGGGCTTCATTATCTCATTCAGATATCCAGTGCAAGCCCGAGCTAGTTTGGCACCCTAGGTGAAAGATTTTAAGGGTGCCTCCCTTAAAACAAAAATCTTTGAACACTCCTAATAAGTGCTGCTTCAGCAAGACCAGGCAAGCTTCATAATAGGGATGCACAGAATATTCGGTTAGTATTCGGTATGCTGCCTATTTGGCAGACAAACCGAATATTCGGTTAGGCCGAATACTTTAATATTTGGCAACCGAATAGTAAACAAATTTAAATCTTCAACAATTGGTAAACAAACACTTATTTTTTTATACCATTAATGAAAGTTATAGTATAGTAACATAGTACAAAATTAATTGAAATTGTTACTTACTAATATTGCATTCAAAGTGTTTTTAATGTAAGAGAAAATACTCAGATGTTAAATTTAAATTTTGTTGCTTTTTAATTTTTCTTAAATCGTATCATACACTAACATTATATTAACCTAACTATTACTAATGCATTTAAATATAAAACAGTTTAAAAAACAAACTTATAATATTAAGTGTTCATAAATATGTAAAGTCGGTTAACTGCTAATATTTTTTTTATAAAATATGCAGATAAAAAGAAATTATTTCACAAATATTTTTAAAAAGGTGATTAATAATACATAAAGGAAACACTTGGCTATTAAATTTTACAGTACTTTAATTTCTGAAGTTTTATACCTTATGAATTATTAAATACAGTAGACCTTTGATTCATCATTTTTCACACAGACTGTATACCAACAAATACTAATTTGTTACAAAATTATAAAACAAATAAATCGAATATGAAAATTATAAGTAATACTTATTTTAAAAATTCAATAATTTTATATTGGGTTTTTCATCATTTTTAAATTAAACAGTAAATTTTTGCGATGTACAATATTTTTCTGGACCTTTTGTGGGATTTTATATTTGTATAAAAAGTTCATACAGTTTCAAGTACCATTATTGCTTCAGAGAAACTTAATACGAACTCAGCCTCATCGGCATGAACATTTTCCTCTGCTTTGCCCTCATTTTCATTTTTTTTTTTTTTTTTTTTTTTTTTGCATCATCACACATTTCTTTGTTTAGGATACTGCATGCCTCAATGTCTTGAATTATGAAAATACATATTATCATTAAATTCCACGCCATACGCATCCTCTTCAACACGCAAACACTGTTCATTTGATCATCATCATACCAAGAAGCAACTACAGTTTATATGCCACATGGATCCACTTAACTTTCAATTTCATTTTGGTCAGGAGAAAAATTTTATGATGTTGAATGTGGGAAAGTCACTTTTTGATGAGCAAAACATATGGGTTTCTTTAACATTATGTAAATACAGATTGCGCAAGGACCATAGAACTAAAACGATCAATACGGGAAAATGATGAATGTGAAAACGATAGATCGGGGTTTCACTGTATTATTTAAAAATAAACTAATTAAATGCGTCATTGTATAAGTTTAATAAATTTTAATCAAATATTCGGTATTCGGCCAAATATTCAGTTACAGCTTTAACCAAAATTCGCTATTCGGTGCATCCCTACTTCAGAATCAAAAAAATTCCCTAGTAGCCAGTGACTTCACAAAGTTCAATGGCCACTTTAATGTAGTTAGTGGCCATAATTTTTAGTACTCCTCAAACAACAGACCCAAATTTCATTATTTATCGTTGCTTCCCTGTTCCCCCCCCCCACACACACACACCTTTTTGCCTCCATTCAAAAATTGTTCTGAAGCAGAGATGTTTGTTCTGCAATGCATGTTGTCAATTTCGACATGTTCTGCTTTAGGTTTGGTACATCCCTAATATAGTGCTTAGCTTACAAAAAAGTCAATTTTGCAGGTAGTGAATTATGGCGATAGACAGACTGTTTTATAGTCTCAAAAAATAATTTCACAGATGCCACTGGTGATTTGGTGACCGCTAATGTGAAGCCTTAATTTGTGTGGCTAGTTTATGTGTGAAATCATTTCTGAATATATTATTTATGTTCATTTTAGGCCAGAGGAGCTTGGTTCTACCTTAAAAGAAATTACTCGTAGCTTGGAGATACTGCGAAACAAATATGCAGAAAAAAAGTTGGAAACAGTTATTCCAAAAAAAGTCATTGAAAAGTAAGTGCAGTTCTTGCTATGTTTTGACTCAGTTTTTGCATAAAAATGTGCATAAAGTATGATTAATTCTTGAATAGATGTAAAATTATTTTGTTAATTTTCATGTGCTGTTCATGGACGTCATTTAAGTAACAAACGACATCTGAAGCAAGACTTCTGTTTTCAGAAAAATTAAAAGGGAATTTTGTTAACCTGGAATTTATTGGTTCAGGTTCAGTAGGGAACCCACTCAGTTTTCGCCTTCTTTACGATGGAGAATGCAGGGGGGGGTACAGCGAATGGCTTGTCCTGGAGATCATCTGAGGACGCATGGGGAAGAGACAACATCAAAGACTTTAATAGAGACATGCACAGGCTCAGACATAAATTATGGCGCTGCCGTGGCTCTTCAAATTTTTAATATTATCAAAAGGATATTGAATGTCAAGTGCATCAATTGTAAATATGATGTATTCACAGAATAAAATATTTAGTCAAGATACCAGGCTATCATTCTCAATTGCATCATGGATTAATCCTGTTGAATATCAGCAGTTTGCACTACCAAACTTTTTATAAAATCACCAGCTCGGTGGCAGATCTTATAGTGGAGACAGCGATAAGATGAGATGAGATGAATAGCCAGATCAAGGGTGTCGGAATTCATGGTTCCAGGAGCAACTACTGCGAATTGAGAACTGCGTCATCGACATTTACATAGTGCCAACAACACTGTCGGACTACTTCTACGGAGTGGCGGTGATATGAGCTTTGAATTGAGGGCTCCCGGAACAGCTCCGGAGAGTTGATGAGGGTTCCAGGATCAGCTATGGCAAGTAGATGAGGGTTCCAGGATCAGCTACAGCGACAACATCGAACAACTCCAGAAGCAGCTTTGTGGTCATGGAAGTGCGAGGAAGCAACATTATCGAATGACGCCTGAAGCAACTACTTTGTCGTCACGGAAGTGCAAGGAAGTAACTATATTGAATGACTCCAGAAGCAACTACTTTGTGGTCACGAAAGTGCGAGGATGCAACGACATTGAACCACATAGCACTATGAACTTATAAACGTTGTTCGGACATTGGGACATATTACTGATTATTAGTGAAACATTCTTGGATATATCTGCTGCATGAAAAAAGACGGCAAAAGGGTGAGTGGCTGTTTCCTTGTTGTATTGATTAGATCCAGGGATGGTAAATTTGATTCTTGTTAAAAGTAAAAAGTAAAATTTAAAAACGAAAAAGGAAAGAAATTTTCCTTTAGGTTTAAAAATGGTTAGAGATTATCATTGTTTTCCTGTGTGTTTTGTTCAGATGATCAGTGTGACTAGGTTCTTACGATAAGCTTTCATATTTAGCTAACTCTTTTTGGAAAAAAATAAACTAGAGTCTAAGGTTCTGGGAAGTTGGGCGGGTTACTGACCTATAGTTGATGCTGAGAAATATTCTTAAGGTTAATTAGAATAGTAGTATCAAGGATGGTGTTTCTAGTAAAAGCCACAAAGGCAGACTTGTCTCAAAATAAGTCTTCAAAGTACCTTCTTTTTTATAAAAGCAATTTTATTGTTAAAAACTATACTGCAAATATTTAAGCTTTTTAAATATAGAGCAAGTCGAAAAGTACCATGCCCATTGTTACTGTCATCACCCACCATTCATGTCTATCTTCTTTCAGGTACTGTTTTTCTGTAGCATTGGGGTCATTGGGCGACCGGAAGTTGTTAATTTATTTACACCATGTTAAAACATTATGTTCTTATGTTCGAAAATAAAGATACTGTAACTATTGTATTAAAAAACATATATTAAAGATAGAAAAAAACTTATAAAAATGTGAAATGTTTAATATTTTGGCAAATTTTAGGCCCTATGCGCGACCAGAAGATATCTACTTATCTAAACAAAATTAAAACAACATTTTTAAGCTCTGTTTGAAAACGTTACAAAATATTACATTACGAAAACATCTAATTCAAAAATTAAGAAAATAATCTCAAAAATGAAGTTTTTTCATATTTTGTCAAACTTTTGGGCCTATGCACAACTGGAAGATGTCAACAGATCTAAACAAAATTAAAACACAATGAGGCTTTATTTGAAGAAATTACAAACTATTACATTACAAAAACTTCTAATAAAAACAATTTTTTTTTTAAATCACAAAAATCAAGTTTTTTTCATATTTTGTCAAAATTTAGTGCCTATGCGATGTGCCTAGAAGATGCCTAGACATCCTTTAGTGCCTAGAAGATGTCAACCGATTTTGATAATTTTATTTTTATTTTCTTTGTTTATGTAATTCACAACTTTTCTGCGCTATTACAACTTCGAAATCAAAAAATAAGATTTTTCAGCCCACCCTATTGATTAATGGGTTACATAATCTTCCAAAAATCCTGATGGGGGGTCCACTGGCAACTAAAGAAGCAACTTTTGCTACTAATTTAAAGATTAGGTGACTTCAGAGATTTTTTGATCAAAAAACATCATTTTCATACTATTTTCAAGGTTTTGGCTATTTGTACCTTATTCCAGGTGACTAATTTCAAAATCAGATTTTGGTTTTTGTCAACTCCCTTTTCTTTTGAAAGTTGCTCCATTGGTTGGTCATCAAACATTCTAATCTATTTTTTTAACTGTGATATAGTAATAAATTTACTATATTCTATTTTATGTAACACATGAAGGTTTTTAATTTATCATTTAATTTATCCTTTCTTAAATGAAGCTAAATGACATATGTTTATTTCTTAACTACAACATTATGCAAAAATGCTACTTTTTTGGCAACTAAAATTAAGATAATGGCTACTAAACTAGCAACTTTTTTTTTTTAATGTCGATGAGGCTACTAATGATACTATTTTTGCCTTCTGGCATTGATGGACACCCTATGATAATGGTTTAGTTTTCTCATTTAGTTTTGTGTTTTTATGTGCAATGAAGTTAAACTACTTGTTGCATGCTATTCAAGAAATGTTCATTCTCAAGAAGTTAAAAATAAAAAAAAGACATTTAAGTTTAGTAGGCACCTCATACTTGAATAACTTAGATGCATTTTAATTTCAAATAGTTTATTTTTAAGTGAATGCTTTTTAG
This sequence comes from Cheiracanthium punctorium, assembly GCA_038373885.1. Lineage (NCBI taxonomy): Eukaryota > Metazoa > Arthropoda > Arachnida > Araneae > Cheiracanthiidae > Cheiracanthium > Cheiracanthium punctorium. The sequence continues at coordinate 357,233 of JAWZYV010013034.1, forward strand.
GTGATCCCGTGTTATTTTTTTGTCAGACTTTAAAATATAACTTTCAAAACAAAAAATAACTCATGCCAAATACTTAGAAAGCATTTTCTAATGCAGTTTTACCTGTGCATACCTTAATATTTGACGTAACTGTGCAGGCTTTTTGATATTTTCACAATTTTCTTAGCATATCCTAGATGGCTCTAATGTCTATGTTGTTGGAGAAAATCTTTTTTTTTTTTTTTTTAGATTTGGCTTAGCCCCCCGTACCCTCTACCCAATTACATCAATGATTTAATGTATTATTCTTAGGCAGCGCCGGCGCAAGCTTATCCGGCGCCAGCCTGCAAAAAAAGCTAAAATCGCTTCTCCCGCCCCAGTTTTTTTTATTTTTTATTTTTTTAACAAGAGAAATAAGTTTTGAAGAAAGCATTTGCCCAAAATAATAATAATAATAATAATAATAAATTTATTTATCGGGAAAAATTAATTTTTTTGCATTTCATATTTACAAACTTTTCTATAATTTCTTTTGTATATATCTCTTGACAGATTTCATTTTCAATAGGAATCAAAGCTAGATTTATGAGTCTTTCCTGAGATATACTTGACCGCAAATACGTCTTGATCAATTTTAATTTTGAGAATGATCTTTCGCTACTAGCAACACTAACAGGAATGCTGAGTAGTATTCTCAATATTATATTCAAGTTCGGGAAGCACAATTAAGTTCAGAATATCCCATGGGTCATTCATACCGGCTGTAAAAATGTCTTTGGAAGCTACTATTTTGTCAAAAATTTCTTCTGCGTTAATATTTTTACTATCACGATATTGTAACAATTTTTCTAAATTACTGCATTTTTTTTTCAAATCTGCATTATCGATTTCCGATAAATTACACAAGAAACTAAAATTATTGCAGTGATTTTTCATTGCGTCAAATCTTTCATTTAATGATACCCAAGCTATATCCAAAATTCTAAAAAAGACATTTGTCCTAAATTTCTCTTATGGAGATTGAGGGGATTCGTCAGCATGTTCGTAAACGAAGTGACATTTCTTTTTCCTTCGTCGGATTTCTTCAACAGTTTTAAATGGGGCTCGCCATCCACTTCTTCACTAAGTTCTTTGTATTTCTCAAGAACATTTTTTGTAATTGACGTCACTTCTATGTTCTCGAATGAATGATTTTAAGTTACTTATTGCCTGTAAGGTTAGTGTGCACACTAGAATGCCATGATATTCAAACCCTTTTCTTGCAAATGTTTGCTGACAAGATTAATTCTGATAAGCAGATCGTGCCAAAGTATCAAGGAACAAATAAATTTATAATCCTTGATTTTGGCGCACAGACTTCGTGCTTCACTTCTTTTGAAAAGCATTCACCTTTCGGATATTTCAAAAAGAGCGCCATAGCTTTCTCCTAGTTGATATCTTAAAGGTCGAATGGCTTCAATTTCATTTTCCCATCGAGTGTTTGAGAGGGTTTCAGTGTTAAACAGGAAATGTTTTACAAAAGAACTGCCCATCGTTTAGGAGAAGAAGCAAATAAATTATGTAATTCTTGAATTGTCAAAAAAAAAACTAACAGTATCTGCATTCATCTTTGCTGCATCATTAATCATTAAATTTAAGCTGGAGCATTAAATTTAAGCTAATTGAGCGGAACAAAGAACATAAAAAGCACGAGGATTTATTTTTAGGATATTATTTTCAAGACCATTTTTCTTCCCTTTCATATTTTGCCCCGTTATCGTATCCCTGGCCTCTCGTATCATCTAGAGGAATGTTCCACATTTTCAACATTTCCATTACTGTCTCACATAGGCCGCTAACCTGTAGAATCATCAACTTTAATAAAGCCTAAAAAATGCTCTTGATGTCAGCCCCTCCATCACTGCAGACGACGAAACGTATGACGACACTAATCTGGTCAGTTTTGCTAACATCAGGTAAATAGACCAAAATTATAGAATAGTACTTGGCTTTTCGAAGAGATAGTAAGATTTTCTCTGTTATACTACTGCCAATAATTTGCAACATTTCATTTTGATTATATTTGCTTGATGATAGAATGAACTTTACTGTTGCTACCTTTAGGTCGTAAATGCTCTTTCTACGTGAAATTCCATAACTGGGTCGCCACTCCCAGTAATTCTATAACCACTAATTTTAAGAAGTTTCCGTTGTCTTTTTGGTACAGCCCATCAGATGAGCCTCCAAAGGCTAAATTCTGGCTGCCAAGAAATTGTGTGATCTCAATCAGTGTTCCTAATACATTTGACCAATGCTTTTTTTCATTTTCATAGATCTCTTGTATTTCGGAATCAATTGTTGTTTTATTTTTCAAATTTTTCTCCTCAAGATCTTTCCATTTTAAGAAATGCAGTGGGGGGGGGGGGGGGGGGACGTACCCTATGGCCGCCCCTGCTTTTACATATAGTAATAAATTTTTCTAACAGTTTTTACTTCCCTTTTACATATAGTAATATACAAAACCATACCATACCCAAGAGGTTGGTCCTATGGATGCGGACCCTGCCCCTCCCCGAAATTATCACATTATATATTTATCCTATATGTGTGTGTGTGTGTGTGAGGAGAGAGTTATAAAGATGATATATTCAATCAAACAGACCTCCCCCCTCCCTCCCTAAAAAATGTCGGACCCCCTCCAAAATTATTTTTGGGTACGGCCCTGGTAATATATGTTCTTCACCCCCCCCCCCTCTATCTACGGCCTTGCAACACAGTTTATCGGACAAATAAACAAATTATATACACACTGCAATTCTTATTAATATAAAACATATCTTCCTAAAATCTGTCCATTTTTTAAAAGTTTTTGCTTTGGGGACAATTTGGCGCCCCTCTGTGTTTGGCGCCCGCCTGCAAAGAAGGCCTTGCAGGCCCGCTTCCGCCGGCCCTGTTCTTAGGTCACCAAATGAATTTTTGATTCACTGTTATAAATTAATTTTAATTCATCATAAGACCTACTCTAAATATACAGTTATGCTGATGATCAACCGGAAAACAGTTTCTCATATGCAACTGCAAGAGTATAGTCATTGGGGCAAGGTCCCCAGCATCCATCTTTGGTTTAAATTCTTTGAAATATTTGCAATAAATTAGAGGTGCTTCTTTTAGAAACCATTGAATTCTTTGGCTAATCAAGTACAAATTATATACGATGGGACTCACTGTAGCCTGAGGCAGAATTAAAATTTACTTATTTTATACACCTTTTTAATTTATACATTTATATTATACTTAATAATTAAATGTTGTGGATATCAAATTAAGTATATCCTGTCATTCTTTTTATTTATTTTCAGCAAAAAAGTTGCCGATTATTTGAATAAAGTTTTAAAAGAAACAAGTGAAAATTCCATGTGTTCTAGAAGACAAAGGTAAATCAAAATAGCTTGTTTATAATAGTTTATTTGTTTCATTATATTGCTTCGAATTTTGTGGATGATCTGGTCTTTTGTTGTTTGTCTGAAATTCATGCTAACTGAGATATTGATCTTTAAATTTTTTTCATTACTCATCATTATGGTTGGCAGTTTCTCACCACGTATTGGCAATATTGCTTAGCTGGGTTCTATTTCAGGGACTTGATTTTGTCACCAATTTTTGCTATATTTTGCCAAATGTTGCCAAGCTTGGGATTCTTAGGATACTGTATTGTTTGTTTCCTGGACATCATTAGTATTGCATAAATGAATTACCGTAAAAGTATAGATATTACTGGAGATCGATAGTGCATGAACTTGCAAATTCTATGAATAAGAGGGCGGTCAGTCCACTCAGTCAGTTTTGAATCATTGTTTGCAGAGAACACTAGTAGTGAAAGCCACAGCTCTACATTATTGTATTGTGAGAAGTGTTGTTATTTTGCCCATTTTCTGAATTCATATCATTAAAACAATTTGTGAATTTTGTACTATTTCATGCTGCAGTGCAGTTAAGGATTCTGATCATGTATTACTAAGTTTGTGAATTGTTCTTTTTGTATCCAAGTTACAGTTTCTGTCATAAAAAAGGTTTTTATTTTATTTATTTTTTAAATGTTTCTTTTTTTAAATGGAAGTAAACCTCTCCCCATACAAAGAACAGAGCCACTCACCTAGTATTATGTAGATAAGTTTGCTAACAAAAAAGCATGGGCAAAAATTAATTTAACAATTTAAATTTACAAAGAAAATGTTGCATTTTGCAAATTAATTTTAACTGCCTTTCAACAAACCTTACTTTGATTGTAATTTTTTATAAAACTAAGTTTGAACTGTTTGTATATAAAATTTGTGGGAAGGAATAGGTATGTAAAAGAGAATTTATTCATCATGTTTGGGAAGGAAAATTGAAAACAAGGCCCCACACAAATTTGCCACCTGTTGCCCCACCTTCTTTAAATCCACTATTGCTTGTACACCCCCCCCCCCACACCCCACACACACACACAGGTTATGAATTTTAGAAAATGCTGTCTAATCTAGTACATTCTTTAAAGACTTGCACACATGCCAAATTTTATATTATCAACTTCAGTAGTTTTGGCTTGCCAAAATATTGACTTATGAAAGAATGGTGTTACTTTCCAGTAACCTAATAAATATGACTGAACATTCAGACAGAGGGATGACCAAAAATAGCATTTATGCAAATTATGCAGGTGAAATAATCAATCAGTATTATAATTATTTCATTTTAAGTATATTTGCAGTTATTTACAATATATATGATTGGAGTTGATTAATGTCTGTATGTTACATGCCGACCTGATGTAAAATGCAAGCGAGCAATCTACACAAAAAGTTTCAGGGTTCACTATGATTAGTTTGATGATTCCCTACCAGGGGATCTCCCTGTCTCCTTATCTTTAGATGGTTTAAAATTACATAATAATATCCTGATTTTTTTAAAGAGCTTCCTTACTCCCTCCAGTAAAATAACCACCCCAATGTTTTCTTAAGGGGAATACTGCTTTTATAAATTCAAGATTTTGAAACGAACTATTGAATATTTTTCAGTCATTCTTTTTTCCCCTTACCTAGAAAACATTCTTCTAATAATTTTACAAAACTACTTTTCTCTATTGGGATTAGAAGCACAGTAATTTCATTACAATGCAGTTAGAAGAACAATTATTCTATTATAATTAATGTTCTTCTAAGTGCAATAAAGAAATTTTGCATGAAATTATTATAGAATGTTATGAGTGTTTTGTGTTATGGCAAGCCTACACAAGGGGCATCTGCCTACAGGGGTGGGTCCTTGCATGAAGAACTTTTTAAGGGACTCAATGCATATTTACGTTACATCTGGAAAAAAACGCCCGTAACTTCTGATTGTTAGATCAGCAGCCGTGCATAGGTCCAAACCGGGGACCTTCACACTTCGGCCATCTACCATGTTCAGCGTTCCGGTCATGGTGGGTCCGAATGTTTTCAGAATAAAGTGGGGAGGGGAAAGAATTGTTGAAAAATATTCAACAGATCATTCTGAAACTTTCGATTTGTAGCGGCAGTTTTCTTAAAATAGCATTGCAAAGATCCTTAGCACAAAGAGTAGAGGAGATCCTTAAGTTAGTAGACATGGGAGGGGTATTATGGCAAAACATTGCCAAGATTGAAAGGACACTCCTAAACAATGAATTTTATGGAGAGCAGCAATCCAAATGTCCAAAGAAAATGAAATCTGATTTAATGAGTAAGAAAGATTTATTTTAAGGGGCAAAATTGGAACTTATGATGATGTATATGTATGTATATATATTGTAAAGTGTTCATATTTTAATGTAATGAGGTGTTATCAAGTTGTAATTTAGACATTTATGTTCAATTTATGAAAGATTTTTTTAACCTCCAAGAGCCCTTTAGATATCAAAAATTGAGATTTCAAACTCAGTATCAGTTACTGGTGCACCTACCCTATTTGATTTTTGAACTAAGCTTTGAATATTTATTTATTTTTCCTTTCTATTAAAAAAATTTTTTTTTTTTAAAGGAAGAAAATCTGAAACACTTTCAGATTTTAAATAAGCACTATAGTGCTACATATTAAAAGCGTATCATTATTAATACGTCGTCCCTATTTTTCTTCCTTAATGGAATAAGTTGGAAAGGGTATTATTATTCATGAATGTGCCGTATTTTGCTTTCTTGTTTCATAAAACCCATCTTTGAAATCGAAATCTATCTTAAAATCTCCTACTTAAACTATTTTACAATCTTCGCCAAGTATATTACAACTCTACTTTGCTGTTTTAAATATTGGTTCGAATGTGCATCATAATCCGTGAGTGTGCCGTGTTTGTCTTTCTTGGGTTGATTCCAACTTTAACACCCCGACTCTCGCCAAGGTGGCGATCATTAAACATATGCAGTAACCATGACGATTTTGTGTATTTATGTGGCAATCATGATTTAGAATTAAAATAGCAATTTGGAACAACCTGTAAGTACAGCATTCTGTTACATTTTTATTTATTTTGGGTTGCCAATTAATGTAGTTTTATTAATTGTCTTCAAATTCCTTAACTGGCATTTATCGCTGATTTGTTCACTTTAATTTTCATCTAGTTCTTTTGGGAGCATTCAAATTTGTGCATAACTCCTAGAGACCCATGACTGCAAAGCTTGCCAAAGTGCAGGGAATTTTTAGGTTGGCAAGAGTAGGGGCATTAAAATAGGAATCAACTCTTTCTTGAACCATAAAACACATCTTTAGAATCGAAATCTAAAAATCGCCTACTAAAACTGTTTTACAATCTTTGCCAGGCATACTCGAACTATAGACATATTCCAACTATATTGCGTAGACATATTTTAAATACTGTTTGGAATGGGCATCATAATCCATGAGTGTACCGTGTTTTCCTTCTTTGTTCCATAAAACACTTCTTCGGAATAGAAATCTATATTAAAATCTTCTACCAAAACTCTTTACAAATTTTCGCCTAGCATAGTCAAACTAAACTTCACCTTTATAAATGCCATTTGAAAAGTATATCATAATCATTGGAGTGTACCGTATCTGTCTTCTCTGTTCTATAAAACACTTCTTCGGAATTAAAATCTATATTTAAATCGCCTACTGAAACTCTTTGCAATATTCGCCAGTCATTTTCTAACTATACTCAAAATATATTTATAAAGATTGAAAACTTAAACGGTATATGGACAAATCGTGGCTACACCAAAAACTATGATCGAGGAAAATAGCACTCAAGTGATAAAAACGTGACTCTTTTCATAGTTTTGAAAAGAGTCAAGGGGAAGGGGAGAAAAAGACATACTCTAAAGCAATTCTGTTTCTTCTTCTTGTCTCCTCCCCCTCCCCTTTTTTTTTTACACATTGTCACTTATTTGTCATTAGAATTTAGCCTGTAAGCTACTGTATTTTAATATGTTTTTATAATTATTATCAAAGCTTTCATTGTGGGAGATAATAAGCATCTGTGGAGGTAACTATGCATTAAAATTTATTTCAAATCAAACTTTTAACTGCATACCTACAGCCTTTGAATGTCTTGAAAATGTCTAAGTATTTTTCAAATAATGGTTTTAATATTATCAGTATAAAAAATTTCAGTCTGTTAAATATATAATTTTAAAATTGATTGATAAGGGAAAATGTAATAAAAACATATAAAACATTATTTAATACGGCGGATTAATTAGTTAAAATTTTTTATTTGGGAATACCTTATTCCCCCGTACATGATATATATTTCGGTTACACACATAACCATCATCAGTCGTTTCTGGATCTCACACTAATGGTGGCTTCCTTTTTTATCTCTTCGTTCTTCTTCTTGAAAGTTCGATGAATGACGTCATCCCATGATTGGTCGATTGTATGAAGCGCATCGTTGATGCTGCCATCTGTCGTCATTATTTCTAAGCTCTCACGAATGTAGGCATATATACTATTTTTAAAGTTGGCTGTTTTTTTAATATTTTTAAAATAAATGGTAATGGGCTCTTTCAAAGCAAAACGGGCCAGAGCGGTACTTTGTTTCTGGAGGTTAATGTCTTGAAAATGTTCGTTTTTTCGCTCTTTAATTTTCCTTTTTGCAACGCAGATGTAGCAATTTTCTTTATTAGTATCGTTTGACATAAAATTAATTTTATAGATCCCTGCGGTTTCGATGGGGTTGATTGGGTCTTTTTCCGATCTAATGCGCTGAAAAATTGTTTTATTAGGTTTAATTGGAATACGGAAGTTCTTTTTACTGGCGATATTAGAAAGTTTATTGGCTATCCCTTGGCTAAAGGGGATAGCGGTAGTAAAACGTGGTTTATCTTTTTGACGGTTGTCTATAACATTTAATTTACGTTGCCTAGCTTTGAAAACTTTGTCGAAAATTTCTCGAGGGTAGTGGGCGTCTTGACATTGTTTCCTTATGAAAGCAATTTCTTTTTGAAGGAGATTGTTGTTAGAACACACTTTGAAAGCGCGGTCGATATAGGAACGAATAGCAGCAATTTTATAGTTGAAAGGGGTTTTAGATTTAAAATTTACTATATTAGTATTACAAGTAGGTTTTCGAAAAATGGTGGTCTCAATGAGATTATTGTTTCTGGTTATGTTCACATCTAAGTAATTGAGGCTATTATTGATTTCTTTTTCGTAGGTAAATTTAATGTTCGGGTCTATGGCATTAAGTTGATTGATCAAATTATTTTCTTCATTATTGTGGGTGGTAAGGATAGCGAAGATATCGTCGACATAGCGAAGCCAAAGTTTGATGGTACTATTGTGTGTCTGTTTAATCTGTTCTTCGAGGATTCTCATTTTCCAGTCGGCAATTATTCCGGATATGGGGGAGCCCATGGGGACTCCTTTTATTTGTTGGTAGAAGTGATTATTATATTGAAAATATGAATTATTTAAAATTAGATTTTCTAGAAATCTAATTTTAAATAATTCATATTTTCAATATAATAATCACTTCTACCAACAAATAAAAGGAGTCCCCATGGGCTCCCCCATATCCGGAATAATTGCCGACTGGAAAATGAGAATCCTCGAAGAACAGATTAAACAGACACACAATAGTACCATCAAACTTTGGCTTCGCTATGTCGACGATATCTTCGCTATCCTTACCACCCACAATAATGAAGAAAATAATTTGATCAATCAACTTAATGCCATAGACCCGAACATTAAATTTACCTACGAAAAAGAAATCAATAATAGCCTCAATTACTTAGATGTGAACATAACCAGAAACAATAATCTCATTGAGACCACCATTTTTCGAAAACCTACTTGTAATACTAATATAGTAAATTTTAAATCTAAAACCCCTTTCAACTATAAAATTGCTGCTATTCGTTCCTATATCGACCGCGCTTTCAAAGTGTGTTCTAACAACGACCTCCTTCAAAAAGAAATTGCTTTCATAAGGAAACAATGTCAAGACGCCCACTACCCTCGAGAAATTTTCGACAAAGTTTTCAAAGCTAGGCAACGTAAATTAAATGTTATAGACAACCGTCAAAAAGATAAACCACGTTTTACTACCGCTATCCCCTTTAGCTGAGGGATAGCCAATAAACTTTCTAATATCGCCAGTAAAAAGAACTTCCGTATTCCAATTAAACCTAATAAAACAATTTTTCAGCGCATTAGATCGGAAAAAGACCCAATCAACCCCATCGAAACCGCAGGGATCTATAAAATTAATTTTATGTCAAACGATACTAATAAAGAAAATTGCTACATCGGCGTTACAAAAAGGAAAATTAAAGGGCGAAAAAACGAACATTTTCAAGACATTAACCTCCAGAAACAAAGTACCGCTCTGGCCCGTTTTGCTTTGAAAGAGCCCATTACCATTGATTTTAAAAATATTAAAAAAATAGCCAACTTTAAAAATAGTATATATGCCTACATTCATGAGAGCTTAGAAATAATGACGACAGATGGCAGCATCAACGATGCGCTTCATACAATCGACCAATCATGGGATGACGTCATTCATCGAACTTTCAAGAAGAAGAACGAAGAGATAAAAAAGGAAGCCGCCATTAGTGTGAGATCCAGAAACGACTGATGATGGTTATGTGTGTAACCGAAATATATATCATGTACGGGGGAATAAGGTATTCCCAAATAAAAAATTTTAACTAAGGGAAAATGTATTTATCAATTTCGCCATTATTCTTCATCTAGTGTATATCACGTTATATAGTCGGACCTTGTTATCCTGGCACTTTCAAGACAACAAAAGTGTTGCAATCATTGGAATGTCAAGATAACTGGAATTGCACATGCACAACATCAGGATTTTGAAAAACTCTTGTGATAGGTAGATTGACATAAAAACTGTTTGTTAGGTTAACAAGGTCTGACTGTATATTGGTTTTAATTAATGTTCAGAGGTCAAAATTTCAAATGAAATAGCCTTAACTTATAAAATATTTTCACTTTTGTAAGCAAATTGAATACTGCAGTAGTAATTGTACATTATTTAAAGTATGTCATCTAATGAGATTTTTTTTTTTTTTTTTTCTTTGAGTTCACTTTTTCTCCTTTATGAATTTTCTTGTATTTTTTTTTTTTCCTACAGGAAGAAAACTTTGAACGTGTTAAAAGAAAATGATAAAATAAAGAAGCTATTAGAAGAAAATGATGAATTAAGTAAAACTGCAATAAAAATTTCCAAGGTAAATTAAGCAAGAAAAATTTGCAGTAATTCTAGTTAAGTTCAAGAAAAGTAGTAGATTTTTAAGCCTTTAGTGGTTACATTATAAAAAAGATGTGTGTAAAAAATCTCTTTTTTGACTTAAAATATCAGATATCAGGCTTTTTCATTTTGAAAAGTTGGTATGCATAGCTTCCAAGTATCATGGATCTTCTGAAGTTTTTATGGGATTCTGCATGTAAACTCTGCACAAATCAACATGTACTCAGGAACTTTGTCAGTCATAAATTTTCACGCTGAAGCAGTAGTGGATTAAAGAGCTTTTTATCAAAAATGGATCTTCCCTTCTTTTTAATTTTGAACCTAGGTTTAATCTATTTGCTCTCATCATTGCAAAAATTTAGCAGATAAGAATTCCCATTAGCGAACATGGTTGCTTTCTAGCATGGAACTTCGAATGCTCTGCTGGGCTCTAACATTGCTTCATTGCAATAGCTGGTTTCTGGTAGAGTATTCAAGGACCCATGCTGGGAAGTATCACTGGTCACAAAAAAGAATTCCTCTCTGTGTCTATTTAATAATGAAGGCAAACCGATTAAACCTAGGTTTAGTAGTTTATTAGACTTCCTAACAGCTTGACAGATTTTTTGATACAAGCATTCGTGTAGGCTGGGATAAAAAGAACAAACCTTTGCACACTCAGATTTATGTTTATCATACAAATTGTGATTTTTAATGTACAGTGTATTGCTCATGAAGAAATCTGAAATTTTATCTTTATGCTCCTGAAGCAATCTGAGAAGTATTAGCATGCATTGAGATGTTTGATGTTACATGTTTTGAAGAGCTAGATCTTATGCTAGAAATAAGTTCAAAGTAGCGGTGGTAATGGAATTTAGAAGAAAGCTCATCCAAAAAAATACTTCTTGTTCTTCTAAAATCAGGTTTATTTTTATATTTAATCTAAAAAGGAATAGTTTTAAAATATTTCATTTAAAAATTAACTAAGAAAATCTGTATTGGTGTCATATTGTTAGTCATCAAGTTTAATTAAGACCAAAATATTTTGTGTTCATGGGCACCCCCAGCTATGGGCAAGAGTGGGCAAATGCCCACCCCTGCATAAGAAAATCACACAACATTATAAATACATATTAAAAATCTGAAATCTGGTCATATATTTTTGTAAATATGTTGGTAAGTAAACCATTAATTTTACTAAAATATATTATATTAATTTTAAAAAATAGAATAGAAAAAGTGAAATCTAACTAACGCCATAAAAATTATAGCCTACATGTGGTTGCAGTGTACCATGTACTCATCAAAAACCTTTTTATGAAGTGTCCCAAATCACCATTAACTTTTTATCGATGAACACTTAGCATTCAAAGTCCTGATAATCTCTGATCAGTCACAGAGGCGTAGCTAGGGTTACCAGCGCCCGGGGACAACTGAAGATTTTGCATCCTTCCCCAAATCCCCCCCCAAAGGGGGGAAAGGGGGCAAACCCATAAATGTGCTACAAAAAACTGGAATATATGAAAATTAAAAAAATTTAAAATAAAAAAATGTGATTAAAAAACACACTTATTTAAAATACCTTAAAATTTCCCCCCCTTCCTTTCTTGATTTCATTTTGGCTTGCCGATTATAGCTACTTTCTTTTAACATCAAAACCTTCTGTACCATTTGTCCATAGAAATACCATTTACCCATAGAAGTCCATTATCAACGTAATTCGTTATGTAGAGTTATTAATAATGATCTGGTCTTTTCATTTAGTTTGTAATCGAGTTCAATTGCACTTCATATAGCTTGCTATACTAAATGCAAGTACTTATTTAAAAGCATTTTTTTTTGGGGGGGGGGGAAATGTGATAGAAATAATCTGAGGACAAATTTTAAGAATAAAATATTTTAATTCGTTAACTGACAATTTTCTATTTTAAAAAAATTCTCTTAACTCTCCACATTCAAGGGGGGCTTAGTTCGCTCCATTGGGGGGTGGACATACGTCAGTGATACAAAACAGTTTTATTCTTCTTCAGCAGTCGAATGAACTGTGTTTAATATTTATGTCAGGTCAACACTAATTTATACTTGCTTTATTTACCATGTATCTCATTTAGTAATTTGCAGTTCGATGGATTGCACACCAGCTAAAAATGAATGTACGTATGATGGCCATTCATTTTCTACAATTCAAATATTTCACTGAGCCATTTACCAAACATATCAAAATGAATTTTTTAAAAAATTGCTGGCATTTGACATGCAAGACATTTTGAATTCTTACCCAGTTTCTGATATAAACGGATTTTTTTTTTTTTTTTTTAAGATGCTCAAAACTTGTATTATGACTTGTAAACATATTATTAAAAGAACAACCTTAAGCACTGAAAAATTTTAAACACTCATTTTTATTTCAAAAAATCATAATTAGCATTCAGCAATATAGAAAATTGCAAAAGTACAATATTTCTTACCTTAACTGGAAAGTTCTCTTGCCGAGAAGAACCAGAAGCGCAGACTTTAAAGCAGTTTCTACAGTACAAATATGCAACTTTTTAAAAAGACAAGTACAGCACAGTATTATAATATAAGGAATAAAAGCCAATCTTAAAAGACCAAGTAGAAGCGATATGAGAAAAAAACATCTCACGTGGACATTCAGTTCTCTTCAAATGTCCTCGAATTACGAGGGAGCATCCAGACAGTGGTGGCTCGTGGGTTATTTAAATGGAGATTCAGGCAACAAATGTCGAAAATTAAATATGCACATACGACGCACCTTACAAATTAAAATATATTTGTGTTTGCAACAACAACAATGCACGCAACTGAAAGAAAACAAGTAATATTTTGTCTTACATTTCGCCACCAAGATAAGTGTTAGCAAAGGTACAGTCTTGATTCATTTTATTTCAATTTTTTGTAAAAGGATAGTATTGAAAATTGTCCTTGCTTTAGCTCCGAAACACTTCTTGCTCCCATCTTAATTATTTACACTAGTTAAAAAAAAATATTATAGTGAAAAGAATAGAAATAAAGAAAATAATAAGAAAATGAAATAAAAATTGATTAACTAACCGAACGTAACAAACCAAAGGAAAATCCGGAAGAGATAACAGCAAAAAAATGTTCCTTGTGCACACCGAAAATGTGAACGAAATGATATCAGTAGAGCCTAATACTTCTCAGTTCTCTCCGCTTCTGTACTCAGAAAGCGGATCAGAAGGGAATTTTTCTGTTCGCACGAGCAATCGATTAAAGTCTGCACTGTAGTAACCTACACACAGTGCATTAGCTATAATAAGAGTATTTTAATAATGGAGGAAGGCGGGAGAGAGTAAAACTCGCATTTTAAATTTACAAAAATGTAGAAGTGTATTTAATATTTAAAAAAAAATTAATTTGTTAATGTGTTTATTTTATATATTTTACCTTGGGAGTTCGCATGCTCATGTGTTCAAATAGGTGAGTCGCTATGCATCCAGAACGTTAATTTATGACTCAAGTACTGGATGATAGTACCTAGTAGGTGGTCCGCGTAGACATAACGAATACACAGAAGCCTCTGGTCGATAGTCTTCCGACAACAAGGTAGCTGTGGATTCAAAAAATTTACGACTGATTTGTTGCACTTTCTAGATAAACATGCACGACATTTTGAAAAATATTTTGCCTCATGTTCATTGACTGAATGTTCAAGACTGAATTGTGGGTCACAGCTTTAATGATTCCAGCTTTGATTTTTTGATAGTGATTGTATAAAGAATAAATTTTTATTACTGAATGTTAAAATCAAGTCTAAACTTATCTAAAATACAAGATTTTTTAAATAATTTAAAAAGAATTATTTTACTCAAATAAAGTGATCGGTGGATTTTTTATACGCTCTTATTAGAAATAATACTACATATTATTATACTAATAAGAGCTATATTAAAAGTTGCGTTATTAATTACCAAACGCGCGGATTGTACACAGGACGGCCCGACACAGTAAGTAAGATAAGTAAGGGACGCCATTTTGAACTCAAAAGCTGAGAAAAACTTGATCTGAATTTAAGAGATTTATTTTGGGTTTGAGAATGCCATTATGTATTACCAATGATCAGATATAAGCTTTTTTTTTTACCATGGCTAATGTATAAAAGTTTGATTTGTAACACCATGAATATCCAAAACTAAATGCTCCAAGACCATTCTAAAAGTCAACTGGGGAAACTTGAGTAATGTTTTGACCTTGATAAAATACTGTAAACAAGAATTCTGAACATCCCAGGAATTAAGTCAGAGACAAAAATGGCCAAATATAAAAAACGCAGTTACACAACAGAAATGTTGAATCCCATAAACACACAGAAGCCTGCAAGAGAGAAGAAAAAAGGAATGGGGAAGCTCAACTTGATTTCCAAAGAAAATCTTCTGAAATAGCTACAAACATTTCCTGTACATTTCCTGTACATCCTGTACATTTCCTGTACATTTCCTGTACAAGTCATTGTGAAAAGTTTGATTACAACTTTGTTAAAAAATTCATATTGTGATTGTTTTTTTTTTTTTTTTTTTTTTTTTTTCTGTCAATAAATAAAAATACGAATATAATTCATTTTTTTTTCTTCTAAAATTTCGTAACATCGATTTGGCACAGCACCCCCTTAGCTACGCCACTGATCAGTCATTTTTGATCCTATCTAGGGCAATCTACTAGAGTACTGAAAAATCCTTCTACGGTTATTTAGCAGCTGCAAATGTCAGAGCTATATGCAAGCTTTTTGACATTGTAGGAAAGAACTTAGTATAATGGTTCAATAATTCAAGTGTTTTTGTTTCAAGTTTTGTTGTTATTGGAGAAGAAAGCTGCCTCAGTTTATACCATGCTTGCTTCGACCTCAGACCAAATTTTATGTAAATGTCTCTATAGAAACTTTCAATGCTCTTCATTTTCTTAATAAAGGCTTTAACACCAGACCGTACCCAGAAAAAAATTTCAAATTGGTTCCAAACGGTGAGAAATGCAGAATATTTCACAAAAAGACTTAATCATTATTATTTTATTAACAAAATTCTAAAGTTTGGGACTGAACACCCTGTTCCCCCCTGGGTATGACCTTGTTTTACACCAATTATTTTCATCGTTGTTGGGTAAACTATAAATAGGACTTAGCCAACTTCGTTGTCTGTATCAAACCTTTTCCCAAGCAATGTTATTAATCCATTCAAATAATTGATATTCTTAACTACTCTTCTGCTTTAATTTCTGGATTAGATCTTCAAACTTAGTGACAAACTGTATGAGGACACCTCAGTTCAAAATCATGAGTTTCTGCTATTTCTTTAGCAGATGTTAAGAGAGTGGCAAGTTTTTGTGGTCACCTGCTCATCTGGGGATTAAACTTGTCTAAAATTCGCATCCCATGCATCAAATAATTAAAATTTGGATCTTGAAAAGCGGTTAACTAGAGCACAAAATAGGGAATTTTGAGTGTACCCATTGTTTAACGTATGGTTTTCTCGAATTCTTGAGAAATATTGGCATTATCGCTTAGTTGACTTCAGTTTTGAAATCTTATTTTTGGCACCAAATTTGGTGGTAATTTTTTGCCAAAAAATTGCCAACCCCTCACCCTGGCGACATTTGGCATGCTTTTATTAATGGGGCCTGTAATGTTTGCTTCCCTCATTAGTATTATTCAAAAGGATTATGCATTATGTATTATTCAATTGCATTTCTATTACATAATCAAAGTTCACAATTGATTGATATTTCTCTAAAGATGGAATTCTTGGAATGTTTGTGCAATGTCAGCTTAAGGTATAAAAGAGTAGGAACACTTCAGAGTTCAGTCAGTTGTTGTGACCAGACATTGATTCTGCTGAGAGCATAAGGCTTGATTGTGTGCTCTTGTAAGAGATCTGTGACTAGTTTTGAGAAGCTTATTTTTGTAAGCTGTTGAGGCTTTCTTCATTGTTGATTCCTGAGGAACTGCTGATAATTTTCCTTGAGATTTTCCACTGAATTTTATTCTGTTGAAGAATTTTTATTGCATGTGAAATAAAGCATCTGAGGAAGCTTCTGCGTTAAGTTGGCTTTTATAAAACATGTTATTAATTATTTATTCCTGTGATTTGTGTATAGCAATTGTTCATCCACTTTCTAATAAAATTTGTGTTTCGTTTTGTCAACTGGACTGTTTACTAGAACTTTCCATCTGCACTGTACTTTTAAGCTAGGAATCTGAAAACTCGGCAGAGTTTCCTGCAACAACAATTTTGAATGTAATTTTAGAACTTCTGTGATTAGATATGTGATTTAGTAATTTTGGGGGGGAGGGTTTGTTTGAAAAGTTGTTTATAACCTTTTTTGTTATATTAAATTAAAAAAGCACTAATAAAAGCTGTATTGATAACTTATTATTTGATTTTAAAAAGGGACAATCTATTCATTAAAAAAATATATATTTGTTGCCTTTTAAATACATCAAGCAGGAATGTGGTCAGAAACATCCTTTTTCATTTACATGTTAATAGTAACATTAATAATGAACATTTTTTCAGCGCTTTAGTAATCAATACGTAATCTGTGCTTGAATTTTAATTCAATCAATTTTAGTCAAGTGCTTTCTGTGGAAGATCCATTAGTTTTTGACGAACCATGATCAGAAAGTTCATAGTTATTTCAAAGTGAATATCAACTGGTATGTAAAAATGATTTTCCGACCCACTATGCTGTGAAATTCTGAACCATCTTCCCTCCATCTACTTTTACTACACCTTACATGCTCTGACAAGAGTTCGCAATCACCCTGTATATAGACCCAAATTCTTTAGCTTGAGAAATGAAAATTTAAAAATCATTAGTGAAGTCTATTTTTTAAATGAAAATTTCAACTATAAAATACATTTATATTTTCTTCCTCCCTCGCAGGTCCTTCTAGCTCGGGGTATAGAACATTGATCAGGTGGTCTGATAAACCCTAATTTACACAGCAAGAGAGATTGCTTTAAACACTTTTAAAATGGGGTTTTTTTCCATCGCTTTATTGAATTTCATTTTTCCTCTCTCTTTAATTTCGGTACATAGTCATTTCTAAAACACAGTATTTCAATTCTTTTTAAAATGTTTTAGATTATTAACATGTAAAATTATAAAATATGAGATTGTTTGTCAATCCATTCTCATTTACTTTGCCTTTTAAGTGGTTGACATGTAACTCAACATAAATAAGAGTACAGTAGGTGGTAGTTCAATTTGTTCAAAGAAAAAAAGTACAGTGATCGCCACTTAATTGGATCACATTCGTGTCATCGATTTTTGATCCAATAAAGTGGCGGCTTTGATTTGGGCTTCAAAAAGAGTGGGATTCCGTTCTGTTTTCTGTGATTTGATTCGATAAAGCGGCTGATCCAATTAAGCAGCGGCCACTGTAGTAGTAGATTTTCAGTGGCTGAAAAATATCTTATGTACTCTTTCTTACTAAACCTACAGAATTTCCACTACCAGTGGAAAATAGAGAAACATAAGCATCATAGGCTTCTGATGTATACAGTCTTCCTTTCCACAAGGCCCCACCATGGCCGAATAGATAAGTCACTGAAAAGGTTGACGGCTGAAATGTAAAGGTCCGGGTTTGTGTCCCATCTGTCCATCTAACGATCTGGTGTTTTAGTTGGCTTTCTCCTGATGTAACATGAATATATGCATTAGAACCCCTTAGAAAGTCCTACGACCAAGGCACAACACACCCACATCTATTATCTGTCCCCCATTATGCATCGTCCCAGAAATATACCTTTTTAAATAATAACTAGGGGCCAAGGACCCTAGACTCGCTATGCTCACTTTTTGTATGAGGAATTCGGCTCCTAATGAGGCTTATTAGTAAAAAAGACATAATTTTAAGAGACAAAACCCAAAGATTGGATCAGATAGAATGTTACCGAGCTACACATTGCTTGGTTCTTGCATGTTTCTTGGCACAAAAAATTTTAAACTTCACATTCTTTTTAATTATATAAAACCTATGGAGCACCTTGAGTATTTGCCACGCATGGTGATTTTTCATGATTTCGCGACTTACATATATGTATAGTTAGAAATTAGTTCTAAGAAAACAGTACTTCATATGTTTCCTTTGATAAAAACTGCGGAACAGCTAGAATAGCTTGCCACCAATGGTGACTTGTTACTTATGTACACTCTATAACAAAAACATCGACGCACCAAGAAACAATCATCTGATTGCTTTGAAATTTCGTATGCATGAATGTTTTGAACAGATATGCAAATGATTCAAATTTGGTGTCCAATGAATGAATAGTTTGATCTCTAGCGCATCGGAACTGCGCGTCCAGCAGATGTATATAAGGAGCAGTTCTTCAACGGTTGTTAAAACTTTCGGTTTAATTGCGATTCAGATGACCTTTCAACAACTTAAAAAATGCCTCGCTGCAGGATTTGTGCTCATTACGAGCAACTGTCAGAGTTTGACTGAGGTCGTATCATTGGATTGAAAGAGGTCGGTTGGACTAATCGGAGAATCGCTCGTCATTTGAGTTGAAGCGATGCGACGATTCGAAGATGCTGGCAAGGATGGGTGGAAAATGGCAGAGTGCAGTGTCAGGATGGTAGCGGTTGACCTAGGGCTACAACAGATCGTGAGGACAGAGTGATGGTCCGATCAGCTGTCACAGCGCCTTCTTCATCTCTATCAACCATCAGACGTTCAACCCAAACACCAGTGTCCATCATGACCATTCACAGACGGTTGAGAGAGCGAAATCTATGCTTGCGTTGACCGTTATGCCACCTGCCACTCACGCCTGCACACTGCCGAGCCAGATTACAGTGGTGCAGGGCTCGATCAGGTTGGAATGATGCCGGCAAGGATGGTATAGTCTTTAGCGACGACGTATAGTCTGCAGGACGAATCCCGCTTCCAACTGTGTCCTGACGATCATCGAAGACGTGTTTGGAGACGCACAGGGCAGACAGGGGATCCTGCTTTCACTATTGCATGCCACACCGGCCCTCAACAAGGCATTGTGGTCTGGGGTGCCATTTCCTTTGACAGCCGGACCCCCTTTGGTCGTCATTAGAGGTACACTTACTGCACAGCGGTACGTGGACGACATCCTAAAACCTGTTTTGCTACCGTTCCTTTTGCAGTGCCCTGGGCTGGTTTTTCAGCAGGACAATGCAAGACCACATACGGCTCGTGTTGCTCTAAACTGTCTGCAAGCTTGTCAAACTCTTCCTTGGCATGCCAGATCGCCAGATCTCTCTCCCATCGAGCATGTCTGGGATATGATGGGAAGGCGATTGCATCTGGCACAGACTGTTGATGACCTCGTTCGACAATTGGAGCGAATTTGGCAGGAAATACCGCAGGAGACCATCCGTGAGCTTTATCGGTCTATGCTACGCCGTGTGGCAGCTTGTATCGAGGCTAGCGGCGGGTCAACACCTTATTGAACTTGTTACTGTAACTCTGAGATAAATTATTCAATTGTTCTGAAATTTTAATCATTTACTATTCTGTACATTGTCTTCCTATCCACCAATTTTCGTCTCAATCAGACACCTCCTTCTGGGTGCGTCGATTTATTTGTTATAGAGTGTATTATCCCGGCGGTCATTCCCACCAAACTATTTTTTCATCAAATGAGTTGTCAAACTTTTGCCAATCGCATTCAAAATCATTATTAATTTCATGTGCCCTTCATTTATCTTGGCAAAAAATTGCTCGTCTTGGCGAACTGCCGGGATAATACACAAGTACCAGTGACTCTTCATTATTTGGTGATTTACACATTCTCATAAACGATAATTACTGCTCATGTAAGGTTACCAGGAAAACTGTTATCCTTTGCAGATTGGCATATTTAGCATCATGAAATATATCATCTCGGCACGCTTGCAAATATCCAAGTTCTACTATAACTGGTATAATGGCATAGTTAACACCGCCAAATATTTCTACTGATAGCAAATACCCAAGTTGAACCAAATCAGGGTACTTATGTATTATTCCTGCAGTCATTTCCACCAAACTATTTTTGTGTTGAATATGCAGGCAAAGTTTGCCAATTGTATTCTGAATCATCAATAATTTCATGTGTCCCGGCATTTATCTTGGCATAAAATCACTTGTCTTGGCAGACCACCGTGATAATACGTAAGTACCCAAACCGGCTTTACTATAATCTGCATTTTAATTATTTTTCATTTTCAAGATACTGGGTGCTGACATTTGGAACACATGTTTTAGATTCACCCTGCTTACAGTTATAGCTTTTGCCAGATCGTACCTGATGCCAAAATGGTGCTTTTTAAATCAGTTGCAATTAGTTATTCTGTGTTGGAAAAACGAATAGTCTTTAATTCTGAACTTCTGTTATCTAAAAGAACTTATTTGAAAAGCGTCTACTTTCTGTAACACACTTATTTATTTTTTCACACACTTTTTAATTTGGTGTAAAATCGGTGTATTTCTACTTCATATTTGTCACTTTCACGTGATTCTACATACTTGTAATTGCTTTCTTGCACAGCATGAATGATTTTATGCTGGCAAAAATTGCCAAATCTGGCAACCATTAAGCTTATTTTTTCAGTTTTTGATTAATATCTTCTAAAATAATTCGAATTTCGAAATCTAAACCAGTTTATCAGATTCCTCGGAATTTTCCAAATCTGTGGACACCTTAGTCGAAACTCAAATCCTCATGGTTTAGGAGTAGATAGCCGAACAAACTCTTGACTGTGGCAGCAGGATACGTTACTTTTTTTTAGAATAGAGAGATAAAATATACAGTCAGCAATATTCATATCCTCTTTTCATTAAGCCTTTATATTAATCATGTTACTCCAAATTTGAAATGGAACTACATTATAGTGATCTCTTATACAGACTTATGCATCATGGCTGAATGGATAAGTCACTGAACACGGTAGATGACTGAAGAGTGAAGGTCCTGCGTTCGATCACGACCGCACAGCTGTCGATCTAATGTTCTGGAGTTTTGGTCGGTTTTCTCCAGATGTCACGTGAATATGTGCTAGAACACTTTAAAAGTCTTCCAACCAAGGCACCCTCCTGTAAGCAAATGTTCCTCAAGTAGGCTTGCGATAACATATAAGCAAACTTATACTGACAACCCATGGCATATTTAAGAGAGGGTGGTTGGGGGGGTCCAGGTCCCCTCCAAAAATGTAAAGCAATTATTAAAAAACAGCTATTTTAAAACATTCATATTAACTCTAGTAACAACAAAGACTTAAAATACCCAATTGACCCCTACCCCTTCCTAACGGAAATCTATATACTCTACTGCTGAAAACTTTTTACAGTATCGAAATATTTTTCTTCATTCACTCATCCATAAGCATTCATATAGCAACTTGCCTACAGTGATATGTTTGAAATTAGTTTCTGTTCTGATGTCACTGCTATTTACTACTGTTTCATTGTAAAACAATAATGTAAGTGATCATTTTTTAGTCAAAAACACACTACTTTCTTTCAGTGTCAGATTGTGATTACTAAAGTGCTAATAAAAATCCAACAGTTTGCAACTTATGCCACTTTTCGAAAAACTTTGCTTTACAACTCCATGATTAAGAATTTTTTCTATATGTTTCAAAAAAAGGTGCAGTTGCAGTGCCGGATTAAGACAGCGCTGGGCCCGTAGCAAATGTTACCAAGGGGGGCCCCTGCTCAGTGACGCACCCATATATATATATATGATTTTTTTATTTTAAGGGGGAAGAGTTCACCCTCACATTAAAGTAGTAGAGCTAAATTAAATGAGAAAATAAATAGTGCTAATTATATTAGAATTTATGTTTAGTGCTAATTAATGGTGTTACAAATGCTAATTAGATGTAAACAAAACGAAAAGGTCCCACGTGTTATATTTGCGAGAGGTCCTTCCTCCACCTTGGGTGAGCTAATCTGTAGGTTTTGTGCGATAATAAAATGAAACACAACTTTTACGAATTTTCTTGATTCAAAATGAACAAATTTGAGTTAACACTAGACCAATCAATTTCTCCAAGTAAATTGGTGTGCGTAAAAAATGCCCGCCAAAATAAAGTTGGGGGGGGGGGGGAGCGAAATAGATAGTGAGACTGGCGATGTTTATAAAGTTATTTATTCGTACAACTCAGGTTTTTTTTAATGAATGTTAATGTTCATGGATATATATTTGGAATTTCTAACACTTCCCACCTTTCCCATATGCAAACATAACTAAACAAGTTTACACACATAAAATAATAATTGTTTCTGTAAAATTTTTAGAACCTTCAAAATCAATATGTATTTTAAACTGTGTCTTTAAACACTATTTTTTACCCTATAAAAATACATGCTTGTAAAATTATTTCGTTATCTGGACGATCTTTACTAATAATAGGTTACATATTTTTAACTTCTCTTAATTTATTTAATGGGTTAATTCATAAGAAATCGAACTGGGGATAGATAGATCTAGCACAATAATACCTCCGCCATTCAAAATATACTGCATGCACGGAAGGCATTTAAACTGTACATGCTTGTACAGGGGGACTGTTACTTCCACATACCGCTTGGAACACTCCTAAAGGTCATTTCGTTAGTGTTCTACAAGCATATGTGCATTACTTTTCAACTTATCCTCGTTAAAATGATATAAAATATTTTGTTAAAAAAAATCTTTATAAGAGGATTGTATCTTTTCTAAATAGAATAATCTATATAATAAATAATAAAAAATTCGGATAAAACATTCATTATCGTATTTCGTTCAAATGTTTTTGCAAGACATAATAATCTTAAATGTGACAAGTAATTTGTGAGTTTCTTCGTGGATCAAGAGTATCCGAAAATTCTTTTTGTTTTCAGTTTTCCTGGGGTTATGGCTTCTAGGATACCCCGACCGTCTTGTCTTTGTGCGAAGATCCTCTCGGTTGTAATTATTTTATTTGAACGAACGTACTGGCATTCGCGCTCTTGACCCGTGGTTTCGACCGGCCAAAAATCAATTCTTTTATATTTAACGTGGTAATTTCCGAGATTAATAAGATAATTTATCGTAATAGTGGATTCCCCAACTATAAAAAAAATTACTTACATTCTATATATTATTATTGTTTCAAAAAATAATTCGCCTTTATTTAAATATTGTAAAATGTAAAATAAATAATTAAGTAAAAACAAAGCAAGCCAACTACCAAAAGCCTTCTAAGATGGTCTACACCCTAGTACACCTTCGAATATCGCCAAAGCCACCCGCCTTTACTCTAAAACAAAAGAACTTTGTGGCTGCCCAACATCCGTTTAAAATACCATCCTCATATTTACTGCAAAACAAAATAACTTTATGTGCAATATTTAAATAAAAATTATTGTTTCGTGGGGGATTATTATTGATTATGGGGCACGTTTTTCCTACAATCTTAATCCTATGGATCTCAGATCTCGGGGAAATGCAGAAGGTCAACTCGCGTTCCAGAGAACATCTTCAGAAATAGCCACAAATATTTCTGTTTTATTGAGCCATTTTGAAAAGTTTGATTACAAATTCATTAAAAAATGTATTCGACTTGTTACTGAAAAGTCCCTGAAATGATCGGCACAGATAGACTACAGCCTAATGAATAATCTGGCCCATTGACGGTTAATACAATTTTGTGGGTGGAGGCTTGGATGGAAGATTCACATACATATATATAAATTTTATGGAAGTAAGTTGGGATTGTTTACATTAATTTCATTTTTCTCAGGAGGGGCGGTCGCTTCCTCCGACCCCCTCCCTTTAATCCGCCCTTGATCACACCCTGAGTCTGTTCCTTTTGTTTTGGCACTTAGTTTTCTTTCTATATTTTGTTTATTTATGGATTCATTCTTCAAATTGGACAAAAATGTAACATTATTGGTAAGGAATCCATTTTCTAAAGGCCATAGATGGGTGGTGCAAGGATCTGGATAACCCCTCCTCCGTTTGTCCGAGTTTCGCTTTTAGTCAACAAAAAGATAATGATACAGCCTTTCTCTCTGTCTTTCTTTTATTTCCGTCCTTTTGGATGCTCCCTGAAATTTTTTCCTGAGAACTGTGTTTTTTGTTCCACAGTATTGTTAAATACAGTAGAAGACCCAAAATCCGCACAGCTTGGTTCCAGACCTTGTGCAGATTTTAGAATTTTGCGGATTTTGGGTCATAATAGGAAATTTATTCTATTTCCCCCCCCCCCTCAAAAATAATAGAAAAAAAATATACAATAGAGATCAAGGGAAACAAATCATGTTACTTATAATTAGAATAATGATATAAAAATACAGAGGATTAATGCAATATACAAAATTATGAGATTATAGTACAACTTACGTATTTAAACATGTATATTCAATAGTTTAGGACTTTGGGATGTTCTAATTATAGTTTTTATTTATTTTTTTTTTTCATTATTTTCTGTTGGTAACACAGCTTTGCTGCTCTACAAATCTGAGACATTTCTTTCTCACAGCCTAACCTTCATTAAATGTTAATTTATCAACTTTTTGATCATCCTCACTTGTTTACTGTGTCAGAGTCTGTATCATGTGATCATAATTCAGTGTCAATTATGTCACTGTCAGTCATTTGAAAGTTATCAATGTTAAGATTAGAGCTCACAGACTCCTAAAAAATTTTTTTCAAGTGGGAATAGCTTATTTAGTTTTACTTTGTGGTTATACTGTAGTTTTCTGAACTTGCAACTGGCAGGGCAGATTTCATTTGCTTTAAA